>OY720429.1:142248984-142636484 GCA_963082735.1 Pocota personata | reverse complement strand
CGTCATGCAAGTGCCTGTCCGTACGGTGCTACGACTGACAACTTTCTCCAATTCTTTCTGGTATCCCTAGAGGCCCCTGGCAACGGCGTCCTAAAAAGAATGGCTTCCGATTTCTGGAAGTACATCTTCAACTTCCAGACATCGCTGACCTCGATTTTTGGTCCTGATTTGTACGCAATTAAGTCGTCTGTGTACGCTACGGCATGGTGAAGTGATCCTATGAGATCGCTCGTATAAATGTTGAAAAGGATCGGTGAATTAACCGCACCTTGTTGTACACCATTTTTAATTATAAATGTTCCAGCATTCTGGTGAGCATGTATGAAGTATGTACAGCGGTGGTTTGCTTATGCCCAGCCTGCTCAGCTTGTAGAAGAGTCCCTCTAACCATACGGTATCGAAGGCCTTCTCCAAGTCAATCAGGCAGGCACCCGTGCATTGGTTCTTGCTTTTGTTCCATTGGATATCCGATACCAGTTTAGACGCGGCATGTATTGTATCATGCCCCGCCTTAAAACCGAATTGGTTATCCGGAATTATATTACTGTTCTCGGTCCACATAAGCAATGCTCTATTGATCACTTTTTCGAATACCTTGCTGCTGTTCGGAAGGAGACTTATCGACCGGAGATTTGCCGAATTGGAAGTGTCCTTACCCCTTTTGGGGATGGGTTGTATTACTGCTGTTTTCCAATGCGCTGGATAATGTGCATTATTCAGTGCATTGTTAAACAGAGTGGTGTAAATGTCCACCACTTCTGGAGGGAGAAGCAGAATGTTCGACACTCCGTCGATTCCCACAGATTTCTTCCTTCTCAATGATTCGAAGATCGCTTGAAGCTTCACCTTCGATATGTACGGGGGATGTACCCTTTCATCGGCGATGACATTATTTGCCATAAAATCCTCATTGGACTCGGTAAAACCTATGTTCTCGGATCGCCAGTGTTCCATATCAATTCTAAGATATAAGTTGTGCACAAGGGCGCGATTTTCCAGGTTTTATTTCGCCAAATGGCATCATTTACCTTGTACCCTTCCTGGAAAGTCGCTCCTATAGAGTCCACCTTCTCCTGCGTATCTTCGATCAGAAAGAAGTTGTCATCCTCTACTGCGATATCTGGATCTATACCTGCTGTTATCAATATTCGTCCATTGTTCGTCGTTCGGGGGATCTTAAGACATGGAAGTTCGTTTTGATTATTCCTCCGAAATATTTTATTTATTTGCGGAAACATACTCGGGCCCGAATTTTGTTGTTCCAATGCAAATTTACAGAAAGTCTGCAGTTTTCTCTGATTAATTTCTGAAGGTTTTTAATCAACGACTTCAGCGTCCTAATCTCTGAGTTTTGTCTGTCAGTAAACTGTCTGTACAGGGTTTTTAGTCTCGACAGCAGTCTACTTTTGTGTTGGTGTAGTGCGTCAATTGTTGCATTGCGGAATATGTCTGCATTGTCATTATGTTGATACCGAGGTATCGTACTGTCCATAGTTCGTTTAGTTGTCTCATCCATTTGTTTGTATAGGTCAATTTCACTTTTACCGATATTATCGAATCTTTCGAGAAACTCCTTCTTAAAAGACTAGACCAAATTATAGAACAAAGAAAGCTTATCCCCAACCACCAATTCGGGTTTAGAAATACACACTCGACGATAGACCAAGTGTATCGTATAACTAATGTTATAGAAAAGGCACTGGAAGGAAAACAAATTTGTTTTGCAATATTCTGAGAGGTTGCACAGGCTTTTGACAAAGTTTGCATAAGGGTTTAGAGTATAAACTTCATAAGAACCTACCTAGACAGTACTATGAGATACTTAAATCTTATATAGCAGATAGATTCTTTAGAGTTCGCTATGGTTCAGTGTACTCCGGTACTCTGAACTTAAAGGAATACAAGCAGGTGTTCCACAGAAAAGTGTTCTAGGGCCCACCCAGTACTTATTATACACGTGTGATATACCGCATGCGAGTGATACCATGATAGCCGCATTTGTAGATGATACTGCTCTTCTATCAACAGATCGATATGTGGCTAAAGCAACAGAAAAGCTACAAAATTCAGTTGCATTGCACGCAGCGATGGCGAATTAAACTTAATGAGTCAATGTCCACCCATATCAATTTGGAATGGAAGGAACTTGTTAAAAAGGAAGTAGAAGATCTAAATAATAGATATAGAAAATTTTATTGGTAGTTAGGATATAACTCAGAACTGTCCATTGAGAATAAAATCCTATTACACAATAGTTTGGATATATGGTATCCAATTATGGGGTTGTACAAAGAAAACAAAAGTACAAGTAACACAAACACTTCAAAATAAGGACCTTAGGGGAATAGTGAATGCCCCATGGTATTGTAATATGCGAGCTACGGCTCGAGTAGATAAAACAATTATTCTGTGAAATTATTTCTTTATTTTCTAGTCTATATAGCAATTCAGGTTCACACTATACTATTCTTCGCAATCCTTTTCTTACAAGGTCTCTGTCCTCTCAAATCACTTTATCTCCTTTCAATTACTTAATTCACAAATCCAAACTAATTACTTCTTCTTGTTAAATCTCAACTTTCAATTTATCACAAAATTACAACTTCGCCCATTATCACTTTTCTAATCTCTTCGCCACAGTTTAAAAACGACTGCTGCTTTCTCAATCGCCATCTGTCCTTATATAGCAGAAGTTTCTGATAGCCAGAAACTTCTAGCAAATTCTTCGACCACTGGAACAAGAGAAATAATTCTTGCAGTTATAATTCCCTTTTATCCCTGATATTATTCGTCTCTTCGTTGACATGAGCTGTGGAGACTTCATCCCAGACACGAATCTCGAATGAAAGGACAGTTCGAACCAAAATTCTGCCAGAATGAAAAGTCACTTCGGAAATTGTTGCGTCATACTTTTAGCGAGCGTAGTTATTATTATGCTACACTGCCCCCCTCTTAGACGTGTTCGTCCCGAACAAGTGCATCCTCATTTCGGCCATTGTATCGACTCAGTCGGTCCACATGAACCACTTTCATTTTGGCCCTCGGTCCTCGTTGGATGCGGTAGACAACATCGTTGATGCGGGTTACTATTCTGTAGGGACCTTCCCAGTTCCGCTGTAATTTAGGTGATTTCCCCTTTTGGCGATGGGGATTATACAGCCACACCAGATCTCCTTCCTGGAATCCTGACGTTGTTGCCTTGGCATCATACCTGGTCTTCATGCGGTCGCTCGTCATCTTAATCTGGCTTCTGGTCCTTTGGTGTATGTCCCTAAGCCTTTCCCTAAGGTCCGCCACGTACTCTTCTTCATTTCTGGGCTCATTGGTAGGAGATCCAAATTTCACCTCACTGGGTAAACGAGCTATTCCACCAAATAAGATTTTGAACGGCGTATGTCGAGTAGTGCTATGCACGGCACTTCTATAGGCCATCAAAAACAAGGGAATCTGCCGGTCCCAATCCCGTTGGTAGTCACCTACGACCTTCGAGAGATGTTCGTCCAAAGTCCTATTGAAACGCTCCACCATACCGCCCGACTGTGGATGAAGCGGGGTTGTCCTTGTCTTTTTGATTCCGAGTAGTTGACACATCTCTTGGAAGATTCTTGACTCGAAGTTCTGCCCTTGGTCAGAATGCAATTCCAAGGGCACACCGAATCTGCTAACCCAATTGTAGACGATCTGCTCCGCCACGGTTCTGGCTTCCTGGTTAGGGATCGGAAACGCTTCCGGCCACTTACTGAAGTAGTCCATCACTACGAGTATATACCGATTGCCATTGTCGGTTTCCGGAAAGGGCCCTGCGATGTCAATGGCGATTCGTTCGAAAGGTGCTCCCACGTTGTACTGGTGCATCTTACCTCGAGTTTTGATTCTCGGACCCTTGCTAGCTGCACACATGTCGCATTTTCTGCACCAGTCTTCGACATCTTCCTTCGCTTTTAACCAATAAAAACGTTCTCGTACCTTTTCTAGCGTCTTATTCACTCCCAAGTGGCCTCCGGTCGCCCCGCCATGCATTTCCTGTAACACCTCCTTGACCCTCGTCCGCGGTACGACAAGCTGCATTACAAACGACTTTCCGTCGGAGGATTCCCATTTTCTTCTCAGAACACCTTCTTGGACATGGAGGGAGTCCCACTGCGCAAAATATGCTTTTAAGGTCGGGCTTCTGTGAGAGATGTCCTGATGATCCGGTTTCCCCATGTTCTCCTTCCAGGCCAGAATCGGCTCGATATCCGGGTCTACCTTCTGAGCGTTCCGGATCTCATCTACGCTCCAGCCGGCGATAGGTTCGGCTCTCATTCTTTGGATGGATACCAGCTCCCGTTCTTCCTGACGCGCACAATGTTTACAATCCGTTCTGCATGGTCTCCGGGACAGTGCATCCGCATTAGAGTGGAGTTTTCCTTTACTATGCTGTATTTCGTAGTCGTAGATTTGCAGCCTTTCGATCCATCTTGCGACCTGACCCTCAGGACTCTTGAACTGTAATAGCCATTTTAAAGCTGCATGGTCTGTGCGAAGAACGAAGTTCCTCCCATAGAGATATTTGTGAATATGCTTCGTAGCCAAGATCAAAGCTAGAAGTTCCCGCCTTGTCACGCAGTAGTTCCTTTCTGGCTTAGAGAGCACCTTGCTGAAGTACGCAACCACCTTCTCTTGGCCATCATGCACCTGGGAGAGTACGGCTCCTACCCCGACATTACTAGCATCTGCATCCACAATGACCGTTTCCCCGGGAGTGGGGTAAGCTAGTATCGGGGCATCGCATAGCCGTTGTTTAAGTGCCTTGAAGCTCTTCTCGCACTCAACTGACCATTTGAATTGTTTCCCCTTTTCCGTCAACTGGTGCAGGCTCTTTGCGATCCCGGCAAAATCCTCCACGAACCGTCTGTAGTAGGTGGCTAGGCCCAGGAAGCTCCTTAGTTGGTGTTTGTCTTTGGGGACTGGCCAGTTTTTCACCGCTTCGACCTTCTCTGGATCGGTTCTCACTCCTTTCGCTGAAATTATGTGTCCCAGGTACTTGACTTCCGCTCTAAACAGGGCGCACTTCTTGGGGTTGAGCTTCAGGTGGGCACTTCGAAGCCTTTGAAACACATCCCTTAGATTGTCTCGGTGTTGCGCAAACGTTTTTCCTACGACGATGACATCATCCAAGTATACCAAACAGGTTTTCCATGTTAACCCTTGCAGGACACATTCCATCAATCGCTCGAAAGTCGCCGGAGCATTGCACAGCCCGAATGGCATTACGGTGAATTGCCATAGCCCATTTCCTGCGGTGAAGGCGGTTTTCTCCCGGTCTTCTGGATGGATCTGTACCTGCCAGTAGCCACTCTTCAAGTCGAGAGTGGAAAACCATTGGGCTCCTGATAGTGTGTCTAGCGTGTCGTCAATCCGTGGCAGAGGGTAGCTATCTTTCTTGGTGACGTAATTGAGCTGCCGATAGTCCACGCAGAACCGCGTGCTGCCATCTTTCTTCTTAACCAGTACAACCGGTGATGCCCACGGACTTTTGGAACTTTCAATCAGACCTTCTTTCTCCATTGCCGACACCATCTCTGCAACTTCTGTCTGCCTTGCCAATGGAAGGCGCCTAGCAGGCTGACGAATTGGTCTAGTATCACCAGTGTCTATTCGATGTTATACCAGGTGTGTTCGGCCGTATTCTCCGTCCTGTGAGGCAAATACATCAGCGTACTCATTGATAAGATTCTCTGCCATAGTTCGCTGGTCCTGATTGAGCTCACTGGACTGGAGAATCGTCTCTCTCGTTTCCGCTGTCCAAGGTGATGGGAGAGGTTTTGGAGCATCACGTTCAGATATTGTTGCGACGGCGGTAATCGGCGTGCATTTTCCAGTCACCTCCCCTCGCCTTAGTTTGACAGTGTGTGGTCTTGCGTTCAAAACTCTCACTGGAACCATGGTGTTCTTTGGTTCGACTAACGTTTTTCCCACGATGTAGTCTTGAGAATCCTTCTCTGGGTCTGGTTCTACTATGTAGAATCGGTGGCTCCCAAGATCACCTTCCAGCTTCGTCTAAATGATTGTCTCTGAAGACGGCGGGAAAACTTCGTCTTTGCTGATGACTGTCCTGAGAGTTACGGCATTCTCGTTTCCGTACACCTTCGGAATCTCCACATTTCGATACCTCAGTACTTCCATCCCGATGTCCAGGATTACTTCATTTGCTTTCATGAAGTCTATTCCGATGATGCACTCGTCGCATATATCTGCCACCAGAAACGCATGGGAGAACGTCAGTCCCGCCAGAGTAATCGTAAGACGAACTTCTCCAAACACTTTCGCCATTTCCCCTGTTGCAGTCTTCAGGCAGTAGCTGTTGGTGTTGTGCAGCCAGGTGCATCTGACGATATCTCTTCTTACAATGGAGGCAGTGGCGCCTGTGTCGATGGTGGCTACGCACTTCTTCTTGTTGATTAGTGCCTCCACTGTCAGGCTCTTGTTACCCCGTTTGGTTTGCGAAACTTGAATGGTGGTCCTGGGGGCCTCGATTCCAGTAACCAACTACTGCCCCGCGAAGTTGGTCCTTACGCATTTCCCGACTGCTGGTTTTGGTAAGTCTGACTGACAGCCAGATGCTTCCTCTCTGCTTCTCCTACTTCCGCAATGTGGACAATTTCCTCGTCTAGGTGCACTTCTGCACTGCCGTTGTAGGTGTCCGGTTTGGTTGCAATTCCAGCAACGGATTTGACTTCCGCGAGCTTTGTCTTCATCCATGACGGCTGTTCTCTGGCATGAGCATTCCACGACGGACATTTTCCTGACACGGTGTATTGCCTGGTATGCTTGGTCCGCAGCCTTCATTGACAAAGCGAATGCTAATGCCTCGGGGAGTGTTCGCTTTTCAGCCATCCTTACAGCCATTTGCAGTTGTCTGTCCTCTATGGCCCGAATAAAAGCTTCCACCGCCATTTCGTTGATAAGCTCCTCACCGGCTTTAGGGTATGAAAGATGGGCTAGTCGCTCTATATCCGCTTGCAACTGTTGGAGCGTTTCTCCCCTTTTCTGGACTCGACAACGCAGCTGAACCCTGTACACCTGCTGCATGTGTTCATCCCCAAACCGTATCTCGATAGCCTGAACCAGAGAGTCGTAGTTCTGCTGTTTATCTTCCGGGATGGTCTGCAAGAGCTCCGCAGCTGGACCCCTCAGTGCAAGTGTGAGTGCAATGGACTTCTCTTCATCGTCCCAGCTATTGGTCATTGCGGCCGCTTCGAATTGCCTTTTATAAATTGGCCATGATGTTTGACCATCGAAGATAGGAGGCTGCATCTCCTTTCTTCTCAGACCGTCAGTGGAATATTCCCGTGCTTTCTGTCTCTTCACGTTGCTGAGCTCCTTAACAAGATTTTCGACTTGCTTTCCTACTATCTCGAATTGCGTATCCACTTTTCCAAACTGAGTCTCTATCTTCCCGAACTGAGTTTCATGTTTCTCAAAACTTTCATCGAATCTAGTTTCGACTTTTTCGAGTTGCGTCTCGATCTTCTCGATTTTCTCTTCGATCACTTCGAATTTGGATTCCAAGTTCTTGTTTTGCTCATCAAGTTTACTTTCCAAAGCATCTAGAGAATTCTTTTGGTCGTCCATTGCTTTCTTTTGTTCGTCCATTGCTTTCTTTTGTTCGTCCATTGCTTTCTTTTGTTCGTCCATTGCTTTCTTTTGTTCGTCCAGCTTAAGTTCTATAGAATTAATTTGGTCTTCTATTGCTTTCTTTTGTTCGTCCATGACTAACTTAAGTTGCAGGAGCAGACTCGTTATAACCGGGTCGGCTGCTGTACTTGCTGGTTCCTCTTCCACGTCAAACTCTACGTCGTGCGGATTTTCACCTTCCTGCGTTACTGCTTCTTCCAGACGAATCAGTAGGGCCGACAGTTGTGTCGAGGTTCCGCTTACTGAGTTCTGCCTTTAGTTGAGTTATATTTAGTTTTCCCAATTTGCGACCCATTTTGCGCGACTAATTAACTCAACACAGAAATCGTTTTTTTTTTTTTTTACTTGTGCAATTTCACACCATGGAAATAGTTATTCACAGAATAAGTTTTATCCCGCTTCTGACACCAATGTAATATGCGAGCTACGGCTCGAGTAGATAAAACAATTATTCTGTGAAATTATTTCTTTATTTTCTAGTCTATAGAGCAATTCAGGTTCACACTATACTATTCTTCGCAATCCTTTTCTTACAAGGTCTCTGTCCTCTCAAATCACTTTATCTCCTTTCAATTACTTAATTCACAAATCCAAACTAATTACTTCTTCTTGTTAAATCTCACTTTATTTATTATATAATTATCACTTTTCTAATCTCTTCGCCACAGTTTAAGAACTACTGCTCCTTTCTCAATCGCCATCTGTCCTTATATAGCAGAAGTTTCTGATAGCCAGAAACTTCTAGCAAATTCTTCGACCACTGGAACAAGAGAAATTCTGATGTAATAATTCTTGCAGTTATAATTCACTTTTATCCCTGATATTATTCGTCTCTTTCGTTGACATGAGCTGTGGAGACTTCATCCCAGACACGAACCTCGAATGAAAGGACAGTTCGAACCAAAATTCTGCCAGAATGAAAAGTCACTTCGTAATTTGTTGCGTCATACTTTTAGGGAGCGTAGTTATTATTATGCTACAGTATATTATAAATAATGACTTTCATCGAGATTTGCAGATTGACCTCGTAACAGATGTGATTAAGAAGTACGCAATGCGTCACAACAAGCTTTTGCAGATGCATATTAATCCTGAGATAGACGACATATTAAATGTACAATATAATATTCGCAGGTTAAGCAGAACCAAACCTCATGAACTTTTTTTTTGACAATTATGAGAGCCGTATTTAAATTATAATTACGTTAAAAACTAAATTTTTGTAGAACACTAGTTGATTGGTCTTGATCAGGGAGGTGCTTTTAGTGCGGTTTTGAACCCCACGGTAGTTTTGAACCCCACGGTAGTTTCCGCTTCTCCCTTTTGGTCCTTGCTGTGGTGAAGGGGTGGCTTGACCCCTACGAATTGGAGCTCGTCGCACGTCTTTTCTTTAAGCAGTTTAAGGAGCATCTCCGGATCGGTAGACGATTCTATCCCCCTCAGCAGCATAGTTTGCAGCTTTTCCTCCTTCGGGGTGAAGGAGAAGAATTCCGTCGTCGATTCCTTTAGTAAATCTTTGATTTTATAATACTGTTCCACTGTGTTACAATGGATAGCATGTGTATCTTCATTTAATCTCTTAATATAAAAATTATTACATATGACTGACTTACATAGCTCAATGGTATCCTTTAACTCGACCTTGAAGGTGTTGATCGATGGCACCGTGGTTTTTGTAGTCTTCTTCTGCGGTTGTGGTTGTTGCGGTTTCTGCTGGTGTTGTTACTACTGCGGATTCTGCTGCTGTTGGTCTCCCCCATATAATGGCCTTCCCCACCATCGAAGACGTATGGGTATAGGTCGTCGTCATCTGACGACCTTTGGCGTTTTCTGCTGCTACTGCTACACCAGGCGCCCCTTCCATCACTCCACCTGACAGCTTTTCAGTTGAAGCTGTTGTGGTAGGGCGCTTTACTGGGTTGGGAGTCGACTTCAGCTTTCTCCTCCTCTTCCCAGCACCAGCTGTTGCTACTGTTTCTGGGTGGGCTGGCTTTACTGCATCATCGGCTGATACAGTCATTCCATCAGCATGTCCCGCTATTGGGAGCGCGGACAGCTCGCTGTCATTTAAATTGTTATTTAATTTTGGGTGCACTTTTTTTTTTTAATTAAAAAAAAAGCAGACTATACTATTTTCCCCGCTTGGGAGTTGAACCCAGGTTCCTGGGTTGACGGTCACCTATCACATTTTTTTTTTCATTTTTACTGCATTTTTATTATGTAATTCAATAAACTTATAGCTAGACAAAAAAACGCTTAAAACTAGCTTAACTAACTTAACTATTCTTACTCTAACTTACTGGCGCTATGCATTCGCTCTAAGTTAAACCTAATACTTAAAACTATGTCTTTCGACGTAACTAACTTAAGATTCTTTATTTATTTATTTTATTATTCTATTTGCTATTACTACTAAGAAAAATGTTTAATCAGATGAAAAAACTTAGTATATGAACTTTTTTTTTAATTTTCTTATATATAAAACTTACAATCTACCTTAAAATAAATCTTAAACTATCTTATTCTAAATTAGCCTATCTTATTCTACGTAAAATTTTTTTTTTTTGTATTTTTTTTTAGTGTTTTTTGTGTTTTTTGGTGTTTTTTTTTTGTATTTTTGCATCCAAGTGCTGTGGATTTATAAGAGTGGCAACACTGCTTAAGAGAAATTGTAATTACAAGTGATCTGTGTCAAAACAATTAAATTCAAAGTGTAAAGTGCGGTAATACTTTCGTGTTCCATACAAATCGAATCATCAGCTGCTCCTACATTATTGATCACTGAAATACATTGGTTCCTGCCAAGTATTTTAGTTTTCAGACTGGTTTGTATTGTAACCAAAAGGTAGGTGCTTCTGTGGACCAGTAGTGATCTTTGAACTTTACAAATAATAATAATCTGGTTCGTGTGTATAAGTTGAGCTTTTAAAAGCCCCTATAGTTACTACACGAACCCATTGCTAGAAGCTTAATTAAAATAATAATACAAAATCGCATACAGCCCGTGAGTATGCAACTTGTTTTTAGAATAAGTAAGACTACAGTACGGGCCATTAATAAATATGCCAAAAGTTTTGTGCACTCCGCCGTTTCGAAAGAAAACGAATTACAAAACAAACAGCCGGAGAATATTCAAGATATCCACAGCACTCCTCGGCAAAATGTGGAAAAACTAATATATGCAACAGATGAAAAGAAACAGAGTGGATTAGAGATACTCAGAGAGTAAAAAAGAGGAAACTTAACAATTCAATTCCTCCCCCTAAAGATACAGAATCGGCAGAATTAAACACCCAAAAGAAATTTAAAAAGACTCCACCACCACCTCCAATAATAATTGATGAGGTAATTAGCTATGACAATCTGTATGAAAAGATAAAATCAGTCACGCTGGTAGAAAATTTCGATCTAAAAATCATCAACAAAAACAATATACGACTAAATCTCGAAGACGGAGAAATCTACAGAAGTGTCACGGCCTTACTAAATAAAGAAAACTATGCTTGGCACTCCTCCGAGAATAAGCAAACCAGGCCCATTAGAGTAATGGCTAAAAATCTGCACCACTCATGCAAGCCTGAAAATATAACTACAAATCTTAAATCTAAAGGTTTCAAGATTATTGATGCTACAATTAAGCTCAAGCGGGAAAACAAGGAACCTCTAAACATGCTTATGTTAACATTCAGTGCAGAAGAAGAGATAGAAAAGGTTTATTAAATCAAAAACATCCTGGGATGCAGAGTTGAAATTGAACCTCTTAAAAAATCAAAAATTGTACCCCAATGCAAGCAATGCCAGGCATATGGGCATACGCAAAAATATTGCAATAGACAGGCAAGATGTGTGAAATGCGCTGGAAAACACCACACAACAGAATGCACAAAGCCCCAAAATGTGCAGCCTAAGTGCGTGCACTGCGGGGAACGCCACCCCGCAAGCTATCGGGGTGCACTGTTGCCATAGAACTGCAGAATATCTTAAATAAAAAACTAAACACCAAAAACAAAATTCTTGATAAAAAACAAGAATCACCAGATAATATTAAAGTGGATGTGGAACTATCAAAACTAGAGATTAGAAAACCCATTGCAAAAGAAAACAAAAAACCCATTGCAAAAGAAAACACAAAACCGAACGCTAAAGAAACCAGCGCGGGTATAATGTCATATGCTCAAGTGGTTGCACATAAAAAAAAACATGCTATGCAGAAAAAGGACCAACCTGAGTGTAACCAACAAAAGACTCAACCAAGCAATGACATGAATCAAACACTACAACTGATCCTAACCAAACTTAATGCACTAGATATGCGACTTAAAAAGTTAGAAAATACCAAGGACAAAGTACCTAAGCATAATCACGGATCAAAATCTTAAAGTGATATGTTGGAATGCAAATGGTCTCCTGCAACATCAACAGGAATTGCAGGTGATTCTTGAAACAAATAACATAGACATTTGTCTTATCTCAGAAACCCATTTGACAAAACACACGCAAACAAAATTTAAAAACTACAAAATCTACCACACCGCTCACCCTGAAAACACAGCTAAGGGTGGAAGTGCAGTAATAGTAAAAAATAATATACAACAATATGAGGAATTGAAGTATATAACAGAGAAAATACAAGCTACAGCAGTGTGTATAAAAGCTAAGCATAAAAAAAATAATATCGTTGCTATTTACTGTCCTTCAAAACATTCAATTAAAAAAGAAGAATATTCAGATTTTTTTGAAAAACTAGGAAACAGATACATAATAGGTGGAGATTTTAATGCCAAAAACCTTAACTGGGGATCCAGATTGACAACAACGAGAGGAAAAGAACTTTATGCTGCTATTCAAAAACATCAATGCGAAATTCTCTCGACAGGAAGGCCCACGTTCTGGCCTACAGACAAAAATAAGATACCAGATCTAATTGATTTTTTCATAATCAAAAATTTGTCAAGCAGTTATATACACATAGATGAGTTCGAGTATCTAAGCTCTGACCATTCACCTATAATTCTCCAAATGAGTGAACATATAATTAAAAATACAAATATTAAAACCTTAACAAATAACAGAACAGATTGGCAAGCCTTCAAGCTGAACTTAACGAGTAAAATAGATTTAATGATACCCCTCATAATCAAAAATGATGTAGAAAAACAACTGCATAAGTTGGTCAGCGATATTCAGCAATCGCCCTAAAGAGAAAGAACACAAAAAGAAACTACACGAAAGAAATAAAAGATTTAGTAGCAGATAAAAGACGAGCAAGAAGAACGTGGCAGAAAACAAGAGCTCCACAACATAAAGCCAAGCTAAACAACCTCTGTCAACAACTAAGAAGAGAAATTAAAAAATTTAAGGAAGATTCAATGAAAAGGTACCTCAGAGGGTTAACAGCTGAATACGTAACTAATTACTCTCTATGGAAACAACAAAAGGATTTAAACAGCCTACTGTGCAAATACCTCCAATCAAAGCAACTGATGGAAACTGGGCAAGAAGCCATGAGGACAAAACCATTCTCTTCGCAGACTACCTAGAAAACATACTCAAACCACCAATTGAAAATGGAAGTATACAACCTACGTTAATAGGTCCTTCAGAAGAAGAAAGCGAAGAAATTCTGCTCACAACTCCTAATGAAATTTACAACTTAATTAAGCATGAAATAAATGCAAAGAAAAGTCCTGGATATGACCATATATCTGGTGTCGTACTAAAGAACTTACCAAGGAAGGCAATAATAAAAATAACAAATTTAATAAATGCCACATTTAAGCTTAAGTATGTGCCTAGTTTGTGGAAGGTTGCTGACGTCCTAATGATTCCCAAACCTGGTAAACCGCCAAATGAAGTGTCATCTTACAGACCTATCTCGTTATTGCCAATGATATCAAAAGTGTTTGAGAAAGTAATCGCAAAGCGTTTAAATAAAATAATTGAAAGGAAAAAGCTGATTCCGAACCATCAATTTGGTTTTCAAAGGCAGCACTCTACAATACAACAGGTACACAGAATTACGAATAAAATCGAAGAAGCACTAGAAAAAAGGAAAGTTTGCTCGGCTGTATTCTTAGATGTGGCGCAGGCCTTTGATAAAGTATGGCACGAAGGACTTATCTATAAACTGAGATGTATGTTGCCAAATCAATATGCTTCTATTCTGAAATCGCATCTAGATGGAAGTCATTTCAGAATAAAACAACAGAGTACTTATTCAAATCTAAGAAAAATAGAGGCCGGCGTATCGCAAGGTAGTGTACTGGGCCCAATATTATACTTATTATATACTAGTGATATTGCTAAATTAGAAAACCGCACATTCGCAGATGATACTGCAATACTAGCAGTAGGAAGAACCAATGAAGAATCCACAGAAAAACTACAAATTTGCATAAACAAAATCTGTGAATGGACTAATAAGTGGAGAATCAAATTAAACGAGTCTAAGTCAGTCCATGTTGACTTTACTAATAAAAAAAAATGAATATATACCAATTATTATAAACCAAAAAATAGTTCCATGCGCTAAAACAGCGAAATATTTAGGTATGACTCTAGATGCAAAGTTGAGATGGAAAGAGCACGTAAAAAAGAAAAAAGAAGAGTTAGAAATCAAATATAGAAAACTGCACTGGCTGATACTCATCCGTATCAATTGGAAATAAAGTGCTTTTATATAATCAAATTCTGAAACCAACATGGACATATGGAATCCAACTATGGGGTTGTGCCAAAAAGACAAACATAGACAAAATACAACGTTTCCAAAATAAGGTGCTTAGAAATATAGTAAATGCACCTTGGTACATAAGAAATACTCACCTTCATCGAGACCTGAAAGTGGAAAGTGTATCTGCAGAAATTCTAAAACATGCAAAAAAACACAAAGAAAAGCTAGAAGAGCATATAAACATAGATGCAAGAAAACTAATGCATAATGAAAATCAATTACGAAGGCTTAAAAGAACAAAACCTCTCGATTTAACTTAATATAAGAAATATAAAAATGTATATTCTTGCTTATAAATACATACACACTCGAAATAAATGGTCACCAGGGGGTGTAACTCATACAAAGACTAAGATGTCAGAAAAAAATTGCTTATTAGTCCAGGTGACTAGATCGCAATTATGTGGGAGGTGGTTTTAGTCGGTAAAAATCCGGCATGCTGATTACTCGGATCATCAGTATCTTTTGAAGATCTCCCCTTACTCTAAAAAAAGAAAAAAAAAAAAAAGTGCTGTGGATTTATATTTTTTAATTTTTTATTTTTTTATTAAAATATTATTTACAACCTACTTACACTACCTAAACCTTAAACTATGTAAGTCGGCCATGGACAACAAACAGCCAACCTCAAACATGCAACAGGCTACCCTGGATTAGGAGGAAACGACGAAGGAGTTTCCTCTCTTTCGGCTAGCCACCAGAAACGACGTACTGACGTTGTACGTCATAAATATCGCGACCCGATACCGCCCTACTAAACTGGAGACGCTCCACACTGCCGTGTGCAATGTCTCTGTCGTAGTTGAGTCGCCTATCCACAACTATCCGAGCAACGTTTAAGATTAGCGGCACCGCCAATCTGTCCTGGATCAGACCTTTCTTATCAAAATAGAGGAACGCCTCTGGGGAACAAAGCCGTTAAGGCGCACTCTCTCGTGATACTCGTAATTGGGGCAATAAGCCCCAGAGATCAGGTTGTTCGTCGAGCTCATTGCTCTTGCAATGTTCCTTCGAATCAGCTTGATAACGAAATTATACACCCTTGAAATTATAAAGCCCTGTTGCAGAGAACCTAATTGGGATATAATTTTATGTATGTTCTATATAACTGATGGCAAGCCCTCTCAAACATTCGAATCTTTTTTTCAATAAGCTTACTCCCACGTTGTACCAGATGGAACATCCATATACGAGCATAGGCCGTATAAGGGCTTTTTCCCATCTTTCTGGCAGAGCTCGAATACCGTTACGGTGAAAGTGTTCATCTTTTGAGGCTATCCACGAATCAAGCCATTTTTTGGTGTCTTCATATGAGCGGAACTGCTGATCAGCCAGACCATGTGCCATCGAACGGAACACGTTATAATCGGATGGCGCAATATCTGGAGAATATGGCGGGTGGGGTAGGACTACCCATTTGAGCGTTTCCAGGTGGGTTTTAACGGGTTTGGCAACATGAGGCCGATCGTTATCATTCTGTAAAATGACTTTTTCGTGCCTCTGCTCGTATTGTGGACATTTTTCGCGCAGTGTTTGGCTCAATCGCATCAATTGAAATCGATACCGTTCCCCAGTGATGGTTTCGTTGGGTTACAACAGTTCATAATAAATAACACCGACCTGATCCCACCAAATACACAGCATACTCTTCGCAGCGTGAATATTCGGCAGACACGACGACGTAGAAGCATGACCGGGCACACCCCATGACTTTCCTTTCTTTGGGTTGCTGTAATGAATCCATTTTTCATCACCCGTCACGATGCGATGAAGAAAACCCTTCCTTTTTTGCCGCTGGAGTAGTTGTTCACAGGCGAAAAAACGACTCAACGTCCCTAGGCTTCAAATCATAAGGAACCCAAGTTCCTTGTTTTTGAATCATTCCATGCAATCGCTTGGCAATGGCTTGACGGGTAACTCCTAATGCTGAAGCCGGCTGTTCTTGCGTTTGATAAGGATCCTCATCGAGCAATGCCTCCAATTCAGCGACTTCGATGGATTTTGGTCTTTTTTCACGCAACCAAAAGTATATGACGCAAAAACAAAATCACTACTGTGTCCATACAGTTTGTTTACCATATGTCTAAGCTCGGTTCATGATATTTTGGATATGTCAAAATCGACCAGCACTTATTGCTGGAGCGATCTATTGACAAACAGCGACAACTTAGTTGCGCATCTAATGGATAATAGTCTAACCAGAGCACCATGTATCTGACTACACTTCGCCATGCATGTGGCTGTTTGTGCGGTCCCACGATTGAGAACTTTCCGCAATTTTTTCGGAAATCCCTAGACGCCCCAAGCGGCGTCGCAAAAAGAATGATTCCCGATTTCTGGAAGTTGATCTTCAACTTTCAGTCATCGCAATATCGCAGAATCTTTTCGAAGTCGTCTGCGTACGCTATGGCATGGTGAAGTAATTCTATGAGATCGCTCATGTAAATGCTGAAAAGGATCCGCGAATTAACCGCACCTTGTTGCAGACCGTTTCTTATTTGAAAAGATTCAGTAGAATACACATTGCCAATTTTCAAAATGAACTGTCTACTGGCGAGCATATTGCAAAGTACGAGTATGTACAGCAGCGGTTTGCTTATGCCCAGCCTGTTCAGCTTATAGAAGAGTGCTACTAACCATACGGTGTCGAAGGCCTTCTCCATATCAACCAGCACTCGTGTATTGGTTCTAATTTCTGTTCCATTGGATATCCGATACCAGTTTACACGCGGCATGTATGGTATCATGCCCCTCCTTCAAACCGAATTGCTTACCGGGAATTATTTTGTTGTTCTGAGTCCACTTACTCAGTGCTCTATCAAATACTTTTTCGAATAGCTTGCTGATGTTTGAAAGGAGTCTCATCAAGCGGAGATTTGCCGCATTGTAAGTATCCTTACCAATTTTTGGGGTGGGTTAAATCACTGCTCTTTTCCAATGCGCTGAATAATGTGCACTATTCAGCGCATTGTTAAACAGAGTGGCGTAAATGTCCGCCGCTTCTAGAGGCAGATGTCGAAGTACGATATTCGATACTCCGTCGATTCCCACAGATTCCCACAAATTTCTTTCTCCTCAATGAGTTGAAGATCGCTTGGAGCTCTACCTTCGATATATGGGGATGTATCCTTTCACCGGAGATGACATTATTTGCCATAAACTTGGTAAAACCTATGTTCTCGAATCGCCAGTGCTCTATATCATTTCGGGGGTAGAAGTTGCGCAAGAACGTACTTTTTCAGGTCATTGTTCGGACAAATGATATCATTCACCTTGAACACTTCCTGGAAAGTCGCTCCTATAGCCTCTTCGTTCTCCTGCGGATCTTCGACCACAAAGAAGTTGTTATCCTCTACTGCGTTATCTGGACTTATTTGTTCGTCGTTCGGGGGATCTTAAGACATGGAAAGTCGTTTTGATTGCTATTAGGAAATATTTTATTTATTTGGGGGAACATACTCGGGTTGTTGGCTTTTACAGGCCGAATTTTGTTGCTCCAATGCTGATTTACAGAAAGTCTGTAGGTATCGCTGCTTAATTTCTAGAGGTTTCTAATCAACGACAGTGTTCTAACCTCCATATTTTGTCTGTGAGTAAACTGTCTGTACAAGGATTTCAGTCCCAACAGCAGTCTACTTTTGCGTTGGTATAGTACGTCAATGGTTATATTGCGGAATGTGTCTGCATTGTCAGTATGTTGATACCGAGGTATCGCACTATCCATAGTTCGTTTAATTGTCTCGTCGATTGGTTTTAGGTACCAGTCTATCTCCTCGTTTGACAGATCCCTATTGGACAGCGGGTACAGCAAGTTCGAGGAGAGTGCTCTTGTCAAAGTTCTTGAGAAGCGAGTCCAACGCGTCCTACTATAATTATTGGAGTACGTTTGGCCAAACTCCTCCATCTCGCAATTTCATTTGGAATCGTTATTACGGCACTGAGTCCATAGTGGTCACTTTCATACACAAATGTGTGCAGGTAGTTTAAAGTATGTCTGTCCGTTTCGGTCAGTTGTAACCGTACGTCGTACAGCACGAGGTAAAAATAGGAACTGCTTCTAGGAAACGACAGGATATCTGTAGCTTTCAAATCGAGTTTATACTCGACACTAAGCCTACCCCACCAATTGAATAGTAGGTTCCTCTAGGATTAGGTGTGTTATTTCCCCAATCTCTATGTTTGGCGCTTAGATCTCCGGCCACGAAGAAATAATTCTCATCCGACTCCAGCCTTTGGCATAAAAAAAAGTGTCTCAAGCTCTGAAATAAATAAAGTATATTGAGTAGCTTCAGGTGCATAGAGTGCTATCATTTATATTCTCTTTCCACTATGGAGAGGGATGCACACGATACACGCTTCCAGCACCTTTAACCTTCGCACTTCACCGCTGTACACTACCTTAAATTGCAGTTGTTTTTTAATGAAGATCACAGCACTTCCTCCTTCTGTGAAGTTGGGTCGGTCTCTCCTGACAATATTGTATTTATTGTGCCCCAATTTGTGCTTCTAGTAAAGCTTTGTTGTGCATCACATGTTTGGTCTTCAAGCAACTTAAATAGACCTTCTGCTGACGTATCAGATTTACTTCCTTAATATGCTGGAACATAGCACAAGCCCGATTATTTGCGGTGTGTCCCGAGTTCCTGCATAAAGCACACAAGAGCTTGCTCTTATCTGCCACTCCATCCTTACCCAGAGTGCATTTTCCTGCTTTGTGGTTCTTTCCACACTTGACACATCGACGCTTGTTACTAGGGCCTATACCTCGTCTGCGCCGAGCACCAAAAAAAAAAAAAACATTAGCATACCTGCGATCTCACTGATTCGGCTGTTTCTTCTTTTCCGTGTTTTGTTTCCTTCTGCTATTCCTTTTGTTTCTTGTGTGTCTTCGCACACACACCCCATTTCAAGGGTGGGTTTTTTTTTTTTTTTTTTAAAGCCAACATACCTACCCCGTTCTAGTGTCCACCAGCAGATAACATTCCTCTCGCAGTTTGTGGGTTTTTTTTTTTTGTTAACCCTTGTTCATGTACACTTTGGTGAGTACAATAAACGATCGGTGCTTCCTCGCACACATACAGTTCAGGGGTGGGTTTTCTTAAATTTTTAATAAAAAAAATAATGAATTAGAAAAAAAAAAAAAAAAATACAGCGATTCGCTTATTAGTTGACATGAGGGAGGGTGTTACATGCGTCTCCCTCATTCGCACAAGCCCCATCCCATTCCCACAAATTTAATGATGGCGATCGGGAAAATTATTTGTGATTCAGGGCATGAATAGAGAAGAAAAAATTCGTTTATATGTAGATATGCGTATATTCTTTTGTTTTAATTTTTGTTGGCTTAGCTTTGAGGAATATGTATCTCGTAGGTCGTGTTATTTATGTTTTGTAAGAAAGTTAGCAGTACTATATGTCATAATTAGAGTATTTATGTGTGTTATAATTAAATCAGGAATCAAGGTAATTTTTTTTAAACAAGACTGACTATTATTACTGGACAATAACGAGACGAGGGACATTGATATAGGAAATTTATTCCACGTCAATGTTCCAAAAAATACAATATAGTATAGATAGGTGACAAAGCAAAAAATGAGAAAGATAAAGGGGAAGAGGACAAACAAAGACAAAGCGAGGTCGAACAAAGAAAAAGAAGGAGATGAAAAGTAGGACAATGAGAAACAAATAACCCAGATAGATAACAGCGGGTTAGAGCAACGACCCCAGGAGAATCATTCCCAAAGCAAGTTACGAACAGCTGGTTGCAACCATCGATAATAGAGAACTTTTTTTTGGCGATTACAAGAGATATACAGTGAGGACAAACGAAGACAAACTGTGAAGAGATTTTGTTTTCTTGTCGATTTTTTGAGGTGAGTTTGACCAGATATAATAGTTGATTTCAAGAGTATAAGTTAGCGACAAATACGCTTAGCTCGTATAAGTGCAGTCGCTGCATTTCCCACGTTACCGATCATTAGTGGAAAACGTGTAAGATGCACACGACACTAATAATCGCAACATTCACAAATATTCATCCGCCGGTAACCCGATGCAACTTCCCGGAATCACCTGTCTGCGCACCGTTGTTGTTCCCGGAATTCATCGTAGCAGCTAGCGTATGCATAGGCGATAAGGTTAAGTTGTTAGTTTGTAAGTTCGAGTTTTGTTTCTACCGTTGCACAATAAAGAGCTCTTGCTCGTAAAAAAATATTTTTTTCGGCTTTTAAACATAAAAAAGCTTAATTGGCGCCCGAGCAATCCTTGAACCAGTAGTGAGAAGTGTACAATAGTGAATAAAAAATCACATAGTGATATAATTATTGATACTCTCCGCTAAGCCCGAGCAATCCTTGAACCAGTAGTGAGAAGTGTACAATAGTGAATAAAAAATCACATAGTGATATAATTATTGATACTCTCCGCTAAGACCGAGCAGCCTTCATCTACAGTATAAATAACAAGTAGTGAAGTGAACCAGTAGCGAAAAGTGACAACAATAAAAAATTCCATAGTGAAGTGATCGTCGAAATTTTCTGCTATTACGGAAGAACAACTCCCCTGGAATCCGGCCCCCGAGTACCGAAAGGAAAAAGGAAGCAGTGTTCAACAGCCAGCCGCTCCAGCGATCAGTGTGCCATAAGCAGAAGATGTGGTAAGCTAGTGATTAAGACTAAATTCATTTTTTTCTATTCTTAACTGATAACAATTTGAAATAATAGAATTTAAGAGAGTAATCAGATAATTTCAAATAATATAATTTAGAAAAAGTGATTAGACAATTTAAAATAATAAAATTTAAGAAAGTAATTGGACAACTTATAATAATAGAATTTAAGAACGTAGTTAAAGTAGATTAGTCATTATCGCGGATAGAAATTAATTAACCAAATTTATAAGATTTATTGATTCCTCGTCACATACTTTCTTTTCTCTTTCTCTCTCCTTTTGCTTTTGTGAGTGCGGAATAAATAAAAATGTCAAACCCGAATAACCTCATTCGACCACCCGTGCTTAATATCCCACCAGTTGAAAATCATCCTCAACCAGACCCTCTACAGCCTCAGGCCCAAGCGCGCCCTGTCATTCCGTCTGCCCAATTAATTAATACGATCACCAGCATCGTCCAATCAATACTTCACCCCAATCTCGATCCCCTCATTGCCCAGGACCAGCGTATAGAGCCTGAACACGGTAATGATCTCTCAGAACTAGATAAAATTCCGGACGTGGTAAGAAGCCTTCGTGAGTTCACAGGGAAACCTGGCGAATTCAGTTCCTGGAGAAAAAGCGTGGATCGCGTCCTCAAAATATATCAACCCCTTCAGGGAACCCCCAGATATTACGGCATTATAAGTACGATCAGGAATAAAATTATCGGTGAGGCTGACGCCGTGTTGGAATCATACAACACTCCGTTAAATTGGAAAGCTATTTCCAAGTGCCTAATGTTACATTACGCGGACCAAAGAGATCTCAACACTTTGGAGTACCAAATGACTTCCCTAGTACAAGGTAACTCTTCAGTGCACGATGACTTCCAACTCATAAAAGCAAAAATGCACAACCTTTTGGAAAACAATAATAAGCAAATTATAATCAATAAATCTTCTATTGACAGGATAAATGAAATCACGAATGTAACCGGTCATATAATGAAACTTATCAAATCTGACGAAAATATTAAAAATAACTATATCTTAGATGTAAAATACAAAATAGACCTTATAAAGGAGGAGATAAAAAATGTACAGTATGCTTTACTTTGGGCAAAAGCCAAGATTGTTAACTCTTTTATATTGTCAATGTCAGAGATACAAATAATCCAAAATGTTTTTGAAAATGATAACCTACCGTATGTCAACTTTGAAGAAGCGCTTGAATTCGCTGATGTAAAAATTGCATCAAATGCATCAACAATCCTCTATATAATCAATATACCCACTACCGAAATAGAAACATGTAATAATCTTTTTATCAAAGCTATAAGAAAATCAAGCACTGTAATAAAAATTCCTTATGAATATGTTTTAAATTGTAAAGATAATATTTATGGTATAAAACGAAATTGTCAAACTTATAATAAGCTAACAATATGTAAAAGAAATTGTATCGAAAGTCTAACAGAAGATGAATGCATACCAAATTTGTTAAGAAGCCGACCGTCCAATTGCCCTGAAACAAATAATCAGCACGTCCCCGTCATCGAGCAAATACTCCCTGGAACCCTATTTCTGAACCAGTTCAATGGATCGATACTCGTCCAAAGAGAAGCAATCAACCTTACTGGAACCTTCATCATACAGTACCACAACGACTCCGTCTACGTGAATGGTCAAAATTATAGCTCAAACGAAATCTCTATAACCAAACCCCTTCCGGCCATAGTTCAACCCGATTCGTCTATGAAAACATACGAGGAAGTTTTAACTCTCGAGATGATGAAGGAGCTTCACATCAATAACACTAAACACATAGAACAACTACAAGAAGATCAACAAACATACCAGATAGCAAACTACAGTCTGATAACATTGGTATTGATAGCATCCATTGTTATCGCAGTAAATCTAATCATAACCAAGCAAAAGAACAGGACTAGCATCCCCGCTGAAAAAATGGAAGCATCAACGACTGCACCGGAAACCAGTAAAAATGTACCAGTCCTTTATATGGTCACGAGCGAGGACGCTCGAGTCTAAGAAGGGAGGAGTTAGCGACAAATACGCTTAGCTCGTATAAGTGCAGTCGCTGCATTTCCCACGTTACCGATCATTAGTGGAAAACGTGTAAGATGCACACGACACTAATAATCGCAACATTCACAAATATTCATCCGCCGGTAACCCGATGCAACTTCCCGGAATCACCTGTCTGCGCACCGTTGTTGTTCCCGGAATTCATCGTAGCAGCTAGCGTATGCATAGGCGATAAGGTTAAGTTGTTAGTTTGTAAGTTCGAGTTTTGTTTCTACCGTTGCACAATAAAGAGCTCTTGCTCGTAAAAAAATATTTTTTTCGGCTTTTAAACATAAAAAAGCTTAATTTATATCATCAACTTTAATTAGACAAACCTGAAGGCGTCATCGAGCAAGTCGGGAAAGCGTACAGTTACAGGAGGTGCACGCAGGCAATTACAATACTCGGAGGTATGTAGGGCGAAGCTTAGGAGATCCTATGAACCAAATAATTAAATTCATTCAAAAAAATAAGCATTGAAAATCGCAAAGCAGCTCAGGCCCCAGCAACATTTTTGTCACTTGCCGTTTCCTTGTGATTACCGTTTCAAGGATCACGCAGGTGCAACTGGACAAGGCCCGGTGCAAGCGGTAATATCGGTGGCGGTGGTCCGCAAAAAGAACGGCGAGAATAGGTGTACCCCCACACAATAATTCAATGCTTCCAAGAGGTGCTCCGCGGGATCCAACGTGAAACTAACACTAGTGAACTATTTTTTTAGTGTTTCTGAACTCCATAAAGCCTCTTGCCACAGTTTAAAATTTTTAATTCAGTTTTGTGATATTTTTTTTTATAGATTTGGAGTTAGTTTTTTTTTAAGTGAATAGTGAATTTGAACAATTTTTAAATAGTGGATTAATTTAGTGGTAATGTTAAGGTTATTACAAAAATTAAAGGTGTAAATTCTGCTAAGAGTATAGAGTGCTTCGCGTAGCGACTTACTCCGCTAAGAGGAAAAAAAACAAAAATGGATAATAGAAAAACATCCTTTCTTGTGCTACCGGCAGGACAACGAAGAAAAACCGTGAGTACCTTTCTTGTCTCTTTTGAAAGGAAAATTTTCTTAAATCATGCGACAACTTGGCAGTCTAGGACTTTAATACTTCTCAGATCATCCAGTTTGCTGTTGGATGAGAGTTGAACTAGGAAGAACGGTAGTTTCCGCTTCTCCCTTTGGCTTTAGCTATGGCAAATGGCTTGACCCCTACGAGATGGAGCTCGTCGCACTCCTTCTCCTTAAGCATTTTAAGGAGCGTCTGCGGATCAGTAGATGGCTATATCCCCTTAACAGCATGACTGGCAGCTTTTCCTCCTTCGGGGTGAAGGAGAAGAACTCCGTCATCGTGTTATGCATATGCATGCATTTTTTATCCATCATCGTTTATCTGGGAACAAAGAGACATAAAATTGCAGACAAGCAATTTGTGAATCTGTTGACCGGATGCGTGTGGCAAAGCAAAGGGCGATCGTAATATGATCGATTTGTTTATATTACCAACGGATATCTGTTGGTGATTACGCTGCAAAACGCAAAACAAATGTGGGTAGAGGAATGTATAATGTGCATAACGTCGACCACAGAAGTTTTAGTGTATACCCAATTCTCTGACAATAAATCAAAAAATTTTAACTCGACTCTTCTTTTTATTTCACATATTTTTTCACTACGCATAACAGAAATTTGGTGGCAGCGGTAAAATTTCATAACAGTGGACAAAGACGATAAAAATTCCTAAATTCTCTGTGGTTATTTGCAAATTCGGTGTTCGGTTCACGTGAAAAGCCAACTACAAATAATAATAATAAAAAGAAAAACTAACAAACTGGAGCGAGTGTTGTGAAAGAAAAGTCATAGTGTTCAAAACAAAAAGATATACATATAACTAAAAGTGGAAAACTAAAGCGTAAACGAAATTGATAATAATTCCTAAATTCTCTGGGCAGAAAAGTCAGTGTTCAAAAATAAAAAGGTGTATAACTCAGAGTGAAAACTAAAGTGGAAGGTTTTCAATTAATGTATAATTAAAACAATACAGACATTTTATCAAGGAGGAAAAAGAAGGAAGGAACATTAAAGCAGCAACAACAGAACTTACGCATCACGAAAATGGCAAACAAATTTATTTGATTATGCATGTGAGGTTATCAATTTAAGTTTTAAATTTGGTTTTAGTATAACTAATTTCATTAGTTTTGAAATAAAATATAGTTTTATCAATTTAATTTATCAATTTTATCAATTTAAGTTCTAATTTTGGTTTTTGGCATAATAGTGATTGGGTAGTAATTAAATTTCATTAGTTTTGAAACAGAATATAGTTTTATCCAATATCGAGATTAGCGAGGTAGGAACTCTGTAATCACTGAGGTTGATTTTAGTGAAAAAACATTAAAAAGAAAGTTGCCTTGTATAGGTGAAATTAGTACAAAAATTAGCAAACTACTTTGACGGAAATCTTGCAAAACGAACAGATAACTTTTGGTATAGAACCAGAAAATTATAGAGTATTTTATAACCAACGTAGTTACCCTCGCAAAAGATTTATTTTATTACTATTAGATGACATACAGAATCCTGATATTATAGAGAAAGATTTACTCACAAAGATAGTGTTACGAGGGCCTGCACCTCGTCTAATACCAAATAACAAAAAAAAAAAAGGAAAAGGAAAAGGAAAGTAAACCAGTACCAGAACAGCGATCCGTCGGTGGAATTCAATATCAGCATCCCCGCTTCCTGGCTGATTGTGCTCCTTTGCATCCTCGCACATACACACACACCCCATACCAGGGGTGGGTGCATTACACAAAAAAAAAAAAAAAAAACAAATAAAAAAAATGCCAACATACCTGGTTCTGTGTGGTGTCCATAGGCAGTATCCCTACTGCAACTTGTCCTTATTTTGATTTTTTTTTTTTGTTTTTCTGTCTGCGCATACCCACGCACCCACCAATTCCAGGGGTGGGTTTTCTTTAAAAAAAATATTTAAGTCCAAATGGGAATAATTAAAAAAAAAATCACCTGCAAAAGAAAACAGCCATTCACATCGCAAAAATAAAAAAAAAAGAAATGTCAACAATCAGCTGACATGAGGAAGACACACCAGTCTCTCTCTCGCAAAAATATTAAAGGCGATCGGGAAATTATCTGTGGTTCAGGGCTTAGGTAATGAAAGTAGAATTCGTTTGTTCATTATTTTCATATTATATGTATATATATTTTTTTGTAGGTCAAAATTTTTGTGTTAGGTTACGTGAGTAGGGTTCGTAGGTCGTACTAGTGTTATTAGGTAAGTTAGTTAATAATATTGTATGTCAGGTTTAGTGTATTTATGTATATTATCGTTCAGGATTTTTTTTGTTCAAATAAAATTTGTGTAACCGACAATGACGAGACGTAGGACATTGGAAAGGTAAATTTCTTCTTCCAATGTTACAAAGAAAAAAAAAAAAAACACTACTCACAGTTGACAAAGACAACATATGACAAAGAAAAAGGGGAAAAAGACTGACGAAGAGAGGACAAGGTCGAAACAAGAAAAGGAGGGGAAAAGTAGGACAATGGGAAACATATAACCCATATAGATATCAACGGTTAGAGCATCGATCCCGAGAATCATTTTGAAAAAAAAATAAAAAAATAAGAGACGAACAGCTGGCCGCTGCCGCTGATAGTGAATTTTTTTTTTGATAAAGTACAAAAGCCAGGTACAGTGAGGCGGAGTCCCTCTGTGAAGACATTTTTTTTGTCGATTCCTTTTTTCCTGAGATGAGTTTGGCCAGATCGAATAATAAAATTCAGTGGGATAGTTATGGGTTTGCGTGGCCGTTCGAAATAAAAAAAAACTTCTTTATTTCTTTTTATTTCCTTTTATTTACAATAAAACCCGACTTAACTCTATGAGTTACAAAATTGAACTGACTAACTGAAATGTTCTACAGAGGAAAAGTTTCATATCTTCGCGTGGGAAGGGAATGCACTTGTTTACGAAATAGTCATATTTCATGTCTGTGCAATGAAATTTGAATATTATTGTTCGCGAAAATGAATGGCGCATATATCCGTTATGCTGAGGTGTGCGAAATGTGTCTGCGCGTGTTTCTAACGGCACCTATGGAATGCGCGGGCATCCATTAGACACATGCTAATGGCATGGGGCGGGGATAAGGGAAATGCGGTTATTGCGACAAAATGCCGACTAAGCAAAAGGGCGTATGCCGTTATATGTGAGTGAAGGGGACGTGTCCGACGTATCTCCTCCCCCCTTAAGATTCTTCTCCGGAGAATCTATATCCTTAATTTCGACTTTAACACTGGTTTTGTTACCGTTTTTCTTTAAAAAAGTCAAGAAACTAATTAGTAATTATTATGAATGTTATTCCGAAATTTATGTTTTCATGCGTGTTATTTCTAGATTTTACTTCCTCTATGAGTTTTCGATTCTCTAACTGTTTCACGGGCATTTCCTCTGTAGAAAAATTCATTACAATGTTTCTTATAGATATATTGTTAGAATTGGGTATAATAAAATTTTCGTAATATACAAAATTTTCGTATTTTACATTGTTGATTTTAAGATTACAATTTTCGAACCTTATTAGATTATTACCCATTATATTTAGACTATAATTATTACAATTGTGTATTATTTGTGTGTAGGGGATATTTTTAGTAATCACAATATTATTTGTTATCTGTTTGATTTCTACACTTTTGTTTTCTGTAAAGTTACATTTTGGGTTTCCTTTGAAAATATTGGAAACACAGCTGTCATTCATGATTTTTAAATCTTTTAGCTTAATTGTACCATTGACATTTTCGTAATTTAAATTCTCATCCGTGACAAAATTTTTGTGGGATGTTACAAGCTCAAGGTTATTTTTGTTGGGTACTGGTTCGATTAATATTCTGTAAAATTGATTCTTAGAATAATTTGGAATACTTAATGCAAATATTATCCGATTATCGTAAATAAAAGCGGAGCTTTTTATGTTCTGAAGTTTGTTAATTGTTATATTGAATTGTTTACCTTCTTTTGACGATATAAAGTCAGTTCCTAAAATTCCTAATCGACTAATCATCAGGTTCTCCTTAACCTTCTTAACCTGGTCTCTTAATAATTGTATGTCGTACTGTATTTGGAATGCGTGTTGCATTTTTGCTACTTCTAAAAATTCCTTGTTTATTGCATTTTCTATGTTTAGAAGTTGTTTTTTGATTTCTAGCTGCTGTCCGTTAATCTGTTTTGTTATATTGTCAATTACCTCGTTAAAATGGTTGTTTATTCGTATCTGGTCGTTTAGTCCGTCAATCAGATTTCTGTTATTCTCTTCGTTTATTTCTAAACTTTCCCTAATGTCTTTTTCGTCGTCATAGTCCATGGTTCCTGTTAAAAATTTTAAGCCTTTTCCCACTATGTTCACTAATCCTCTTTTTGTTTTATGATGATAGTCTCCTAATAAGTTTTCTATTTCTTGTTCTAAAAGTCCTAAGCTATGGGTCATTGTCGGGTATTCATTTTTGTAATTTAGTTTGTTCACATTGTGTTCCAAAATATCGAGGTTTTCTGTCCATGAACTTAAATTTACACTATGAAGGATTTTCGTGTAGCCTGTAATTACTTGGAGATGTTGGTCTCTTATGGCAATGTATCCTTGTCCTTTGCTTAGATTCTGTACGTCGATTCTCTGTCCTTTTGTCGTTGTCAATATTTGTACGGTTGTCAGTATGGTTAACGTTATCTGAAAGAATGTTATGTATGTTCATATTTATATCTGCGTTTAATTTGTGTTTTATAAAATTTGCTTCCTTTTTCGTCTACAACGTGGTCCTCATCTAAAGTTTCGGGGTCTGTTTTCTTATGGACTGGCTTGAGCTTATTATTACTCCTATTTTTTAGATACGAAGATTTGTTTCGTGTTAAGTCTATATCCTTCCTATCTTTATTTAATCTATTTATATACTTTTCCTTATTTTTCATAACTAATTCCACAATTTCAGCGTAGTCTTCTCTAGTTATATTTCCGTGTAGGAAATCAATTGGTCTTCTTTTTGTCGTTGAATGGATTGTTTTATTATATATAGTAACTGCCTTAAAAATTTTGTTACGTAAAGTATCCCTGTTGTTCTCGTCTGCTGTAAATGTTCGAATATGCTCGTTTAGAGTTGAATGGAATCTTTCGATGTCCGAATTTCCTGTCTTTCGGTATGGGGTGGTGATATGAAGTTCGACGTTATTCTCTCTTAAAAATCCTTTAATTAATATTGAAGAAAACCCTGTCTCGCCATCTGTGATAATTTTGTTGGGAATACCGAATGTTGCGAATCTATGTTTAGGCGTGTTTAATAGGGCTATCCATGTCCTGTGTTTTATTTCTTGTATCATGACATGCTTGGTAAATTTGTCGATCATGGTTACGTACATAAGATTTATGTTTGCGTAACATATATCAACATGGAGAACTTGATTTGGTTTATCTGGAGTGTCGGTTACTTTGAAAGGGATCTTGTTTGGTAATCTTTCGTATTTGGATTTGTTACAAATCTCGCAATTATTAACGAACTGTTGGATTTTGTCCTTCAGTTTTGGGGCATAGTAAACGTCTTTAATTTCTGAGTATGTCTCATTAATCCCCCTATGGTTAAGCAATTCATGGGTTTTAATAATAATTTCTGCCAATTTTTCTTCGTCTGTTAGATCACCTAGAAACTTACTACATTTTATAACTTTTAATAGTTTATTTTTACTAAAGTATTTAACGTAAATATCTTGGAATTTCGCAAGCATATAGTCATGTTTGGAGTAAATACCTACTATTCCTTTTGCCGGAAAAAATCTTTTCATCAGATCAAGAATAAATTTCTCTTTGAAATCCTTTAATTCAATCACTATTCTTCTTTTCCCAAAGTCATTATAAATTTTGTGATTACTAATTCCGTCTGTAGTGTTTAAGATTATTTGAGTTTTATATATATTTACCGGTGTGTCAACTATTGGAATGTGATCGCTACTATCTTCGTTTGCACTATGTATGGTAGCTACAATGGATTGTTCATCTAAGTTTCTTACGTTGGTTTCATCAGTGGAATCTTCTACATTTTCATTGTAAAAAATTTCCATTCTGGATAGACCGTCAGCAACTTGATTATCTTTCCCCTTTACGTATTCCATGTCGAAGTTATATTCCTCGAGTTTAACCTTCCATCTTTGCAATTTAGCATTCGGTTCTTTCAGTGAACTTAGCCAAATTAGGGGTCGATGGTCAGTTCTTATCGTGAACTTTCTTCCATAAAGGTAAGGTCTAAAATATTTAGTCGCCCATACAATGGCCAGTAATTCCTTCTCGATGGTCGAATATTGAGTCTCATGGTCATTGAGGGTACGACTAGCGTAACATACTGGATGGTTTTCCTGTGATAGGACGGCACCTACGGCGAAATTAGATGCGTCCGTTGTCAGAATAAATTTTTTGCTAAAATCCGGATACCTCAGAATTGGTTCGGATACAATCAAAGCTTTCAAATTTTCAAAACTTTCAATGTAACCTGAATCATTGAGATTTATTTTCGCATCTTTCTTCAAGAACGCTGTCATAGGTTTAGCCACTTTACCGTAGTCTTTGATAAACTTACGATAGTATCCTGTAATTCCAAGAAAGGCTTTTATTTGCTTGGTTGTTCGTGGTAACTTGTAATCTCTAATTGCTGCAATTTTGTTAGGATTGGGTCTAATACCCTCGGTTGTTATTATATGTCCTAAAAATTCTGTTTCTTTCTTTAGGAATTCGCTTTTATCGAGTTGTATTTTAAGGTTAACCTGTCTCAATTTTTCAAAGATTTTCTTTAACGAAATTATATGCTCAGAAAGGGATGTGGAGAAGATAATTATGTCGTCGAGGTAGACAAGGCATATCTTTCCGATGAAATCGGAGAGAACTGAATTCATCAGCCTCTGGAAAGTAGCGGGGGCATTTTTCAAACCAAATGGCATACGAATGAACTCGTAATGTCCATTGTTAGTTGAAAAAGCCGTCTTCTTTACATCCTCATCTTCGATTTCGATTTGGTGAAACCCCTTAGCCAGATCTAATGTGGTGAAGTACTGTGCCTTCCCTAATTTATCGAAGATGTCATCGATGTTGGGGATAGGAAACTTGTCGTCTATCGAGACTTCATTGAGTTTTCGGTAGTCGATGACGATCCTCCATTTTTGTTTACCAGATGCGTCCCTCTTTTTTGGAACTATCCAGATAGGAGCAGAATATGGTGAGCTGCTAGGCCGGATAATACCTTGCTTTAGCATCTAATCTATTTGCCGCGATACCTCATCTTTATATACTTCAGGATATCCATAATTTTTTGTGTAGATAGGGATATCGATCACAGTCCTTATTCGGTGCTTGATTGCATTTGTGAAAGATAAATCGCTATCTTCTTGATAAAAAATCGAAGGGAACTGAGAAACGAGGCTAATGATTGCTTTTTTCTCTTCATCGTTGAGATGATTTGTCCTAATTTGTTCAGAAATTGGATCCTTGCTGGTCTCCGTGTGATACACTTCCAAAGTTGGTATTTCCTTCGCATAGCTTTCCATCACTTCTTCATCTTTATTGAGATAAATTGGAATTTCCTTATTGTTAACTATTAGAAGTCTTCTTTTATAGTCAAGAATCGCCTCTAGTGGTAGTAAAATATTATTTCCAATTAGTCCGTTGAATATATCGTGGACTTTGTATTCGAGGAATTCTGCGGTTTTGTCCGATTCGCCGAATTCTTTAAAAAGTGGGATCCTTACTTTTCTATTTACGTATATAGGTGTACTGGTAGTTAGGATCTTGACGGGTGCACTAAGTTTAATTTGCCATTTGGGGTGGCATGTCCCCTGATTGAGAATACTGGTTTCCGACCCTGAGTCGATCAGTATTCTGAGTTTAGAATTATTATTTGTTCTAACGATTATATAGGGTAGTCGGCCTGAGGGCTTGTTCCCCGAAAATCCGAACTATTTGTTATGTTATTAATTCTTCTATCGTAACTTCCGGACAATGTATCCATTAGTTCTGCTTGATTCCTGAAATTCCCTGAATTGTTTGCGTGGTTTCTGAAATTTCCTGAATAGTTTTCGTGGTTTCTAAAACTTCCTGAATAGTTTTCGTGGTTTCTAGAATTTCTTGAATTATTTCTAAATGGATTATTGTTATTATTTCTGAATGAACCTGAGTTATTATTATCATTCCTGAATGTTCCTGAATTATTATTACTATTTCTAAACGCTGGGTTGCTGTTATTGCTCCTGAATGGGTTATTAATATGGTTACTAACCGTGGTGGAATTATTATTTTCGTTGTGCCTAAAATTATTATTGTGGTTTTGGCTATTGTGAAATTTTGTGTACGCATACCCCGTCTCGTGCAAGATTTGGATGGCTTGGTCTAAATTTTCCGGGTTTCTGCAGTAAAGTAACCCTTTCATAGGTTCTGGTATTTCATTAATAAATAGCCTTAATGCTGTCTTGCAATTTTGTTCTATTTCTATGGGGTCGCTACCTCTATCAATTTTTGTCTTGTTGTTTAGTCTTCTTAATACGCGTCTGAGATTATCATAAAACTCCTGACAACTATTTCTAAACTCTAATCCTATTATTTATTTATTTTTTTCACATCATCCCAATTTTGTACACAGTTTATTTCTATTGCTTCTCTGGCTTTCCCCACTAATTTATTCTTTAATACATCAAAAAATATAAACTGGCTAGCTTGATCATACTTCCCTAAAGTCGGAAATATTTTGTCTACCAAGTCGATGAAGTTACCTAAATTATCCCTATTACCATCAAATGTAGGCAAATTGTTTAAATACTTTATTGGATCTAAAGCTAAACTTACTAAAGGTATCGATGCTGTCGCTGTTGTTGACGCTGCTGTTGCTGGATTGGGCGTCATTGTTTCTTCTTCTGCCGCTGATGGAATCTGGTAGGTCCTCTGGCTATCGAATGCTTCGTTCCTCCTTTTTCGCTCACGTTGGCTCCTTTGCTGTGGAACTTGGTGTCATCCTTCCTTGGGCCTCTCCACAATTATCGATTGCACGTATGTATGTAAAATTTCTTTAGCGGAATTGTTCTATTTAAACAATTTCTATTTCACGTATCTATATATATTTTTTGTTAAAAGTTCCTTTAGCGGATTTATATTTTTTTGTTAAAAGTTCCTTTAGCGGATTTATATTTTTTTTGTTAAAAGTTCCTTTAGCGGATTTATATTTTTTTGTTAAAAGTTCCTTTAGCGGATTTATATTTTTTTTGTTAAAAGTTCCTTTAGCGGATTTATATTTTTTTGTTAAAAGTTCCTTTAGCGGATTTATATTTTTTTGTTAAAAGTTCCTTTAGCGGATTTATATTTTTTTTTGTTAAAAGTTCCTTTAGCGGAATTGTATATATTTTTTTTTTCACAATTTCACAATTTCTTACTCAAAGTATATATGTATATATATATTCTTTGCGATAATTCTTATTCTGATTTTTTATTTAACCAGTTGATCACTTTACTGTTATCCTTATTCGGATTTTTCACTAGATGAGTCCGTTTACCGACTGTGCCAGTTATGGGTTTGCGTGGCCGTTCGAAATAAAAAAAAACTTCTTTATTTCTTTTTATTTCTTTTTATTTACAATAAAACCCGACTTAACTCTATGAGTTACAAAATTGAACTGACTAACTGAAATGTTCTACAGATTGTTCGCGAAAATGAATGGCGCATATATCCGTTATGCTGAGGTGTGCGAAATGTGTCTGCGCGTGTTTCTAACGGCACCTATGGAATGCGCGGGAAATGCAGTTATTGCGACAAAATGCCGACTAAGCCAAAGGGCGTATGCCGTTATATGTGAGCGAAGGGGACGTGTCCGACGTAACTGGATAAAATTATTTAATTTCAATTAGGTAAATTTGAAGACACACAGTGAACCGGGGGAGCTTATAAATTAAAGGAGGTGAACGCAGGCGATTGCAGGTATAAAGGTATGTAGAAAGAAATATAGGAGCGCCTGTTGGTTATTTCTAAAATAATTTAAAACATTAGGCAGTGAGAGTAGCAGACTGGCGTAGGCCCCAGAAATCCAGTCGTTTGCCGTTTTCCTGCTAGGGCCGGTTGAGAACCACACCGTTGCAACTGGACAGGGTACGGTGCAGGCAGTGGTAGCGGTAGCGGTGGTCCGCAATAAGGAACGGCAGCAAGCGGTGCTCCCCCAACACAGAAAAGCCAACGCGTCCAGGAAGTGCTCCGTGGAACACTAGTAAAAGTGAAAAAAATTTCAAATTTAAAAATTTAACTGTTTTTTTGTTTTTTTTTAAGTCCGTCCGAAGTCTTAAGTAAAGTAGCTTTCTTCTTTCTTTTGTTTTTTGATCAAAATGGCACGAGATTTTGTGTGCTGAGCAGGTGGTGTGAAGTAAGGTGGACAAGAACCACCCCGTCCGACGAGCTGAGCCGATGACGTACAAAACGGACGAAATACAACAGACACAAGACTACAATCCAGAGAACTTGTAGGACAACGCAACCAACGGCTAAGTCTGTTGCTAGGCAACCAAGCGATAGCAACTGTAGCAGCGACCAGGGTCGGACAACACATTTCTGACGGCGAAGACTACCTAACTGACCTGCGGAGCAAGACCGTGGAGGACACAAAACGGATAACACAGGAGATACAAAAGGTGGTCTCTCAAGCGGTAAAGAAGAACCAGGTTGAGATCATGTCGGTGTTCGCCGAAAGTATGAAAGATATGATGACCACCTTCCAGGAGAACATCAAGGCGATCAACGACAAGATCTGCAACCTGGACCTCTCCGCAGCTGCGCAGAGGGAACCACCGACAACGAACGACCGACGACAAGACAACACCCGACAAGGACAGTCCACTCTTTCGCACCCACTCAACTGGACGGAACTGTTACACCAACCAATGCCGACTCTAAATAGACCAACTTTTAACCCACCACCACACGAACGACCAATAAATGAATCACTACATGAACAAGCTCCACGCTTCACTGAACCATTCCCACGGTTTTCGGAACGGAAGGTGGACATTTATAAGTGGGGCATTAAGTTTGACGGGACATCGAAAACTATGTCCGTTGAAAGTTTCCTGTTTCGCGTTGAAACCTTGCAACGCCAAAACGGTATCAGCGACCACCAGGTATTTACCAACTTCCATCACCTTATAAGGGGTCCTGCAGAGAGGTGGTTTTGGTAATTTCTGCAGGAAAATGAAGGCGGTAGGTGCCTGAGCTACCAGCGACTCAAAAGAGAATTGCTGAGACAATTTAAAAATAATATTAGGGACCATGAGATTCTGAGAGCCATAATGGATAGGAGGCAGCAACCCCAGGAGTGATTTGACGACCTATACAGTGACGTTCGGACGAGGGTACTACAGATGACGAGTTGACCAAATGAACTAGACCTAGTGGTCATCCTCCGAAGTAACATCAAGGACAGGATAGCGACGCTAATTTTTGGATGCTCTATCACGAGCATCCAAGAATTAAGAGACGAATGTAGGCGCGCGGAAAGGTACTTGACGACTAGGGAGACGAAATTTAGGAGACAAGTTAACGAACTAGGAGACGAGAGAATTTTTAGAGACAGGGAAGATTTTAGGGATTTAGAGGACGAAGAAGTAGCAATTGCTGCGCCTCAACGTACCCGGACCGACAGACAACCAACTTACATGAAGACAAACAGAACAAACAATACGAACCCGACTAACAGAACAGACCTGACTAGGAGTCCTTCTTCAACTCCGTCGGCGTGTCAGTCTACTTTCCATAGTCTAATGTGCTTTAGTTGTGGTCAAAGGAACATCAACTTTAGTTGCACACAGTGTCAGGGAAACCTGAGAGTCAGCAGTGCGACCGGGACGAACCAGCCGAGCAAGACCACATTCCCGGTAAGCGAGGAGAAGACTTTCAAATTTTGAAGAGGGTTCCAGAAGGTGATGATACCTCCACGAAGAAGGAAAACCCTCAAAGGAAGAGTCTTCACCAACTCCTGCAGGAGTATAAAGCCGCCAGAAAGCGTATCTTTGGAGAGGAAGTGACAGCGCCGGTGGAGAAGGGCAGAAACTATTTGAAAATTAGGAGGCTAAGGGAAATATGTGCAATAAATAGACGACGAAAGAGAGATATAGTAGCGACTGTGATAAGTATTTCGAGCGGCAATAGGCCATACGCTAAGGTTAGGATAGACGGTGAAGAGCTCATGGGCCTATTGGATAGTGGGGCTTCAATAAGTTGTTTAGTTAAGGGAGCGACTGACTTTTTAGACAAATATGACTTAGTGATGACTAGGATAACTACGAACATACGAACAGCAGACGGAAACCACCAACGGATACTAGGACTATTTAAGACAGTAGTCTCCTGGGGTGGCAAGTCTCATGAATTAGAAATTGTCGTTGTGCCAAACTTACAACTGTGTTAACTTCTGGAGAACATTTAAGGTCGCTCCGAACATAATTATCGAACTCGACGAGCTCTTCAGTGGTGCTGGTGAGAAAACCCGGCAAAAACAGACTGTTGGCGATTAAAACCAAGAAAACCAAAAATTACAGTTTGACAGTTCTTCAAAAGTTAAATTGAATTAAAACCGAACACAACTAATTCAGATTCTATGTTTTTGTAAATACATATGCAATTTATTCATTTATACACAAAATCTCAAATATATAAAACCAATACATTGACAAATTGTAATTCGCGCCAAAATGAAAGTAAATGACAAAAGCATAAATACTCTAAAATGTAAATTCAGTACACACTCGAATAAAGAAGTTTATAACGTTGATATCGGTGCGTGTTCTTTCATTTCCACACTTTTACATATATCTCTTTGTTTCAAAAGTAAAGAAAGTAAAGTCCATTTTCTATTAACACCCCAAAATACAATTCCGTGGTAAAAACAGTGGTCCTTCGAAGCTGTGTGCTAAATAAAACAAAAAACAAAATTGATTTAGAAAGAAATTTACAAAAAATGTTAAATAAATTAACATATATATACATATAGTCAAATAATGAAACACGCCGGATTTTATTGAAATGCTTTAATTTTTATTTAAATTATTACTAGCTGCGTTGCAATGCAGTGTAATGCCCGAGCCGAAAGAAGTGTGCCGAAGAAGTGAAGTCGATGCTTTTAGTTGATGCTATCTCGTACCTCTGGTCATCTAGGGATGTACGTGATAGAAAGTGCTGAGTCGACTTTGTGTATATGATTTCAGTGCACATGCTGGATGTTTGCTCCACATTCCTGATCATGGTGTGGAGATCATCTTCGGTGCCAAGTTCTTCGTATTTGCTGATCTTAGCAAATACTATTGGTTTTCGGTACAGTGAGACTGTACAGAGTATTACGTATCACTCGCCCTTCCTTTAGATAGATACTCTCCTGAGTATCTTCGGCTTTATTGTCAATTGTTATTTTGGTTTTTTTTGTTCCAAATTTTAAAATTTAAATGGTAATTAAGATAACTATAACAATTATAATGAAGGTGTAGGATAATCCGTGTTTGACATTATTTTCATATTTTAATTCTTCTAGCAGTTTACGATTTTGAATCTGTTTTAAATTTACGTCTTCTAGCTTTACATTTGCTACTACGATTTTGGGTTCGTTATAGTTTGGTACTATTATATTTTGATGAATGGTAATTTGTTCATTAGTGAACAGTGTTTCATTAATTTTTACTTTACAATTGTTAAAGTGGATCAAATTATTTTTTGACAATTTATACTTAAGATTATTACATGTATTTGTTAAATTTATATTTGAATGTACATTTTTTGTTAAAATTAAGCCATCGGCCAGTTCTATAATTTCTGACTCGTGATTATTTACAAATTTACATGATTCATACGAGTCCTTTAATAAATTCTGCAAACAACTTAAACTTTTTTTTAGTGTTTTGATATATTTTTCGTTGTTGTCTACGTACAAGGTATCGTTATATAGTATATAATAATTTTCTGATATAAAAATTTCCTTTCCCTGTAAGTTGGGTATTGGCAATAACATTACTTTTTCGTATTTCGCATTTGAAAAAATAGGAATTCTGAGTAAAAATATTAATTTATTGTTGGATTCGATTAAACTACTTATTATATTTTTTAGCTTCTCAATGTTTATGTCAAATTTTTTATTTTCTTCATCTGTCAACGTATTCTTTCCTAATATTCCTAATTTTGAAAATACAATGTTGTCCTGAAGTTTTTCGACTTCGTTATTAAACAGTAGTATTATTGTGTTAATTTGGAGTGATTGCAGATTTTTTGCTAAGCTACGTTGTTCTTTGTTGGAATAATTTAAGAAATTATCCATGATTCGCTGATGCTTATCTATTGTGTCCGCTAAAATATTTAGGTTATTCTGTAATTCTGTATTTATCCCGATTTGTTTATTTAGCTATGAAATTGCGTTATGGTTGTTTTCCTCTATAATTTTTAGATGGTTTGGCAATTCTAGTCGTTCGTCGTCGTCCATTACGCCGAATAAAAAATTAAGTCCATTACCCACAAAGTTCACTAAACCTCTCTTTTGTCGTGGATGTGGTATGATTGTATGAAGTTTCGAACGTGAATTGCTCAGTGCGTTATTTAATAGCCTTTTTAACGACAAATCCCCAAAACTTTTAAAATTGTTTTCTATTGCTTCCTCTACCTGTGCTATTACTTTGCTGTAGCTTTCGAGATCTACTATATGGAGTATTTTGTCGTACCCTTGTATAAGGTTCGTTGACCCTTATTTTATCGTCGTGTATCCTGCCTGGGTGTTTATCTCTTCTAGTTTGTAATCAGCCTGGCTTATTCTAACTGAAGTAAGTATTATTAGGAAGATGAATTCCATTTTGATTCCTTGATTCTGGAAAAATGAAAACTGTGTCTATATAATTTGATTAGTTAACTCTGGTATTTATTTTTACGTCTAACTTGATTTTTATAGTACCTATTTCTGGGATTGTTACTATCTATTAGGTGATTCTCTTGGATGTTATATTGGAATACTTTTCTATATCTGGGATCTGACTTTCCCCCTTCGGTTATTATCGACACAGTCGTTCCTAAAGTTTTCAACATTTATTCTATTTTTGTTTATAAAGTTAATTAATTATGGTAGTACCTAATTCGTTATCGGTAACTATCGAGTTTGGCTTTCCTAGGTATTGAAATCTGAACTTAAGTGCTTCCAGGATTGATACCCATGACCTGTCTTTTAATGGATGTGCAGTTGCGTATTTTGTTAGTTTATCTATAGTTGTCAAATACATAATATTTCTCTGTGGAAACCATATGTCTACATGAACTATTTCATTATGTTTCTTAGGAGTTTCGGTAAGGTTAAATTTGTGTTTAATGGGATGCCTATCGAACTTGGCTATATTGCAGATTTCACAGTTGTTTATAAATTTATTTATTTCTTTTTGAAGGTTGGGGTAGTAGTATTTGTCTTTTAGTTCTGCAAATACTTCATTAATGCCTCTGTGATTATTACTGAGGTGCTCTTTTTCTATAATCGCTAGTAACTTTCCTTTATCAACGACATCCTTAAGAAGTGTATTAGATTTTAAAACTTTGAAATTCTTATTTTTGGCAAAAAACTGTCTATAGTTTTCCTGAAATTTTAAAAATAGTTCCGTGTCTGGACAATACAGAGCCATTAAACCTTTCTCTTGTAAGATATTTTCCATAATGTTCACTAGGTTACTCTCCGGAGCTATTTTTACGATATTCCTTACTTTTTTAAATAATATTTTCATAGTAATGGATTGCTTGTCGCCTGTTTCTAATATAATTTGATTCTTAAATAGGTTTAATGCTTTTCCTGTAATAGGAATAAAGTCTGTACTATCTGTGTCTGCACTGTGTACAGTGTCCGAGTCAAAGAGCTCATTAAGATTAATAGATACTTCATTTTCGTTAATAGTTCGCTCGTGAATAATTCTACTCAAACCGTCGGCTACTATATTTTCCTTACCCTTAATAAATTCCACGTCGAAACCAAATTCGTTTAATTTGATCTTCCAACGTTGGAGTTTGCTGTTGGGTTCATTTAAAGAATTTAGCCATACCAAAGGCCTATGATCCGTTTTAATCGTAAATCTTCTTCCGAATAAATATGGCCTAAAGTACTTCGTGGCCCAAACTATCGCCAAGAGCTCTTTCTCAATGGTACTATATCGCTGTTCGTGACCATTAAGAGAGCGACTTGCATAGCTAATTGCCCTATTATTTTGCATTAAGACTGCTCCTAATGCATAATAGCTTGCGTCGGTTGTTAATAAAAATTTTTTACTGAAATCTGGGTGTACTAAAATCGGGTCGTTTTTTATAAGTTCCCTAAGTTTGTTAAAAGCTTCTATATAGTCTCTATCTTTCGTATTAATCTTTGCATTCTTTTTGAGATTCCTTGTGAGATTGTCTATTTTAGAATAATCCTTTATAAAATGCCTATAATATCCTATGATGCCTAAAATCGTTTTTATTTCCTTTTGAGTTTCTGGAAGCCTTATTTTTTCAATTGCTTCTACTTTCCTTGGGTTTGTCTTAATACCCTCAGGGGTAATGAGATGTCCTAAAAAATCGGTTTCTCTTTGAAGGAAGCTACATTTTTGTAATTGTATTTTAAGATTGGATTGGTCAAGCCGTTTAAGAATTAAATTTAGTGATTCAATGTGTTCTTCGATACTAGTTGAAAAAATTAGGATATCATCCAGATAAAAAAGACATATTTTTCCAATATATTCTTTCAATACACTGTTAATAAGTCGTTGGAATGTAGCGGGAGCATTGCGTAGGCCAAAAGGTGTACGAATAAATTCGTAATGTCCATTAGCGGTGGAAAACGCAGTTTTGTGTCTATCGCTAGGGTGCATCTCAATTTGGTGAAAGCCCTTAGCGAGATCCAATGTACTCAAGTACTGGCATCTTCCTAATTTGTCAAATATCTCTTCAATATTTGGAATAGGAAATCGATCTTCTACCGTAATCTCATTGAGCTTACGATAGTCGATTACGATGCGCCAATTTTACTTGCCCGATGCGTCTATCTTTTTGGGGACAACCCAAATTGGGCTGTTATAAGGACTGTTTGATTCTTTTATTACACCCTGATTGAGCATTTCCTCAATTTGTCGATTAACCTGTTCCCGGTGGACTTGTGGATATCTGTACAATTTAGAGTACACAGATAATTCGTGTTTTGTTACAATACGATGTTTAACTTCGTTAGTGATCGTCAAATCGCTGTTTTGCTGGTAAAAGACATTTTTATTTTGTTTGATAACCCTATGCAGTAACTCTTTCTCATAATTACTTAGGTGTTCTGTTTTAATAAAATCAACTAAGTTGGTTTCCTTTATCTCAGTATGGAAAATTTCTATCGCATTATACTTATAAGCTTCATTGTCATATTCCTCCTCTTCTTTATTAAAATATAACCGTAAAATCATCTTATTTGCTTTTAATTGTTTATTTGGATAGTCAATGCGTTTAAACTTTTTAAAATATTGTTTCCTATTATACCACCAAAATTGTTTTGTAATTTGTGTTCTAAAAACTCACAAAAATTATCCTCACTTCCGCTAAACTCTTGAAAAGTATTTTACACAACCTATTTATAAAAAAAAATCTATCCATTGCCCTTACGGGTACTGCTACTTCAGTTTTTCACATGGGGTGACATACATTATCGTTTATTATAACTAAATTCTGCTCCTGTATGCATTATAAAATAAAGTGGTCTCATGTCATTTTGAATTTTTATATAGGGAAGTTGTTTCCCGGGGCCGTTTCTGGAAAAAACGAATTGCCTATGTCCATTGGGGCTTGCGAATCGCAGGAATTCCTATTATTATTCCTTCTAGAATGTCCAGAATAGTTTCCTATTTCTCTGGGAGTTGTTCTATTAAAGTTCTGATTATTATTGTTACGTGTATTCATATTCCTGCTTAAGTTCCCCGATCTTTGATAACTATTATGTCTTGTTTCTGAGTTATTAAAGTTATTGCTACCATAAGTATTACTACCATTTGCATTTTGATTTGCATATCTATTCCTGTTCCAACTGCCTGAATTGTTTTCCTCTCTTCTTAAGTCTGGTCTAATTACTGTGTTATTACAATTATTTTTATAACTTGTGTTTTGATTTAAATTTGTATTCCTATTCCAACTACCTGAATTATTTCTCTCCTTTCTTATTTCTTGTTGATTTAAGAAATCTAGACTCGCATTCGTGTTCCTATTTGCATTTCCTAACCTCGAAAATTGGTTCATCATTGGGCCAAATAACGTGTAGTTCTGATGTCGCGCCTTTAGAATTATTTTATAGGCGTCTTCTAATTTCTCGGAATTACGGGAAAAAATCATCGTTTTTGTAGGTTCTGGCAAATTTTCTTTGAAAACTTTCAAGGCAATGGAGTTAACTTCGTTGGCGTTAAATGTATTGTCACTGTGGGTCAAAATTCTGTTATGGACTCTATTAGCTATATTGTTTAATTCAAAATAATATTTTTCGATTGTAGACGACATTCTGTACAATTTAAGTTTTGTCATAAGCGTAATACTACTCTCCGTTTCCACGTAGTTTTTTATTAGGATAGCTTTGAGTTCTGGCCAATCGCCAACCAATCCTTGTCTGTGTATTATTTGTCTTGTTTGCCCTACGCACTTGTTTTTAATATAATCAAAAAGCATTTTTTTGCTGTTCCTATCAAAATTAGCCAAATGGGGGATAACATTTTCTACTTGCGCAATAAAATCTGGTAGGTGATCCCGGTCACCACAAGACGGCATAATATTTTTAATGAAATTAAGCACAAAATTAAAAGCTGCTTTCGTTGCTTGATCCATTTATATATTTTATGATGAAAACAATCACTAATTCACCTAAAATAATTAAACTTAAAGTAACTTAAAGCATAAATATGTACCGAGTTTTAGTTGATTTTTGTTCTCTCCTTCACTGCTTTTCTTTGAAATTTCCTCCTCGTTGTTTTCTTTTACTGCGTTCCTATGGAATTTCCTCCCCGTTGTTTTCTTTTACTGCTTTTCTATGGAATTTCCTCCTCGTTGTTTTCTTTTACTGCTATTCTTAAACAATAATTTTTTATCCTCGTCGCCAGTCAAATAATGAAACACGCCGGATTTTATTGAAATGCTTTTATTTTTATTTAAATTATTACTAGCTGCGTTGCAATGCATTGTAATGCCCGAGCCGAAAGAAGTGTGCCGAAGAAGTGAAGTCGATGCTTCTAGTTGATGCTATCGCGTACCTCTGGTCATCAAGGGATGTACGTGATGGAAAATGCTGAGTCGACTTTGTGTATATGATTTCAGTGCTGGATGTTTGCTCCACATTCCTGATCATGGTGTGGAGATCATCTTCGGTGCCAAGTTCTTGGTATTTGCTGATCTTAGCAAATACTATTGGTGTTCGGTACAGTGAGACTGTACAGAGTATTACATATCACTATATACATACTATATACACTGTGCAAGTGCAGTGCAAAGTGCAATTCCTTTGTCTTCCCTTTGTCACACGGAAGCCATCTATACCCAATTGTGCAAATCGGGATTCCCGCATCGCGTAATTTTGATCCTGCAGACGTCCACTCAAGGCACAACACGTAAGTCCTTATTTTTTCTATTTCTTTTTTCGTCCTTTTTTTATTCATTAATAAAATAAAGTGCAAAATGTCTTTTGGAGAGCTCCAACTCATGGCATTGTCGCAGTTAAAGCGAGATTTCACGAATTTTAAAAAGACAGGTGAATCTCGCCGAACGACGAATTATATATCCACTCGGCTTGCTCTGTTGGAAGATAGTTTCGTAACTTCTCGGCGATACCATATGGAGATTATGAGCGCTGGTAAGCTGGAGAAGGAAATTAAAAAGGAGGATGTAATAAAAAATTATGGGGAAATACAAGAAATTTACCTTGAATATAAGTGTGAATTGTTAGATGCCATGGAAAAGTGTGCTCCGACAAGTAAGGTTCAAGCAGTGGTAACAACGGCACCTTCAGCGCCTCTAATCTCCACAGCTTCTAGTAGCAGTGAACTTCGTCTCCCGAAAATTAATATACCCGAGTTCTCTGGGTCATACACCAAATGGCGGGCGTTTCACATCGAGGTCGTGTCAGACCTAACTACTCAAGCCTTCTTAGCTGCCTTCCGCCGATTCACTGCAAGGAGAGGTATATGCAGACAAATCTACAGCGATTGCGGAACAAATTTTGTTGGAGCTAGCACAGAACTCGACCGCATGATGAAAGTTGCAAAGCATGATTGGGCAGAAATTGCAGAGATCCTTTCAGATCAAGGGACCAAATGGAACTTCATTCCTCCCGCGTCGCCACACTTCAATAAGTTGTTTAGTTAAGGGAGCGACTGACTTTTTAGACAAATATGACTTAGTGATGACTAGGATAACTACGAACATACGAACAGCAGACGGAAACCACCAACGGATACTAGGACTATTTAAGACAGTAGTCTTCTGGGGTGGCAAGTCTCATGAATTAGAAATTGTCGTTGTGCCAAACTTACAACTGTGTTAACTTCTGGAGAACATTTAAGGTCGCTCCGAACATAATTATCGAACTCGACGAGCTCTTCAGTGGTGCTGGTGAGAAAACCCGGCAAAAACAAACTGTTGGCGATTAAAACCAAGAAAACCAAAAATTACAGTTTGACAGTTCTTCAAAAGTTAAATTGAATTAAAACCGAACACAACTAATTCAGATTCTATGTTTTTGTAAATACATATGCAATTTATTCATTTATACACAAAATCTCAAATATATAAAACCAATACATTGACAAATTGTAATTCGCGCCAAAATGAAAGTAAATGACAAAAGCATAAATACTCTAAAATGTAAATTCAGTACACACTCGAATAAAGAAGTTTATAACGTTGATATCGGTGCGTGTTCTTTCATTTCCACACTTTTACATATATCTCTTTGTTTCAAAAGTAAAGAAAGTAAAGTCCATTTTCTATTAACACCCCAAAATACAATTCCGTGGTAAAAACAGTGGTCCTTCGAAGCTGTGTGCTAAATAAAACAAAAAACAAAATTGATTTAGAAAGAAATTTACAAAAAATGTTAAATAAATTAACATATTGTAGCATAATAATAACTACGCCCCCTAAAAATATGACGCAACAAATTCCGAAGTGACTTCATTCTGGCAGAATTTTGGTTCGTACTGTCCTTTCATTCGAGGTTCGTGTCTGGGACGAAGTCTCCACAGCTCATGTCAACGAAAGAGACGAATAATATCAGGGATAAAAGGGAATTATAACTGCAAGAATTATTTCTCTTATTCCAGTGGTCGAAGAATTTGCTAGAAGTTTCTGGCTATCAGAAACTTCTGCTATATAAGGACAGATGGCGGTCAAAAAAAGACACAGTTGGTTTAGAACCGTGGCGAAGAGATTGGAAAAGTGATAATGGGCGAAGTTGTAATTTGGTGATAAATTGAAAGTTGAGAGTGAACAAGAAAAAGTAATTAGTTTGGATTTGTGAATTAAGTAATAGAAAGGAGATAAAGTGATTTGAGAGGAAAGAGACCTTGTAAGAAAAGAATTTGCGAAGAATAGTATAGTGTGAACTTGAATTGTTCTATAGACTAGAAAATAAAGAAATAAATTTCACAGAATAATCGTTTTATCTACTCGAGCCGTAGCCAGCATATTACAATATTGTAACATAATAATAACTACGCCCCCTAAAATATGACGCAACAAATTCCGAAGTGACTTCATTCTGGCAGAATTTTGGTTCGTACTGTCCTTTCATTCGAGGTTCGTGTCTGGGACGAAGTCTCCACAGCTCATGTCAACGAAAGAGACGAATAATATCAGGGATAAAAGGGAATTGAAACTGCAAGAATTATTTCTCTTGTTCCAGTGGTCGAAGAATTTGCTAGAAGTTTCTGGCTATCAGAAACTTCTGCTATATAAGGACAGATGGCGATCAAAAAAGACACAGTTGGTTTTAGAACCGTGGCGAAGAGATTGGAAAAGTGATAACGGGCGAAGTTGTAATTTGGTGATAAATTGAAAGTTGAGAGTAAACAAGAAAAAGTAATTAGTTTGAATTTGTGAATTAAGTAATTGAAAGGAGATAAAGTGATTTGAGAGGAAAGAGACATTGTAAGAAAAGAATTTGCGAAGAATAGTATAGTGTGAACTTGAATTGTTCTATAGAGTAGAAAATAAAGAAATAATTTCACAGAATAATTGTTTTATCTACTCGAGCCGTAGCTCGCATATTACATTGGTGTCAGAAGCGGGATAAAACTTATTCTGTGAATAACTATTTCCGTGGTGTGAAATTGCACAAAAAAAAAAAAAAAAAAAAAACGATTTCTGTGTTGAGTTAATTAGTTGCGCAAAATGGGTCGCAAATTGGGAAAACTAACTATAACTCAACTAAAGGCAGAACTCAGTAAGCGGAACCTCGACACAACTGGGGGAAAAGATGCCCTACTGATTCGTCTGGAAGAAGCAGTAACGCAGGAAGGTGAAAATCCGCATGACATAGAGTTTGACGTGGAAGAGGAACCAGCAAGTACAGTAGCCGACCCGGGTATAACAAGTCTGCTCCTGCAACTTAAGTTAGTCATGGACGAACAAAAGAAAGCAATAGAAGATCAAAGTCATAAGCTCGATGACCAAAGGAATTCTCTAGAACTTAAGCTGGACGAACAAAAGAAAGCAATGGACGAACAAAAGAATTCTCTAGAACTTAAGCTGGATGAACAAAAGAAAGCGATGGACGAACAAAAGAAAGCAATGGGCGACCAAAGGAATTCTCTAGAACTTAAGCTGGACGAACAAAAGAAAGCAATGGACGAACAAAAGAATTCTCTAGATGCTCTGGAAAGTAAACTTGATGAGCAAAACAAGAACTTGGAATCCAAATTCGAAGTGATCGAAGAAAAAATCGAGAAGGTCGAGACGCAACTCGAAAAAGTCGAAATTAGATTCGATGAAAATTTTGAGAAACATGAAACTCAGTTCGGGAAGATAGAGACTCAGTTTGAAAAAGTGGATACGCAATTCGAGATAGTAGGAAAGCAAGTCGAAAATCTTGCTAAGGAGCTCAGCAACGTGAAGAGACAGAAAGCACGGGAATATTCCACTGACGGTCTGAGAAGAAAGGAGATGCAGCCTCCTATCTTCGATGGTCAAACATCATGGCCAATTTATAAAAGGCAATTCGAAGCGGCCGCAATGACCAATAGCTGGGACGATGAAGAGAAGTCCATTGCACTCACACTTGCACTGAGGGGTCCAGCTGCGGAGCTCTTGCAGACCATCCCGGAAGATAAACAGCAGAACTACGACTCTCTGGTTCAGGCTATCGAGATGCGGTTTGGGGATGAACACATGCAGCAGGTGTACAGGGTTCAGCTGCGTAGTCGAGTCCAGAAAAGGGGGGAAACGCTCCAACAGTTGCAAGCGGATATAGAGCGACTAGCCCATCTTTCATACCCTAAAGCCGGTGAGGAGCTTATCAACGAAATGGCGGTGGAAGCTTTTATTCAGGCCATAGAGGACAGACAACTGCAAATGGCTGTAAGGATGGCTGAAAAACGAACACTCCCCGAGGCATTGGCATTCGCTTTGTCAATGAAGGCTGCGGACCAAGCATACCAGGGAATACACCGTGTCAGGGAAATGTCCGTCGTGGAATGCTCATGCCAGAGAACAGCCGTCATGGATGAAGACAGAGCTCGCGGAAGTCAAATCCGTTGCTGGAATTGCAACCAAACGGGACACCTACAACGGCAGTGCAGAAGTGCACCTAGACGAGGAAATTGTTCACATTGCGGAAGTAGGAGAAGCAGAGAGGAAGCATCTGGCGGTGATAACATCCATCCTGTCAGTCAGACTTCCCAAAACCAGCAGTCGGGAAATGCGTAAGGACCAACTTCGCGGGGCAGAAGTTGGTTACTGGAATCGAGGCCCCCAGGACCACCATTCAAGTTTCGCAAACCAAACGGGGTAACAAGAGCCTGACAGTGGAGGCACTAATCAACGAGAAGAAGTGCGTAGCCACCATCGACACAGGTGCCACTGCCTCCATTGTAAGAAGAGATATCGTCAAAAGCTCCTGGCTGCACAACACCAACAGCTACTGCCTGAAGACTGCAACAGGGGAAATGGCGAAGGTATTTGGAGAAGTTCGTCTTACGATTACTCTGGCAGGACTGACGTTCTCCCATGCGTTTCTGGTGGCAGATATATGCGACGAGTGCATCATCGGAGTAGACTTCATGAAAGCAAATGAAGTAATCTTGGACATCGGGATGCAAGTACTGAGGTATCGAAATGTGGAGATTCCGATGGTGTACGGAAATGAGAATGCCGTAACTCTCAGGACAGTCATCAGCAAAGACGAAGTTTTGCCGCCGTCTTCAGAGACAATCATTTGGACGAAGCTGGAAGGTGATCTTGGGAGCCACCGATTCTACATAGTAGAACCAGACCCAGAGAAGAATTCTCAAGACTACATCGTGGGAAAGACGTTAGTCGAACCAAAGAACACCATGGTTCCAGTGAGGGTTTTGAACGCAAGACCACACACTGTCAAACTAAGGCGAGGGGAGGTGACTGGAAAATGCACGCCGATTACCGCCGTCGCAACAATATCTGAACGTGATGCTCCAAAACTTCTCCCATCACCTTGGACAGCGGAAGCGAGAGAGACGATTCTCCAGTCCAGTGAGCTGAATCAGGAGCAGCGAACTATGGCAGAGAATCTTATCAATGAGTACGCTGATGTATTTGCCTCACAGGACGGAGAATACGGCCGAACACACCTGGTACAACATCGAATAGACACTGGTGATACTAGACCAATTCGTCAGCCTGCTAGGCGCCTTCCATTGGCAAAGCAGACAGAAGTTGCAGAGATGGTGTCGGCAATGGAGAAAGAAGGTCTGATTGAAAGTTCCAAAAGTCCGTGGGCATCACCGGTTGTACTGGTTAAGAAGAAAGATGGCAGCACGCGGTTCTGCGTGGACTATCGGCAGCTCAATTACGTCACCAAGAAAGACAGCTACCCTCTGCCACGGATTGACGACACGCTAGACACACTATCAGGAGCCCGATGGTTTTCCACTCTCGACTTGAAGAGTGGCTACTGGCAGGTACAGATCCATCCAGAAGACCGGGAGAAAACCGCCTTCACCGCAGGAAATGGGCTATGGCAATTCACGGTAATGCCATTCGGGCTGTGCAATGCTCCGGCGACTTTCGAGCGATTGATGGAATGTGTCCTGCAAGGGTTAACATGGAAAACCTGTTTGGTATACTTGGATGATGTCATCGTCGTAGGAAAAACGTTTGCGCAACACCGAGACAATCTAAGGGATGTGTTTCAAAGGCTTCGAAGTGCCCACCTGAAGCTCAACCCCAAGAAGTGCGCCCTGTTTAGAGCGGAAGTCAAGTACCTGGGACACATAATTTCAGCGAAAGGAGTGAGAACCGATCCGGAGAAGGTCGAAGCGGTGAAAAACTGGCCAGTCCCCAAAGACAAACACCAACTAAGGAGCTTCCTGGGCCTAGCCACCTACTACAGACGGTTCGTGAAGGATTTTGCCGGGATCGCAAAGAACCTGCACCAGTTGACGGAAAAGGGAAAACAATTCAAATGGTCAATTGAGTGCGAGAAGAGCTTCAAGGCACTTAAACAACGGCTATGCGATGCCCCGATACTGGCTTACCCCACTCCCGGGGAAACGTTCGTTGTGGATGCAGATGCTAGTAATGTCGGGGTAGGAGCCGTACTCTCCCAGGTGCATGACGGCCAAGAGAAGGTGGTTGCGTACTTCAGCAAGGTGCTCTCTAAGCCAGAAAGGAACTACTGCGTGACAAGGCGGGAACTTCTAGCTTTGATCTTGGCTACGAAGCATTTTCACAAATACCTCTACGGGAGGAAGTTCGTTCTTCGCACAGACCATGCAGCATTAAAATGGCTATTACAGTTCAAGAGTCCTGAGGGTCAGGTCGCAAGATGGATCGAAAGGCTGCAAATCTACGACTACGAAATACAGCATCGTAAAGGAAAACTCCACTCTAATGCGGATGCACTGTCCCGGAGACCATGCAGAACGGATTGTAAACATTGTGCGCGTCAGGAAGAACGGGAGCTGGTTTCCATCCAAAGAATGAGAGCCGAACCTATCGCCGGCTGGAGCGTAGATGAGATCCGGAACGCTCAGAAGGAAGACCCCGATATCGAGCCGATTCTGGCCTGGAAGGAGAACATGGAGAAACCGGATCATCAGGACATCTCTCACAGAAGCCCGACCTTAAAGGCATATTTTGCGCAGTGGGACTCCCTCCATGTCCAAGAAGGTGTTCTGAGAAGAAAATGGGAATCCTCCGACGGAAAATCGTTTGTAATGCAGCTTGTAGTACCGCGGACGAGGGTCAAGGAGGTGTTACAGGAAATGCATGGCGGGGCGACCGGAGGCCACTTGGGAGTGAATAAGACGCTAGAAAGGGTACGAGAACGTTTTTATTGGTTAAAAGCGAAGGAAGATATCGAAGACTGGTGCAGAAAATGCGACGTGTGTGCAGCTAGCAAGGGTCCGAGAATCAAAACTCGAGGTAAGATGCACCAATACAACGTGGGAGCACCTTTCGAACGAATCGCCATTGACATCGCAGGGCCCTTTCCGGAAACCGACAATGGTAATCGGTATATACTCGTAGTGATGGACTACTTCAGTAAGTGGCCGGAAGCGTTTCCGATCCCTAACCAGGAAGCCAGAACCGTGGCGGAGCAGATCGTCTACAATTGGGTTAGCAGATTCGGTGTGCCCTTGGAATTGCATTCTGACCAAGGGCGGAACTTCGAGTCAAGAATCTTCCAAGAGATGTGTCAACTACTCGGAATCAAAAAGACAAGGACAACCCCGCTTCATCCACAGTCGGACGGTATGGTGGAGCGTTTCAATAGGACTTTGGACGAACATCTCTCGAAGGTCGTAGGTGACTACCAACGGGATTGGGACCGGCAGATTCCCTTGTTTTTGATGGCCTATAGAAGTGCCGTGCATAGCACTACTCGACATACGCCGTTCGAAATCTTATTTGGTGGAATAGCTCGTTTACCCAGTGAGGTGAAATTTGGATCTCCTACCAATGAGCCCAGAAATGAAGAAGAGTACGTGGCGGACCTTAGGGAAAGGCTTAGGGACATACACCAAAGGACCAGAAGCCAGATTAAGATGACGAGCGACCGCATGAAGACCAGGTATGATGCCAAGGCAACAACGTCAGGATTCCAGGAAGGAGATCTGGTGTGGCTGTATAATCCCCATCGCCAAAAGGGGAAATCACCTAAGTTACAGCGGAACTGGGAAGGTCCCTACAGAATAGTAACCCGCATCAACGATGTTGTCTACCGCATCCAGCGAGGACCAAGGGCCAAAATGAAAGTGGTTCATGTGGACCGACTGAGTCGATACAATGGCCGAAATGAGGATGCACTTGTTCGGGACGAACACGTCTAAGAGGGGGGCAGTGTAACATAATAATAACTACGCCCCCTAAAATATGACGCAACAAATTCCGAAGTGACTTCATTCTGGCAGAATTTTGGTTCGTACTGTCCTTTCATTCGAGGTTCGTGTCTGGGACGAAGTCTCCACAGCTCATGTCAACGAAAGAGACGAATAATATCAGGGATAAAAGGGAATTGAAACTGCAAGAATTATTTCTCTTGTTCCAGTGGTCGAAGAATTTGCTAGAAGTTTCTGGCTATCAGAAACTTCTGCTATATAAGGACAGATGGCGATCAAAAAAGACACAGTTGGTTTTAGAACCGTGGCGAAGAGATTGGAAAAGTGATAACGGGCGAAGTTGTAATTTGGTGATAAATTGAAAGTTGAGAGTAAACAAGAAAAAGTAATTAGTTTGAATTTGTGAATTAAGTAATTGAAAGGAGATAAAGTGATTTGAGAGGAAAGAGACATTGTAAGAAAAGAATTTGCGAAGAATAGTATAGTGTGAACTTGAATTGTTCTATAGAGTAGAAAATAAAGAAATAATTTCACAGAATAATTGTTTTATCTACTCGAGCCGTAGCTCGCATATTACAATATATATACATATAGTCAAATAATGAAACACGCCGGATTTTATTGAAATGCTTTAATTTTTATTTAAATTATTACTAGCTGCGTTGCAATGCAGTGTAATGCCCGAGCCGAAAGAAGTGTGCCGAAGAAGTGAAGTCGATGCTTTTAGTTGATGCTATCTCGTACCTCTGGTCATCTAGGGATGTACGTGATAGAAAGTGCTGAGTCGACTTTGTGTATATGATTTCAGTGCACATGCTGGATGTTTGCTCCACATTCCTGATCATGGTGTGGAGATCATCTTCGGTGCCAAGTTCTTCGTATTTGCTGATCTTAGCAAATACTATTGGTTTTCGGTACAGTGAGACTGTACAGAGTATTACGTATCACTCGCCCTTCCTTTAGATAGATACTCTCCTGAGTATCTTCGGCTTTATTGTCAATTGTTATTTTGGTTTTTTTTGTTCCAAATTTTAAAATTTAAATGGTAATTAAGATAACTATAACAATTATAATGAAGGTGTAGGATAATCCGTGTTTGACATTATTTTCATATTTTAATTCTTCTAGCAGTTTACGATTTTGAATCTGTTTTAAATTTACGTCTTCTAGCTTTACATTTGCTACTACGATTTTGGGTTCGTTATAGTTTGGTACTATTATATTTTGATGAATGGTAATTTGTTCATTAGTGAACAGTGTTTCATTAATTTTTACTTTACAATTGTTAAAGTGGATCAAATTATTTTTTGACAATTTATACTTAAGATTATTACATGTATTTGTTAAATTTATATTTGAATGTACATTTTTTGTTAAAATTAAGCCATCGGCCAGTTCTATAATTTCTGACTCGTGATTATTTACAAATTTACATGATTCATACGAGTCCTTTAATAAATTCTGCAAACAACTTAAACTTTTTTTTAGTGTTTTGATATATTTTTCGTTGTTGTCTACGTACAAGGTATCGTTATATAGTATATAATAATTTTCTGATATAAAAATTTCCTTTCCCTGTAAGTTGGGTATTGGCAATAACATTACTTTTTCGTATTTCGCATTTGAAAAAATAGGAATTCTGAGTAAAAATATTAATTTATTGTTGGATTCGATTAAACTACTTATTATATTTTTTAGCTTCTCAATGTTTATGTCAAATTTTTTATTTTCTTCATCTGTCAACGTATTCTTTCCTAATATTCCTAATTTTGAAAATACAATGTTGTCCTGAAGTTTTTCGACTTCGTTATTAAACAGTAGTATTATTGTGTTAATTTGGAGTGATTGCAGATTTTTTGCTAAGCTACGTTGTTCTTTGTTGGAATAATTTAAGAAATTATCCATGATTCGCTGATGCTTATCTATTGTGTCCGCTAAAATATTTAGGTTATTCTGTAATTCTGTATTTATCCCGATTTGTTTATTTAGCTATGAAATTGCGTTATGGTTGTTTTCCTCTATAATTTTTAGATGGTTTGGCAATTCTAGTCGTTCGTCGTCGTCCATTACGCCGAATAAAAAATTAAGTCCATTACCCACAAAGTTCACTAAACCTCTCTTTTGTCGTGGATGTGGTATGATTGTATGAAGTTTCGAACGTGAATTGCTCAGTGCGTTATTTAATAGCCTTTTTAACGACAAATCCCCAAAACTTTTAAAATTGTTTTCTATTGCTTCCTCTACCTGTGCTATTACTTTGCTGTAGCTTTCGAGATCTACTATATGGAGTATTTTGTCGTACCCTTGTATAAGGTTCGTTGACCCTTATTTTATCGTCGTGTATCCTGCCTGGGTGTTTATCTCTTCTAGTTTGTAATCAGCCTGGCTTATTCTAACTGAAGTAAGTATTATTAGGAAGATGAATTCCATTTTGATTCCTTGATTCTGGAAAAATGAAAACTGTGTCTATATAATTTGATTAGTTAACTCTGGTATTTATTTTTACGTCTAACTTGATTTTTATAGTACCTATTTCTGGGATTGTTACTATCTATTAGGTGATTCTCTTGGATGTTATATTGGAATACTTTTCTATATCTGGGATCTGACTTTCCCCCTTCGGTTATTATCGACACAGTCGTTCCTAAAGTTTTCAACATTTATTCTATTTTTGTTTATAAAGTTAATTAATTATGGTAGTACCTAATTCGTTATCGGTAACTATCGAGTTTGGCTTTCCTAGGTATTGAAATCTGAACTTAAGTGCTTCCAGGATTGATACCCATGACCTGTCTTTTAATGGATGTGCAGTTGCGTATTTTGTTAGTTTATCTATAGTTGTCAAATACATAATATTTCTCTGTGGAAACCATATGTCTACATGAACTATTTCATTATGTTTCTTAGGAGTTTCGGTAAGGTTAAATTTGTGTTTAATGGGATGCCTATCGAACTTGGCTATATTGCAGATTTCACAGTTGTTTATAAATTTATTTATTTCTTTTTGAAGGTTGGGGTAGTAGTATTTGTCTTTTAGTTCTGCAAATACTTCATTAATGCCTCTGTGATTATTACTGAGGTGCTCTTTTTCTATAATCGCTAGTAACTTTCCTTTATCAACGACATCCTTAAGAAGTGTATTAGATTTTAAAACTTTGAAATTCTTATTTTTGGCAAAAAACTGTCTATAGTTTTCCTGAAATTTTAAAAATAGTTCCGTGTCTGGACAATACAGAGCCATTAAACCTTTCTCTTGTAAGATATTTTCCATAATGTTCACTAGGTTACTCTCCGGAGCTATTTTTACGATATTCCTTACTTTTTTAAATAATATTTTCATAGTAATGGATTGCTTGTCGCCTGTTTCTAATATAATTTGATTCTTAAATAGGTTTAATGCTTTTCCTGTAATAGGAATAAAGTCTGTACTATCTGTGTCTGCACTGTGTACAGTGTCCGAGTCAAAGAGCTCATTAAGATTAATAGATACTTCATTTTCGTTAATAGTTCGCTCGTGAATAATTCTACTCAAACCGTCGGCTACTATATTTTCCTTACCCTTAATAAATTCCACGTCGAAACCAAATTCGTTTAATTTGATCTTCCAACGTTGGAGTTTGCTGTTGGGTTCATTTAAAGAATTTAGCCATACCAAAGGCCTATGATCCGTTTTAATCGTAAATCTTCTTCCGAATAAATATGGCCTAAAGTACTTCGTGGCCCAAACTATCGCCAAGAGCTCTTTCTCAATGGTACTATATCGCTGTTCGTGACCATTAAGAGAGCGACTTGCATAGCTAATTGCCCTATTATTTTGCATTAAGACTGCTCCTACTGCATAATAGCTTGCGTCGGTTGTTAATAAAAATTTTTTACTGAAATCTGGGTGTACTAAAATCGGGTCGTTTTTTATAAGTTCCCTAAGTTTGTTAAAAGCTTCTATATAGTCTCTATCTTTCGTATTAATCTTTGCATTCTTTTTGAGATTCCTTGTGAGATTGTCTATTTTAGAATAATCCTTTATAAAATGCCTATAATATCCTATGATGCCTAAAATCGTTTTTATTTCCTTTTGAGTTTCTGGAAGCCTTATTTTTTCAATTGCTTCTACTTTCCTTGGGTTTGTCTTAATACCCTCAGGGGTAATGAGATGTCCTAAAAAATCGGTTTCTCTTTGAAGGAAGCTACATTTTTGTAATTGTATTTTAAGATTGGATTGGTCAAGCCGTTTAAGAATTAAATTTAGTGATTCAATGTGTTCTTCGATACTAGTTGAAAAAATTAGGATATCATCCAGATAAAAAAGACATATTTTTCCAATATATTCTTTCAATACACTGTTAATAAGTCGTTGGAATGTAGCGGGAGCATTGCGTAGGCCAAAAGGTGTACGAATAAATTCGTAATGTCCATTAGCGGTGGAAAACGCAGTTTTGTGTCTATCGCTAGGGTGCATCTCAATTTGGTGAAAGCCCTTAGCGAGATCCAATGTACTCAAGTACTGGCATCTTCCTAATTTGTCAAATATCTCTTCAATATTTGGAATAGGAAATCGATCTTCTACCGTAATCTCATTGAGCTTACGATAGTCGATTACGATGCGCCAATTTTACTTGCCCGATGCGTCTATCTTTTTGGGGACAACCCAAATTGGGCTGTTATAAGGACTGTTTGATTCTTTTATTACACCCTGATTGAGCATTTCCTCAATTTGTCGATTAACCTGTTCCCGGTGGACTTGTGGATATCTGTACAATTTAGAGTACACAGATAATTCGTGTTTTGTTACAATACGATGTTTAACTTCGTTAGTGATCGTCAAATCGCTGTTTTGCTGGTAAAAGACATTTTTATTTTGTTTGATAACCCTATGCAGTAACTCTTTCTCATAATTACTTAGGTGTTCTGTTTTAATAAAATCAACTAAGTTGGTTTCCTTTATCTCAGTATGGAAAATTTCTATCGCATTATACTTATAAGCTTCATTGTCATATTCCTCCTCTTCTTTATTAAAATATAACCGTAAAATCATCTTATTTGCTTTTAATTGTTTATTTGGATAGTCAATGCGTTTAAACTTTTTAAAATATTGTTTCCTATTATACCACCAAAATTGTTTTGTAATTTGTGTTCTAAAAACTCACAAAAATTATCCTCACTTCCGCTAAACTCTTGAAAAGTATTTTACACAACCTATTTATAAAAAAAAATCTATCCATTGCCCTTACGGGTACTGCTACTTCAGTTTTTCACATGGGGTGACATACATTATCGTTTATTATAACTAAATTCTGCTCCTGTATGCATTATAAAATAAAGTGGTCTCATGTCATTTTGAATTTTTATATAGGGAAGTTGTTTCCCGGGGCCGTTTCTGGAAAAAACGAATTGCCTATGTCCATTGGGGCTTGCGAATCGCAGGAATTCCTATTATTATTCCTTCTAGAATGTCCAGAATAGTTTCCTATTTCTCTGGGAGTTGTTCTATTAAAGTTCTGATTATTATTGTTACGTGTATTCATATTCCTGCTTAAGTTCCCCGATCTTTGATAACTATTATGTCTTGTTTCTGAGTTATTAAAGTTATTGCTACCATAAGTATTACTACCATTTGCATTTTGATTTGCATATCTATTCCTGTTCCAACTGCCTGAATTGTTTTCCTCTCTTCTTAAGTCTGGTCTAATTACTGTGTTATTACAATTATTTTTATAACTTGTGTTTTGATTTAAATTTGTATTCCTATTCCAACTACCTGAATTATTTCTCTCCTTTCTTATTTCTTGTTGATTTAAGAAATCTAGACTCGCATTCGTGTTCCTATTTGCATTTCCTAACCTCGAAAATTGGTTCATCATTGGGCCAAATAACGTGTAGTTCTGATGTCGCGCCTTTAGAATTATTTTATAGGCGTCTTCTAATTTCTCGGAATTACGGGAAAAAATCATCGTTTTTGTAGGTTCTGGCAAATTTTCTTTGAAAACTTTCAAGGCAATGGAGTTAACTTCGTTGGCGTTAAATGTATTGTCACTGTGGGTCAAAATTCTGTTATGGACTCTATTAGCTATATTGTTTAATTCAAAATAATATTTTTCGATTGTAGACGACATTCTGCACAATTTAAGTTTTGTCATAAGCGTAATACTACTCTCCGTTTCCACGTAGTTTTTTATTAGGATAGCTTTGAGTTCTGGCCAATCGCCAACCAATCCTTGTCTGTGTATTATTTGTCTTGTTTGCCCTACGCACTTGTTTTTAATATAATCAAAAAGCATTTTTTTGCTGTTCCTATCAAAATTAGCCAAATGGGGGATAACATTTTCTACTTGCGCAATAAAATCTGGTAGGTGATCCCGGTCACCACAAGACGGCATAATATTTTTAATGAAATTAAGCACAAAATTAAAAGCTGCTTTCGTTGCTTGATCCATTTATATATTTTATGATGAAAACAATCACTAATTCACCTAAAATAATTAAACTTAAAGTAACTTAAAGCATAAATATGTACCGAGTTTTAGTTGATTTTTGTTCTCTCCTTCACTGCTTTTCTTTGAAATTTCCTCCTCGTTGTTTTCTTTTACTGCGTTCCTATGGAATTTCCTCCCCGTTGTTTTCTTTTACTGCTTTTCTATGGAATTTCCTCCTCGTTGTTTTCTTTTACTGCTATTCTTAAACAATAATTTTTTATCCTCGTCGCCAGTCAAATAATGAAACACGCCGGATTTTATTGAAATGCTTTTATTTTTATTTAAATTATTACTAGCTGCGTTGCAATGCATTGTAATGCCCGAGCCGAAAGAAGTGTGCCGAAGAAGTGAAGTCGATGCTTCTAGTTGATGCTATCGCGTACCTCTGGTCATCAAGGGATGTACGTGATGGAAAATGCTGAGTCGACTTTGTGTATATGATTTCAGTGCTGGATGTTTGCTCCACATTCCTGATCATGGTGTGGAGATCATCTTCGGTGCCAAGTTCTTGGTATTTGCTGATCTTAGCAAATACTATTGGTGTTCGGTACAGTGAGACTGTACAGAGTATTACATATCACTATATACATACTATATACACTGTGCAAGTGCAGTGCAAAGTGCAATTCCTTTGTCTTCCCTTTGTCACACGGAAGCCATCTATACCCAATTGTGCAAATCGGGATTCCCGCATCGCGTAATTTTGATCCTGCAGACGTCCACTCAAGGCACAACACGTAAGTCCTTATTTTTTCTATTTCTTTTTTCGTCCTTTTTTTATTCATTAATAAAATAAAGTGCAAAATGTCTTTTGGAGAGCTCCAACTCATGGCATTGTCGCAGTTAAAGCGAGATTTCACGAATTTTAAAAAGACAGGTGAATCTCGCCGAACGACGAATTATATATCCACTCGGCTTGCTCTGTTGGAAGATAGTTTCGTAACTTCTCGGCGATACCATATGGAGATTATGAGCGCTGGTAAGCTGGAGAAGGAAATTAAAAAGGAGGATGTAATAAAAAATTATGGGGAAATACAAGAAATTTACCTTGAATATAAGTGTGAATTGTTAGATGCCATGGAAAAGTGTGCTCCGACAAGTAAGGTTCAAGCAGTGGTAACAACGGCACCTTCAGCGCCTCTAATCTCCACAGCTTCTAGTAGCAGTGAACTTCGTCTCCCGAAAATTAATATACCCGAGTTCTCTGGGTCATACACCAAATGGCGGGCGTTTCACATCGAGGTCGTGTCAGACCTAACTACTCAAGCCTTCTTAGCTGCCTTCCGCCGATTCACTGCAAGGAGAGGTATATGCAGACAAATCTACAGCGATTGCGGAACAAATTTTGTTGGAGCTAGCACAGAACTCGACCGCATGATGAAAGTTGCAAAGCATGATTGGGCAGAAATTGCAGAGATCCTTTCAGATCAAGGGACCAAATGGAACTTCATTCCTCCGGCGTCGCCACACTTCGGGCGACTTTGGGAAGCCGGAGTGAAATCCATTAAGCACCATTTAAAACGCGCGATAGGAAACGAGAAGCTGACATTTGAGGAGCTTTACACAATACTTAGGCAGATTGAGGCATGTCTGAATTCCAGACCTTTTTGCCCTCTCTCGGATAACCATGAGGATTTGGAGGTCATAACGCCAGGACATTTTTTAATAGGCGAAGCTTTACACACCATACCGCACGGAGACACATCGCATGCAAATGTAAGCAATATCGACCGATATAAAAGAACTCAATGTTTTGCCGACGGCTTTTGGCGTAAATGGTGCAGTGAGTATCTTTCGCGTTTGCAGCAGAGGCCAAAGTGGCTTAAAACCGTGCAGACACAGAAGGTTGGGGATTTAGTAATCGTTAAGGATGAACGACTACGACCATCTCAATGGATGCTTGCACGTATTAGGGAAGTTCAACCAGGAGCCGACAGTCTAATTCGCGTTGTGACACTGAAAACAAAAACCGGAGAACTCAAATGTCCGATAACGAAAATTTGCTATATACCATCAAACAAAAACATTGAAAACAACACATTTATTTGATAAATTTTCTTTATTTAAATAAATAAAACTTAAATCTTATTACAACTCGATCAATTTTCTTTAGTTAAAACAATAAAACTTAAATACTATTACATCGTACACTGATAAATCTAAAACAACACAACACAAAATTCTACGTTCTCTACACACAAACACATAATGTATAGGCATCCACAGCCGTTTGTCAACGAAACGCCAAGTTCATCGACACTCGTCACAGCTGATCGTTAACCAAAATAAAAAAAAAAGAAATTACACTTACAAAGTTAAAATCAAAACAATCACATGCGATATAGATCAACACGACGCGTACCAACGTATTCGATCGTATTTACGCACATTCAACATTTTTTAGCACTGCACTTTTCACACACATCTGCACACATTTCTTTAGATTTTTTTGTGTTTAATTTTTTTTCTTACGCGAAACTTCACTCAAAACTTATGTACATACTTAACTTACATACACCGAGAGAAGAAAAAATAACAACAACAACCGCAGCGTGCCACCCACTCAATGCACCCAAAACTTGTACATGAACCGGTACAAGTTCATTAATCAAAAAAAAAAAAATATAATCAACCCAAATTTACTATAATATATAAAACATAATATATGAATAGTACTAAAGAAACTCACCTGGATACATGAAATCCTCCCACGTCGTCCAAATGACACCAAACACAAAAAGTACATTAAATTACAACATATTAAAATAAAACATTACAAATAAAAAAAAAAAAAAAAAAAATACACCGCACTTCGACACGACACCGCACTATGAATGAATTAGAGTTACTACAGTTTACAAATCAAATCAACTCCAGCGGGAACAAGGAAGATGTATTATGAAAATCGCATAAGGCAGTGGGAGTAAGAGAAGGACACATACATATCACCCGAATGATCATCATCAGTCAATAAATGAACGACATCGACCGTCAATGTGTTTTGTCTTTTCACTCCTTATATGTCCCTATTATTGTGGCGCAATGTGTTGTCCCATTCATGTCTCAATTCCATGTTATTAATCATCTTTGTCTTTGCATGTACCCTTTCCAATCAACACGAAGTTGACCAGCTCAACCACAAGGGAATACAGGGTGGTCCGGAATTGAAAGATGAATTATGCAAGTTTGTGGACAAAATTGCGAACTCCGTTCACAGCCGGGGAGAATGTTGGCGATTAAAACCAAGAAAACCAAAAACGACAGTTTGACAGTTCTTCAAAAGTTATATTAAATTAAAACCGAACACAACTAATTCAGATTCTATATTTTTGTAAATACATTTGTAATTTATTCGTTTATACACAAAATCTCAAATATATAAGGCCAATACATTGGCAAATTGTAATTCGCGCCAAAATGAAAGTAAATGACAAAAGCATAAATACTCTAAAATGTAAATTCAGTACACACTCGAATAAAGAAGTTTATAACGTTGATATCGGTGCGCGTTCTTTCATTTCCACACTTTTACATATATCTCTTTGTTTCAAAAGTAAAGAAAGTAAAGTCCATTTTCTATTAACACCCCAAAATACAATTCCGTGGTAAAAACACAGACTGTGCCTGGACTCAAGAAAAGTGAATGAAGTAACGAAAAAGGATGCTTACCCGCTTCCTCATATCGAAGGACTGCTAAGTAGGTTGCAGGACACCAGATTTATTTCAGATATAGATCTGAGGGACGCATTCTGGCAGATTCCTTTGGAGCGCAAGTCAAGGGAGAAGACAGCGTTCACAGTCCCTGGGACGCCATTATACCAGTATACGGTTATGCCGTTCGGACTGTGTAATGCCGCCCAGAGAATGTGTAGGCTTATGGACAAGGTCATACCCTCTCGCCTGAAGGAGTATGTCTTTGTCTATCTCGATGATCTCTTGGTTTGCTCTCCAAATTTCGAGTCCCATACCAGATTGCTGCAGGAAGTGGCCAAGTATCTGAGGGAAGCCGATCACGCGAGTCTGAATTGGCGAATGACCCAAAAGGATGTCATTGAAGAAGTTCAGGGCCTATGTGGAAGGATTACCTTTCACTATTATAAACGATCACGCGAGTCTGAATTGGCGAACGACCCAAAAGGATCTATCTGGCCGTCTAGATAGATGGAGCCTAAAACTTTAAGTGTTTCACTTCCAGATCGAACATAGGAAAGGTAGCCAAAATGTAGTCCCTGATACTCTCTCACGTGTTCACATGGATGAGCTCAATCATGAGAATGTAATGCTGGAGGTTGACCTTCATTCGCCATACTTTTCCTCGGAGGAGTTCGACGAATTAAGGAAGACAATACATGAAAACAAAGACCGACTATCAGATGTTTGCGTTTCCAATCGATTCGTATACAAAAGAACCGACATACGAACAGGTGATCCGATACAAGAAGACAGAGCGTGGAAACTCTGGATTAAGAAGGAGTTGCATGGTAGTCTTGTGGAAGCTGCACACAATTCACCATCTGCAGGTTACGGAGAAGACTCTGTCAGAATTGAGGCAGATGTTCTTTTGGCCAGGCATGGGTACCGATGTCCAAACCTTGGTGAAAGCCTGCGAAATCTGCAAGTGTAGCAAACCCCTCAACATCGTTTCTCGACCGCCGATGGGACAACAGACCATCACGGAGCGGCCTTTTCAAAGACTGTATATTGACTTTCTAGGACCATACCCACGTACTAAAAACGGACATACACACATTTTTATAGTCCTAGATCATTTCTCTAAATTTGTATTTTTAAAACCTATTAAGAAGGCAACGGCTGCTGAGGTAGTGAAATATCTAGAGGAAAGCGTGTTCCATATTTTTGGCGTACCGGAGTTTATCCACTCAGACAATGGTAAACAGTTCAACTCAGAACTGTTTGCCAGCTTTCTGGGAAAATACGGGGTCAAACATATTCGCACCGCGATCTACTCTCCTCAAGCAAATGCGTCAGAACTAGTTAACAGCTCCGTGCTGACGAGGATAAGATCGTACCTAAGCGGTGATCAGAAAACTTGGGACACCCACGTCAGCAACACGGCTTTATCACTGAGGAGTGTAGTTCACGATACGACTACGTTTGAACCCTTTTACGCTGTGTTTGGTACCCACATGGTACAACACGCGGGAGCTTATGATGTAATCCACAAACTAGGTTCAGTCAAAGATATGGACATGGAAATTATCAACAATAAGTACAAATTAGAGCTAATAAGGAGTAAAATATTTGACAATCTAAGGCTAGCACATCAAAAAGCAACCAAAACATACAACACGCGAAGCAGAGAAGTCAAGTATAGGGTAGGACAGATAGTATATAGGCGAAATTTTAAGCAAAGTAGCCTACCTGACAATTATAATGCTAAACTAGGGCCCAAGTTCCTAAAATCAATAGTTTTAAAAGCTAAAGGGAACTCCCTATAGGAGTTGGCAATTTAAGAGGCGAAAAGGTGGGCGTATACCATGCTAAGGATTTACACATCTGAGCAAGTGTTAGGGAAAAACTCTTGACACACTCGTGTATGCCGTTGCCGGATTACCTGTGATATACTTGTGTGTAATGTATTTAGTTATGTCCTACAGATAGAGTATTTATTTATTTATTTATTTATTTGATAGTTTATTTATTATAGAGTATATTTATTTATAGAGTATATTTATTTGTAGAGTTTATTTATTTATAGAGATTATTTATTTATATATAGAGTCTATTTATTTATTATATAGTTTATTTACATATAGAGTTTATTATAGTATATTTATTTTATAGTTTATTTATTAGTGTTAGGTGGGGCGACCTGGATGTATCCAAATGCACTATAATGATTTCTATGTAGCATACGGGTACATCCACATACGCCCCTGTGATATAGAAGCATCACCGCGTCCTGGCTGATTTTGCTCCTTTGCATCCTCGCATACACACACACCCCATTCCAGGGGTGGGTTTTGGTGTCTCATATTCAATTTAAAAAAAATTCAAAATGCATTACACAAAAAAAAAAAAACAAACAAATAAAAAAAAATGCCAACATACCTGGTTCTGTGTGGTGTCCATAGGCAGTATCCCTACTGCAACTTGTCCTTATTTTGATTTTTTTTTGTTTTTCTGTCTGCGCATACCCACGCACCCACCAATTCCAGGGGTGGGTTTTCTTTCTCTTTAAAAAAAAAAACCAAGAGACGAACAGCTGGCCGCTGCCGCTGATAGTGAATTTTTTTTTTTTAATAAAGTACAAAAGCCAGGTACAGTGAGGCGGAGTCCCTCTGTGAAGACAATTTCTTTGTCGATTCCTTTTTTCCTGAGGTGAGTTTGGCCAGATCGAATAATAAACTTCAGTGGGATAAAATTAATTAATTTCAATTGGGTAATTTTGAAGATACACAGAGAACCGGGGGAGCATATAAATTAAAGTAGGTGAACGCAGGCGATTGCAGGTATAAAGGTATGTAGAAAGAAATATAGGAACGACTGTGGGCTATTTCTAAAATAATTTAAAACATTAGGCAGAACCACACGGTTGCAACTGGACAGGGTCCGGTGCAGGCAGTGGTAGCGGTAGCGGTGGTCCGCAATAAGGAACGGCAGCAAGCGGTGCTCCCCCAACAAAGAAAAGTCAACGCGTCCAGGAAGTGCTCCGTGGAAAACTAGTAAAAGTGAAAAGAATTTAAAATTTCAAATTTAAAAATTTAACTGAAAGTGCTAAATACCACTCCTTCTGAGTTTTGAGTCCATAGTGAACCCTTTGAGGCTGCATAGTTTTTTGGTGTTAATTTCCTTTGCATTTTTTTTTTTTTTTAATTAAATTTTTTGATTTAATTTTTGAAGGTTAAGTTAAATTAAGATTAGAATTAGTTTGTTTGTGAATTCTGCTGAGAATATATAGTGCCTAACGTCGCGTTGAACTCCACAATAGAAAAAAAAGTCAACATCCTTCATCGTGCTGCCGGCAGGACAACGGGAGACCAGAAAACCGTAAAAAAGACATTAGGTTAGTTTATTTTTAGTTTAGTATAGGTAGGGTAAATTTCGCGGAGTCCTTCCCAATCTTTTTCCAGACCATGGACACGAGTCCTTGAATTTTCCATTAATTTTCATATCTATTTTTTTTTTAAGCCCGTCCGAAGTCTAAGGTAAAGTAGCTTTCTTCTTTCTTTTGTTTTTTGATCAAAATGGCACGAGATTTTGTGTGCTGAGCAGGTGGTGTGAAGTAAGGTGGACAAGAACAACCCCGTCCGACGAGCTGAGCCGAACAACAGCGTCCTCCTTACTCGCACCGAAGACGCCTCCGTGGCTAACCCTAGCTCACAACAATGGCGCCCAATGGTATTTTTACCAACACCGGCTATCAGAGGCACGATTGCGACTCCAAGGGGACGATTTTCTATTTTCGAAAGTCGTCGCCTTGGACTTCAATCAGCCTCATCCGCGATTAGTTTTTTTTTCATTTTCAATTTTTTTTTTTTTTACTTTCCTGTCTTTTACATTCAAGGGCTGTAAATGTTTCTTGCTGAGCTAGTGGATCCTCTGAGGTAGTTGGAGGTCTATGAATAAGCAATGAGCCGGACAAGGTGGAAAGGCTGAATGCTAGCTGCTGTCCTAGAATGGTGACCTTCAGTCATATTCTTCGTGAGGTGCGAGCATAAGCCGCGAAGCTTTGTCCGTATTGGAGTTGATCTGGGAAATCCTGGCCAGCCTTCTACTGGGTATTACCCGATAGCAAGTAGTTGTAAGGAAGGAAAGGATCGACTTTAGCACCTCGTCAAGTATCCGAGGCACCAGTCACTACCCGACGATACTGACACCACCCTAACCAGTACGGACAGACTCACTTTTTTTTTATTTATTTAAGTTAAATTAAGTTTAGAATTAGTTTGTTTGTGAATTCTGCTGAGAATATATAGTGTCTATCGTCGCGTTGAACTCCACAATAGAAAAAAAAAGTCAACAGCCTTCATCGTGCTGCCGGCAAGACAACGGGAGACCAGAAAACGGTAAAAAAAAAACCGTGAGTACTTTTTTTGGGTCAATTGTGTTAAACAAAAAAAAAAAAAAAAATTCAGCAGAAAGGATAGGTTTTAATAGTGGTATAAGATTTAATTTTATAATAAATTGAATAGGGCAATGAGCCAGAGAAAATTTCAGTGGTGTATTTCTACTTAAATTATGTGTGAATACGAATTTTTTTATTTGTTGGTGTGTGGATGGCCGGTCGAGCCGTCCTTCTGTAGATTAACGGTGACAAGACAGGACGACTACGAACAATGACGACATAACGTGACGACTGGCAAACATCTTCTGCGACAGACTTAGGTCGTGACTGGGAAGCGCGTTTAGGGGCTATCTCTCACAATAATTGGCCAGAGAGATAGCAATCGGTTGAGTCACCAAACACAAAGGGTGGGCAGGCCAGCTTTTGCCACTTCCACCAGGCATACCTCGGGTACTTGGTGAACCCGTTTGGCGAGGAGAGAAAAGGGGAAGGACAAATAGCGCGAATAGGGAGTAGCTGTAGGTTAGTTTAAGATAATTAGCTTTAGATTAGGATTTAGTTTAAGACATTAGGTTAGTTTAGGTCTAGTTTAGGATAAGCTTCGCGGAGTCCTTCCCAATCTTTCTCCCGACCATGGGCACAAGTCCTTGAATTTTCCTTTTACTTTCTTTTCTATTTTTTTTAAGTCCGTCCGAAGTCTGAAGTAAAGTAGCTTTCTTCTTTCTTTTGGTTTTTGATTAAAATGGCACGAGATTTTGTGTGCTGAGCAGGTGGTGTGAAGTAAGGTGGACAAGAACCACCACAACCGCGAGCGTGCAGCCGGCCTCCTTTCTCGCACCGAAGACGCCTCCGTGGCCAACCCTAGCTGACAACAATAGCTAATTTAAATGTAGGAACTAACATTCCATCGTTAACAGCTGGAACTACAGTAGATATAGCTGAGAAAATTAAGAACACCAACATTACAAGGGAGAAAGGAGCAATTCCAAAACCATCTAAAATAAGTGAGCCTCTTGGATTAAAATTCCACACAGATAGAAATAGTCTTATGGATAACCTCCATAGTAACCCAGAACCAAATAGGTCGGTTCCTCCCTCATGTCCAGAAAGAATTTACGAAACTCAAATTATGAGTTTAGAAAATTTGATTAAAATAATCAATTACGTATTTTGATAGTGACCCTAATAAGGCACATAATTTCATACAAAATTGCGATAACGCAATGGAGTTAGCAACACAGCAATAAAAGTTTTGTTTGTTGCCGATCATTAAAAGTAGAATATCTGGTAATGCGGAAATTTATTAATGAATAAAAAAATTATTTCTTGGGAGAGTCTTAAGTATGAACTTAATAGGGTATTTAGGGAAACACATTCCAGTATGCAACTGCATTCTGAAATGACAAAACTTAGACAAGGACCATCTGAAACGGTCATTCAATATACGCAAAGATGTGAAACATTAACGCGTAGGCGTATTCAATCCTTGTATAATGAAAATTATCAAGATACAACGTATGATGGACAGGTAGTAGTTGTTCATAAAGATATGCTAAATGCTTATATTTTCGGGTTGCAAAAATAATTGGGTACTTTCGTCAATACCCAAAGACCAAAATCAATGGCAGAAGCTTTTCAGCTCGCTATGTAGAAAATAGGTTAGGATATTATAAAATTACAAATAGGGATTATACAGGTCGAAATTTGATACGTATTAACCACGCAGTCGTGAAGTGTGTTAATTGTGGACGGACGGAACATATTGCACGAAATTGTTTCCGTATTAAAAATGCACAAATAGTTGAAGGTAGAAACAACAATGACCATAATAGAAGTATGAAAAATAAGGAAGAAAGTAGAAGTAATTATGAAAAGAAGAATTTCAATCAACGAAAAGATTATAAAATTGCTGAAGTACCTATGCGTGAAATTGGTACAACTTTTCGAGTAAAGAAACAGTTAGAGTTTCAAATTTTGCACAAAGCACCTCGAGGGTGGCCGTGGTATAGTGGTAACATCAACGCTTGTCACGCTCTTGGTTCACGGTTCAAATCCTGATTTCAACAGTCATCTATTTATTTCGTCTGAAATAAATAAAAAATAAAAAAAAGTCGATCAATTGCGAAAGCTTAGTCAACTCTACTGCGAAGGCATAACACTGGCAGTAGGGTGGTCATATGGCTTAAATGCAACTTGATCGAGATGATGACATCAGGTGGAGGGAAAAAAATACTGTGAATCAAGAGCAACGACAAAAAGCAAAACAAACAAGCTCCCCAGTTATCTGGACGCCACCCTTGGAGTTTACTGAAACTTAATACCACCTAAGTTTCAAACCCGCTACACCAATATCTATATCTCTCTCTCTTAATTTATACAAACGCCCGTGCCCTGAAATAATTTAATGGTATTCATATCCCATTTGGCGCGAGCAAATTATAAGAAAAAAAAAAAAAAACATAAACATAAAATATGGTGGTGAAAAATATAGGTTTTTCATTGACACAGGAGCAAGTATTAGTTTAATAAAAGAGAAGTGTATCTATAGAGAAGATATTAAATTGGAAGATGTAATATATTTCAAGGGAATAGGAAGATCCAGTAGAAGTAGTATAGGAAGTATTGAAATAGAAACAGAATACAAAAATTATTTTAAGTTGAAAATGAAGTTTTATGTTATCAAAGAAGATGTCATTGGATTCTATGATGGTATAGTTGGAAATGATTTTCTTGTGAGGAATGGTTATTGCATTAAATATCGGGATAATACATTAAGTAATGGAAATATTACTATGGATTTAGTTACGAGTTTAAACCCAGTGAACCAACGGATTGAAACAAACGATATTTCAAGTGCGTTCGCAGCGTCCATTAACTCTAGAATTAGCGAAATAGGTTCGGAACGTTTTAAAGAAATATGGAAAAATATAAGGAAGGATCATTTGAAGAATGAATCCGAGATAAATTCATTAAAAGATATAATTAAATAGTTTGAAGATATTTTCAGTTTTGAGTGCGAATCACTGACAGAAACATTCGTAATAAAGCATAGAATTAGAACGATCGAGAGTTCTCCAATTAACGCAAAGACGTATCGATATCCGAAGGTCCACGAGGGCGAGGTCAGTAAACTAATTCAGAAATTCATTGAAGAAGGTATAATACGCCATAGCAAATCGCCTTGGTCCAGTTCATTATGGATCGTTCCAAAAAAAACCGATGCTAGTGGCTAAATGGAGAATGGTTATTGATTGCACCGGCTTGTTTCCAACGCATGATGAATACTGTCTTGAACGAACTACAAGGAACGGATTGTTTTGTTTATTTAGACGACATTGTGATTTTTGGCGAATCATTAGAAGAACATAACAAAAAGTTAATAAATGTTCTTAAAAGTGTTTGCCAAAAGAGAAGTAGATTATTTATTGCATACAATTACAAGCAATGGGGTAAGACCAAATCAAAATAAAGTAGAAGCGATTAGTAAACTTCAAGCTCCAACAAATCAAAAGGGAATAAAATCATTCATGGGAATGGTTGGTTATTATAGGAAGTTTATCAAAGATTTTAGTATCATAGCCTCGCCGTTGTATAAATTATTGAAGAAAGATACAGTATGGAATTGGACAGATTTACAGCAGAATGCGTTTGAGAAACTTAAAACTGAATTAAAAAGTTTTGCTATGTTACAATACCCTGATTATAATAGGACTTGTATTGTAACGACAGATGCCAGTAATTGTGGAATAGGCGCTGTTCTATCTCAAGAACGAAACGGTAAAGATATGCCTATACATTTCATTAGTAGAACATTAAATTCGGCAGAATCTAACTACAGTACCACGGAAAAAGAATGCCTAGCTATTGTTTGGGCAGTTCAACACTTTAGACAGTATCTATATGGGAAAATATTTATCATAAAAACTGATCACAGACCTTTGACTTGGCTGTTCAATGTCAAAGATCCTGGATCTCATTTAGTTCGTTGGCGATTAAGACTTGGAGAATATGATTATGAAATAAAATACAAAAAAGGTGTAAACAACGTCGTGGCAGATGAATTAAGTAGAAATGTGATTTATCCAGTACAAACACGAAACGATGCAAAAACTAAAGAACTAATATCAGAAATTTTTGGTAGTGATTTATCAGATGAAGAAAGTGATGAAACAGCATTAAGAATAATTTATGAAGAAGAATGTAGAAAAATACCTAATATAAGTGATACGATTAGAGAAGAATTAGATGAAGAAGTATCAAACAAAAATAGAGACGAAGATACACACACCGGCATGGAAATGGATGTGGAAGTTGTCAATGATATCGAGGAACAGCAGAAAATTATTAAAGAAAATCATGAAGGATTAATAGGTGGTCATGGAGGACAAAAGGTTACAATATCCAGAATAAAGGAAGGATTTTAATGGAAAGGTTTGAACAAAGATGTCATAGAGTATATATCAAAATGCGTGCAATGTCAAAAACAAAAGATAAATAGACATCCTGGAAGAAATCCCATGAAAATAATATCTACGGCAGAATGCGCTTTGCAAAACGTGGCAATGGATTTAACAGGTCCATACAAAGAAAATAATAGAACTATTTACAGTTTAACCATTCAGGTCGATTTAAGTAAGTATATAAAATTTATACCTATAGAGGTTAAAAGAAGTGAAACAATTGCGAGAGCTTTTACGGATCATTGGATCTTATATTTCGGGATTCCTGAATATATCCTTAAGACAATGGTGGTGAATTTATTAACGAAGTAATGCCAGAACTTTGCAAAATGTTTAAAATAAAACATCTTAGAACAAGTAGTGCATATCCTCAGAGTAATGGTTCAGCCGAAAGGGCACATGCAAAGCTGGGAGAGTATTTAAGGACCATGATCAAGGATAAAACCAAACCGGAATATTCGAAACTTTTCAGGTACGCAGCTTTCAGTCACAATACTGCAAAATAGTAGTACGGGTTTTACGCCCCTGAAGTTTTATTTGGTATAAAGGCCAACTTGCCCAACAAGTTCGGAAATCTGAAATTTAAGACTACGACTGATTACACCCAGGAGTTACAACTAAAATTATGTAGAATAGAATCAGAAGTGAAAAGAAATCTAATGAAGTCAAAACTAAAGTCAAAAGAGCGATACGATAGGAAAATAGTAGGAGTTTCTGTAGTTATAAAAATAAACCATAAGTATTTAAAATATAATAAGAGTAAAATTAAACACTTACTTCTCGTGACCAAGAATAATGAATTCAAAATTTTTCACAGGTTAATCATCGATACTCGTATTGTTATGTGGAGTATATTTTAAAAGCTAGGATACACACATGCAGGAGAAATTCAAGTAATCGATCGATCGATTTGCAGGAAATAGAAAATGTTATCATTAGAATAGATTCGAATATAAATTAAATCAGTAATGCATGTATAGACTATAAGCAAGAATGTAGCACATTGGAAGAAAATTTAGATAAAATAAAAAGAAGAATAACTGACATTAAAGACATTTTAGGTTTTAAGGTAGACAATAGAAAAAAAACGAGGTCTGATTAATATTGTAGGTTCAGGATTAACAGTTTTATTCGGTACTATGGATAACACAGACGCAGAACTTATCGAAGAGAGTATTTTGAAAGTAAAGAGACAGAACGACCATACAAAAGATGTACAAATTTCTAATATACAATTAATGAAGACTCTTAACGAACAAAATCTTGTATTGCATAGTAGTTACCAAAAACAAGAGGAAAGATTAATTAAAAAATAAATAAAATTAATAACGATAACGGAGTCATACAATTGAGATATTTTGAAGAACTCAAATCTAATATTTTAGATAAAACTATGGAACTAGATATTGAAACGGATATTGTTTTGCAAGCCGTATTGTTATTGAAACCAGGCATAGTACATCCAATCATTATTAAACCAAGTGAATTAATCGAAATTTTAAGCCAATATAAAGATAAAGAAAACTTCCTATATGAACCGGTAATTGAAAACTATAATTATATTATAAAAGAAACACAAGTAAAAGCATATATGGCGGGAAAAGAAATATGAATAATTTTAGAAATACCGATTATAAATAATGTAAGTATCATATGAATTAATATATGTACATACCTATATTAAAAGATAACAATATGTTTATGTTAGGCAGTAAAGAGAAATACTTCTTGATCAGTGAAGAGACCAATGCTTTTACTACATCATTTATTAAAGAAGATTGTACAAAGATTGCAAACTATTTTATTTGCAATAACTTCATAGTGCATAGTACTTTTTTAGTTGATAATTGTATAAAAGACATTTATATTAAAAAATTAACCAAATCCTGTAAAAATAATAAATTACCCTAAGAAGTTGAAGTATTTCACAAAATTAGCGAAAACAAAATAGAAAATATATGCATTAAGCAAACCTGTTCAATTTATGGAAGATTGTGATAATAATATAAAATATGAAACTTTGCGTGATGTAGGAAATATTTTACTAAATCCTAATTGTATATTCGCTTCGTCTGACACTCATTTAATAATATATAATGAAACTATAACAGAAAGAAATGGTGACAAGTATCACTTTTATATTGAAGATTCTCAGAAATAATTGGAAAATTGAATTTAAAATATATGAATATCTTAAAAGATTTATCAGTTGATCTAAAAATCGGAAGTAAATGCTTATACAAATTTTTCAGATTTTGTTAAACCTCCTGAAGTTAGTATCTCTTCAGCAATGTTTATTTTAGTATTAATATCCATTATTGTATTGTTTTAGAAACAGATTGAAATATGCTTGTAACGTAAAGAAAGTCAGACGAGATCAAGCGCATAGCAGATCAAGAAGCATGGGAAATAGTATATTAAGTGTTAATGAAAGAAATCTAAATATGAGAAGTCTAAATGGTTCTTCAATGGAGCTAAATTATTAAAGAATTTAATTGTAAAACAAAAATCTCTTTAAAGATTATTGCTTATTTTAAGAAGGGAGGTGTTATGCATACGCATGCATTTTTTATCCATCATCGTTTATCTGGCAACAAAGAGACATAAAATTGCAGACAAGCAATTTGTTAATCTGTTGACCGGATGCGTGTGACAAAGCAAAGGGCGATCGTAATATGATCGATTTGTTTATATTATCAACAGATATCTGTTGGTGATTACGCTGCAAAACGCAAAACGAATGTGGGTAGAGGAATGTCTAATGTGCATAACGTCGACTACAGAAGTTTTAGTGTATACCCAATTCTCCGACAATAAATATCAAACAATTTGAAATCGACTCTTTTTTTTATTTCACATACTACGCATTACAATCGTGCCTTCAATAAATTTTTAATTTCTTTGTATTGCTTCACTGTATTGCAGTGGATATCGTGCCTATCTTCATTTAATCGCTTAATATAAATGTTATGTCTGATTTAATAGTTCAATGGCATCCTTTAGCTCAACCTTGTTGGAATTGATTGGCGACACCCTCGTCATTGACGTCATTTTCTATTACTGTTGCTTCTGCTGCGGTTGTTGTTGCTGTTGTTTCTGCTGCGGTTGTTGTTGCTGCTGTTATTTTTGCTACTCCTGTTGTGGCTGCTAAGTCTTTTGCTGCTAGTGTTGCAGCTTTGACTGTACTGCTTGTTGCTGCTACTGTTTCTGATGTTGTACTTGCGGTTGTATTTGCTGTTGCTGCTGGTTTTCTGGCGGCTGTGCTTTCGTCACTGTTCTTGTTAAATTTGTTTAACTTATTTTTTTAATGTCTAAATTTTACTTCAAATCACTATGAATTTAAGTAAGAAGCCGAAACGCGTGCTTACTCTACGGAAATCTGTGAACGACTGTTAGCCGTACTACATCAGAGGTACTTGGTGTACTCGAAGGTAAATATTGCAAAGAAAAAAGTCTCTATATAAACGGTTTTTCTCTATAACTCCTAAATGTGGACGTACCCGATTTTTTGAATTTTGCAAGACAACTTTTTCTATTTAAATTCCGTAATAAAATTAGGGTTGAAACATTTTTTTCTCGCTCTGATGCAAGTTGCAAAATTGAATTAAAGTTCAATTGGCTTTAGAATTTTAAACATTACTTAATTTTTTTATTTCATTTTTGCGCATAATATCAGAAAAATATCTAGACAAAGTAATAAGTTCAGTAACTTTATAGACAATTTTTTGCGAAAATCAACAATTTAAACTTATGCAACAAAGTGCGCCATAAATTCATTTATATTTTTTTCTAAATTTGAACTTTTCTTACTCTTCACCTGAATATTTTTAGACACAAACAAAAATTATATTTTTTACGTGTGACTATTGACCAAATATTAAACGCAAGCATTTTTGATAGATAGATAGATTTTTATTTCTTGTATAAATTTACAAAAATGTTTAGTTACCACACATTTTACAATACGGAGATATGATAAATTTCTATCTTCCTTCTGAAATATTATTTGATAGGTAATTAAAACGAAAAAGTGAAAAGGAGAGTAATGATGCTGAAGGAAAAATTCATACAAAAAACTTCGATTGAAGAAGTATTTTTGAAACATAAAAATTTTGATTTGTGACCGCCAAGTGACAATTTTTGCCCACACTGTATCGGTGTAATTGATTTATTGACGTTATTTATAATGTTGAAACTTAAAATTGCACACACCGTGCTTTACCACCGTATATTCAGTACACCCAGACAGGTATCCAGTTTTCTCACCATGCATTCACTATACTCGTACGTGCCGAATTCCTACGCACTCCAATATTCACATTAAACTTCCCACAGTGCACTCACTACACTCGATACGTCCAGAATTTCGTCCGGCGACGATCATGGACCTGTTATCTCCCACATTTCAATTCCCATAATTCTATTCCCACGATTTATTTGTAATATAAAATAGTATTTAAGCTAATGTATTTTTATAAATAAACTCACTTGTCGAAAATCAATCCAAGTCTCACTAGATCAAAAGAGATCTTCTCATTTTGGTGACCCCGACGTGATATTGCCTCCTCCCCTCTAGCAGTAAGGGCCAAACCACTTTCTCGATTCAAATTGACACAAGCGTTATCAGGGCTTCAAACACTGGTACTAATAACTGCTCATCCAAGAGTTAAGTATAAGCTTCACCAACGCTTCAAACATTGGGATTCATTGTTCTCTGGAATACAAATATTCCAGTATTATACACGCGTTACCAGGGCTACAATACTGGTACCATCTTAAGCAAGCGAGGAATACAAGTTTCGCTGTATGATGGATGAGATGGGAGTATTCCGCATCATCGCCAGGCAAAAGGCAGTAGCAGAAGAGCTACAGAAAATCCAAATCTACATTGGCAAAGACGGTCCCGCCAGGAAAACAGCCGTATACAGGGGCAAAAAGCTGACCATAATTGAAAGCTTATGGCTGAAGTTCACAAATAACCACGAAAGAGTCAAAGACTTCGTGATACATCCAATGCAACACCTTCAAGAAAGTCAAGCAGATCTATGATGACCTCAAAAACTGAATAGCTTCGATTCCGGATGATACAGATACCAACGTCGCTGGTGACAACCAAATATTGAGTGGTTCATCTGAATCAGAAACCAAGTCTGAGGATAAACCAGTGCCACCCCCTCGATCCACTCAATCATTAGATGTTATAAAAATATTTCGACGAGAGAAATCAACTGCACAATCTTGACGAAGGTTCGATGGAAGCTTGGAGCTCTACATTCTGTCAACTGAAAATAAATATTTTCTTCTTCTTCTTCTTCTTCTTCTATATATATAAAAATGAGTTTGATATATGTTTGTCCTTTTATATCTCGAATTTGACAACACCGAATTTTATGATTCTTTTTTTGCTGGAAAAGTATTCTTTTGTAGCAGGTTTGTATGTAAAAAAAACAATACCTTTCCAACGAAAAAATCATCAAAATCGGAATTGCAAAACTGGAGATAAAATTGATATTTTTGTCAGCCCAAAAACAGAGACGTCGCGTATACCAAATACACGGCAAGCAGGTCCGTTGAGCCAACGAAGTGAGTAAACAGAGAAAAAAACATCGCTTCTCGGTTTCTACCATTCACACTCCACTCGAGTGTATGTTTGCACACATTGGTATAGCCAGCGTCTCTGCTACGAGTATGTGCGTGTTGGATAAAATTTAAGTGATTTTTCTTTTGCGTAAATCTAAATCAAGTGCTATAATTAGCGTTGTGTGATTTTTTGGCGAACATCATTCACGGTTAGTGTTAATATTTGTGAAACATTTTGTTCAAATATTTGAAGTAGATTTCGTCCGTGTCAATTAGTTCAAAATGGACTATTTAGGCGACAATGACAAGGCAAATGTAAGGCCGATAGAAACCGATGTTCTATTGAATTGAATAAGTCTATCGCTTAGTCGGTCTCTCATTTGAAAGTGGTGAACAACAATCAGCAAGTGTTACTTTGGAAGCATTAAAATCGCCGTCTCGCAACGATACAACCGACAAAGAAACAAAAATCTAATATCATCGTCACCCCGCAACGATACAACCTGCAAAGATTTTGGTTTGTAATTCATTTGGCGGCGCCATGATATTGTTGGCGGCGCCATGATATTGTTGGCGGGTGACTTCAGACAAACTTTGCCGGTCATATCCCGTTCCACTGCTGCGGATGAACTCAATGCCTGCCTTAAATGTCCTCCTTTGTGGAGATATGTTAAAATACTTAGAGTTACGAAACGATCCATCCGCGGCAGAATTTTCAAAGCAGCTTTTGGAAATTGGGAATGAAAAAATGCCCGTTGATAGTTCAAATGGCCTAATAACACTGCCAACCAATTTCTATTGTATAAGGAATTCAATGAAAGAATTGGATCAAAGTGTATTTCCAAGTATAGTTAAGTGAAAGAGCTATATTGGCTGGCAAAAATAAAGATGTCGCTGAAATTAATGCATCTATTTTGGAGGAAATATATGGACAATTTTTTGCCTACAAATCAGTTGGCACTATAATAAATGAGGATGACGTAGTGAATTCTCCCGGTACGAGACTTGCTGTAAAAAAGTTAATGAACAATCTGATTGAAGCTACGATTCTGAGTGGCAAATATAAAGGGGAAGACCCAGAATTCCAATGATCCCACCTGATTTTCCATTTGATTTTAAACGTCTTCAATTTCCTATTTGCCTTGCTTTTGCCTTCACTATAAATAAAACGCAAGGTCAGTCTTTGAAAATTTGCGGTATAGAATTAGAATATCTGGTGTTTCTCATGGTCAACTGTATGTTGGGTGTCCTAGAGGAGGGAAACCGACTGCACTTTTTATTTACGTAAAAGATGGAAAAATCAAAAAAATGTTGTTTATTAGAAAGCATTAGAATAAAATGTAAGATATTTTCAAAACGAATTTTATTCAAAGTTTTCTTTCTGCTCTCTTAAGTATTAGCATTTCTCAATTCTCAATTTTAAGCCTCTTAACTAAACTGCATTTTTTTTAGAGGGAACAGCCCCTTGGAAATGTGCTCAGCGAAGCGGTCATGTGTTTGCTAGTTTTAAATAAATATTGGGGACAGTCTCCTAACCCCCTGTGGGTTAGGGGACAGAATATGCATGTCGTAAAAGGCGTCTAAAATGCCAACTTGCCGCTTTTCTTTAGATAACAGTAATAAAAATTATGTAATGAACAGAACGAACGGTATTGATACCCCAGGTGGCAGCCCAATTCAACTGGAAAATTCACCCTCGCAAGAGGCATGCTCTACGGATTCTGGGGAGAGCTATTTATTGCATCAAAATTTAATTAACCCATTTAGGAAAAGCGCAAGGCTTCAAAGATCTCCGCCTCAAAAGACTTCTCCTAAAGCGCAAAATAAGAGTTTCGTGAACCCGGATGTGTTAATTCGGGAAACGCAAACCTTGAAACAGAGTACTCTGGAAAAAGAGAACACCGAGCTCCTAAAGAAGCTCCACGAAATGGGGCTCTTGTGTCGAGAGCTCAAAAGTAAAGTTGAGAAACTTGAATCAGAGGATAAAGTATCTTTGCTTCAAAACGAGTCTTCATAAACGCAGACGGTTATTCATAGTGAGCCTTCTCCGCGTAGCCATCACTACAGAACGGACAAACAAGAACTCGCGCGAGTTACGCAAGATCATCCAGCTGACACAGCACTTCAAAAGCCTCCGCGATTGACCGGATATCAAAAGAAATTGACCTATTGCGGTCATCGTTCCAGACATGTATTTTTACCTTTTGTTCTTTTGCTTTTCAAAGAAATTATTCACATACATTTTTACCTTTCGTTCTTTTGCTTTTCCAAGAAAATTGTTGCATTGTATTATTTAAATCCCAAGAAATTGTAAATTTCACATCGTCATTTGATTTGCACTTTATTATTTGAATTGTCAATTTTGCATTATTTATTTTTTCCAAGAAAAAGAGCCGAAAAATAAAAGAACTTGGTGTCATGACGTACCTAACGAAAGAATATAACGAAAAAACGTCAACATCGAAGAACTCGATAGCCGTGCCACCAATTACCGTGAGATTTTGATATCGTAAAAACCGGACGAACAAGCAAACAAGTGTAATGAAAAAATTTTCTAGAATAAGTGTAATACAAAAAAAAAAAAAAATAATAAAATAAAAATCCCGAAAAGATTCAAAAATTGAAGTTAAAAAAAAAAAAAAATTTTTGTTTAAATAAGTAAATTAAGGCCAAATAAACAGATAAAAATAAGAAGTGAACAAAGAACAAATAAAATCAACAAACAAGAAGGATGAAAAATGATATACTGCCTGATACTAATACACGGGTGTATGTAATTTAAAATATTGAAAACTTTGTTTTAAGATTAAATAAATTAAAAATTTAATGTTACCAGTTTCTAAAAAAAGGAAATCCTTTTTCCAATATCCTAGGAATTTATTTAAGGGCCTTAGTAGTATTCCTGAAAATATTATATTAGAAAACGACAATCTAACTTCAGTTTCACCACGCTTAAGCATGCCTAATATTAGCAATTTCGATCTGAACATTCCTCCTTCGAGATCGGCGGCACAAATACCTAATGTGCATCCTCCAAATCCAATTGCAACTCGTAACATAACGGAAATTTTGAATACCCTTAGAATTCCAGATGCAATAAAAGATTTACCAAAATTCGATGGCAATCCCAGATTGCTATATGAGTTTCTTAATAATGTGGAAGAAATTCTTTCACATATTAAAGCTCTTGACGGTTCGTCTCACGCTCAAATACTTCTTCGAGCGATTCGAAATAAAATCGAAGGTGAAGCGAACGAAGTATTAAATATGTACGGAACAATATTGAATTGGGACAGAATTAAAACAAATTTAATATTGCACTACTCAGACAAAAGAACTGAAACTTCACTAATAAAGGATTTGCATTCCTTGAAACAAGGAAACAAACCTGTGGAATCTTACAACAGTGAGATAGTTGAGATCCAATCATCATTATGCAATAACATATTGATTCATGAAATAATTGAGGCAAAGAAGTAACTCTTTGCTGAAATGTGCGTTAATAATATTTTTTATAAGGATTAAGAGAGCCACTTGGTTCCAATATAAGAGCTATGAGACCAGAAACTCTAGCACTAGCTTTCTCCTACTGTATTAAAGAACAGAACATTTTTTACATGAAAAACGAAACAACCCAACCAAACTTCAAGAAATCATTTAGACCATTTCAAACAATCAAAATTTTATAATAACCCTCCAAAACAGATAATACCCCAACAAAACTCTAACTACCATTATAACAGACTACATTCTAACAATTTTAATTACCCTAATAACAGCCTAGCTCGAAACAATTTTAATTACAACAGTAATAGCTTACCCTCAAATAATTTTCATTATAAAAACCAACCAATAATACCAAATAATCCTTTTAATAGAAACATAAATAACCCATTCAATACTAGATTTGGTGATAACCTACTCGTACCTAACCCTCCTCCGGAACCAATGGACATGTTGTCAGCAATGACGCAATTACGTCAACCGATAGCTTACAACAATTCAAATGTCAGCCGCAACACTAGATCCTCCAGATATCCTAAATATACAATAGAAGAAGTTCATAACCTAAACGCAAACCCTACTAATAACCAACTAGCACACAATACAAGGCAAGAAAAATTCGTCAAATTGGATCAAAATTTACTAGATATCTTTGAGGAGCTAGACACTCTAAATTTTCCCCAATCTGCCTCTCTGAACCCACAGGTTACTTAGATATAAATACGCATGTATCTTCACAATTCGAACGTCCACTTAAATTTTTGATAGACGCTGGAGCATCTTCGTCTTTTATTAATCCAGAATTTATCCACCCAAATAAACAAATAGAATGTAAACCAATTACTATATCCACTGTGCTCAACAAATATCAGCTAAACAAGAGTACAAAATTACCCACCTTTTACGAATTTAATGAACCTGGACAACTAAACTTCCTTTTATTCAAATTTCACAATTATTTTGATGGTTAACTAGGTCTTGATATACTCTCTAAATTCCGTGCTAAAATCGATTTAGAAAGCAAAACCCTTAATACTAGAAATTCTACACTTCCTCTTCTATTCAAACCAAATTTTAATTCCGGAAGAATATAATCCCTCCGAATACAAAAATGGTACTAAAAATCCCAGTTGATGTTCACAATGGTGATGTATTCATAAAAAATACTATTATAAAACCTAATCTCAAAATGCCTGAAGGCTTATACAGTGTTAAAGAATGGTTTTGTCAAGTTGAAATTTCTAACAGCTCTTCCAGCAATCAAACTCTTTTTATAGAACAACCTTTGAAAGTAGATCCTTATTGATCTTCCAGATTAACAGAAATAAATAACTTCAATATAAATTATGACAAACCTCCGCCAGAAGCTAACATAACAGAACTTTAACGTATTTCACACCTTAACTCAGAAGAAAAAAAAGGTCTTACTAGAATCTGCAAACAATTCAAAGAAATATTTTTCAAAAAAGGGCAAAATTTAAGTTTCACGAACCAATTCAAACATAGGATTCTAACAATAGATGACATTCCGATTTATACAAAGTCCTATCGCTATCCATATTGCCACAAAGAAGAAATTCGACAGCAGATGAATAAAATGCTTGACCAAGGAATAATAAGGCAAAGTTATTCACCTTGGAGCTAACCAGTCTGGTTTGTTCCAAAGAAAATGGACGCCAGCGGTAATAAAAAATGGCGCTTGGTAATAGACTATAGGAAACTAAACGAAAAATCTGTATCAGACCATTATCCCATACCTAATATTACAGAAATTCTCGACAAACTTGGCAAATGCATGTATTTTACAACTCTCGATCTAGCAAGCGGTTTTCACCAAATTGAAATGGATCCGAGAGACATATCGAAGCTTTTTCCGTCGACGGCGGTCACTCCGAATACTTACGCATGCCATTTGGCCTTAAAAATGCACCAAGTACATTCCAGAGAATAATGGACAATATTCTGAAAGACCTTATAGGAACATCTTGTCTTATCTATTTAGATGATATCATCGTCTACTCTACTTCCTTACAAGAACATTTGGAAAATCTCAAAAAGGTCTTCACAAAATTGAGAGAATCAAACTTAAAAGTTCAATTAGATAAATCCCACTTTCTTAGAAAAGAAATTGCCTTTTTAGGTCACGTAGTCTCAACTGAAGGAGTCAAACCCATCCCCGACAAGATTCATGCAATAACAAATTTCCCACTCCCTAGAACACAAAAAGATATAAGAGCTTTTCTCGGTTTACTTGGATATTACCGTAAATTCATCAAAGATTTTGCGAAACTCGTCAAACCTCTAACCGAATGCTTAAAAAAAGATCGCAAAATAAATTTCACGGATCAATACATACAAACCTTTGAAACTTGTAAAAATATCCTTACTAATGAACCCATCTTGCAATATCCTGATTTCTCCAAACCATTTAACTTAACTACTGACGCAAGCAACTTCGCAATCGATGCCATTTTATCTTAAGGACCTTTCTGAAGCGATAAACCCATTTGCTTTGCAAGTAGGACCCTCACAACTTCTGAAATTAACTACTCACAATAGAAAAAGAATTATTAGCAATCGTTTGGGCTGCCTAATATTTTAGACCATACCTCTTCGGTCACAAGTTCAAGATAATAACTGACCATAAACCTTTAACTTGGCTTATGAGTCTTAAGGAACCCAATTCTAAATTAATTAGATGGAGACTAAAACTAGAAAAATTTGAATATGAAATAGTCTACAAGAAAGGTAAACTTAATATTAAATTTTTTAATTATTAAATTAAATTATTATACTTAATAACCCAAAGAGTAACAATTACATCGATATCAGTACTAATGACATTGTTTCTAATCATGGAACCTCTGGTACTACTAATCACTCAGCTGAAGAAAATCTCGATGATGGAATTCATATTTCAGAAAAACCATTAAATGACTTTAATCTTCAAATCAGTCTGGAAAAGTCCAATCAAAATTCGGTAAGCGTAAAAACACCCTTTAGAAATAAACAACGTAGAATTATCAAAAAACCTGAATTTACAGAAGAAATAATTATAGAAATATTTAAAAAATTTACACCGCCCAATAAACTTTCAGCGATTTTTACTGACAATGATACTTTCCGTATTGTCCAGTTAAGTTATTCAAAATACTTTGCTCACAATAAAATTTTCGGTCTAGTAAGATGTACAGGAATACTAAAAGATATTACAGAAAACGACGAACAAGATAGAATAATAAAGGAATATCATGAAGCCAACAATCATAGAGGTATTAATGAAACACTCTTACACCTTAAAAGACAATTCTATTTTCCATTTATGAAAAATAAAATTACAGTAACTATTATAGGTTGTGAAAAATGCCAACTACTTAAATATGATAGGCATCCCCCAAAAATAAAGTACGAAAAAGCTGAAAGTCCTTCCAAACCCTTAGATATAGTCCATATAGAGTATAAACAACTATCAAATATTAACCATAATTCACAAGTTTTCTAAATTTGCCTCAGCTTTCACTCTCCCAACAAGAAATAGTTTATCAGTAATTAAAGCCTTAAGAAATTTTATCAGCATTTATGGCATTCCCAAAAAAATCATCTGTGACCAGGGATCAGAATTTACTGCGAACATATTTAAATATTTTTGCGAACAATACAAAATTAACCTACATTTAACCTCGGTTCAACAAACTAGCAGCAATTCCCCTGTAGAACGTCTCCACTCTACCCTCACCGAAATCTACAGAATCATTTTATCTAAACGTAAAGAAAACAAACTAAGAATAGACCATGACGACATTATCTCAGAGACACTAATAACATACAATAACGCTATCCATTCAACAACTAAATACACTCCTTACGAACTTCTATTTGGTAGGACATTCAAATTCAATAAAGACATAGTATTTAACAATGAACATGACTATCTTCAAAAACTTAACGAATTTCAAGAAACTTTATAGCCATCCATTGAGGAACATGTTAGAAAATAACTAATTTAAGAATAGACAAACTCAATAAAACTAGAGAAGAACCCACAAATAGGGACGAAAATGAAACTAATTTTAGAAGGGAATGTAAAAGAATTAAAATTACCCCGACAAAAAATTTACGATTTACAAAACATAAAGTTAAAACAAATAATAAAAAAAAAACATTAGTAACAATGAGCAACAAAAAGGTACATAAAAGTGGAATTAAGAAAAGACCCTGTAGGTAACAATAATATAAACGCATTATTTTTTTCATTATAATTCTCAGGATACTCCCAATATTAGGACAGCTAGAGATACGCAGCTTAGAAAGAAATGGACCCATTCTTCCACTTAAACTTGAACCAGAACGTAAAATAGACAACTACAACAAACTCATACATATAATTGACTTAGATTCGTACAGAAACAATGTCGAACAAATAAAAAACTCAATAACGCTCTTTGATAAACGTACCATAAATAAAGACTTGACGGAAATAACTAAACTTAAACTACATGAACTAGAAAACAAACTAAACTTACTTTCCCCAAGAAAAAGAAGTAAAAGAGGACTTTTTGACGGACTAGGCACAGCAATAAAATGCATTACAGGCAATATGGATGCGAATGATGCACACAATTTAAACATTGCAATAGAAAAACTAAAATCTGAAAGTGCTAGTATTAAAGGCGCAGTGACGGGTCAAATGAAATTGAACTTAGAAGTGATCGAAAAATTTAATAACTTGACTAGTCACATTAATAAAGAACAAGACCATATTAAAAAATTTCTTACACACTATCAAGAATCTGTTCGAAATAGAATCAAGTCTAACGAAGACATTTTATCATATACACAGCAACTTAACCAAATTAATTACAATAGCTGTGTTTTTTTGAAACATAGATTAAGGAATTTTTATTATTTAGTCGTTCTATTTACAAATTGGCTTAAAACTAGACTTATTACTATAAATTTAATGTTAGCTCAACAATAGGGGCCCAAAATATATCTACTGGCTAGTTTGCTAAGGTTTTTTTTTTTAAAAAAAAAAACCTATATTAATGGCTACTTAATCTATTACATGAATATTTTATATAAGAGAATATATTTGGAAAATTTTTTTTTGTCAAATAAAGAAAATATATTATTAAGGGGACTATCCCCGGTAATAGGCATTGTCTGCAAGCTGGTAGAACGGTGTTTCTTCGTTGTTCATTATGTCTCCAAATCTTGAATCGATGATTCCTCGTGGACTCAGGTATCGGTGGCTTGGATCGATCTGCTGTCGGATGTAGTCTTGTATTTCCTCGTTAGGGTGGTCATCAAGATTTTGCAGGAGTCTACTTGAAAGTTGAATCATATACTGGTCCATTGGGCTCACACCGGCGTTCTCGTAAAGAAAAGCCTCAGGGTGGTACTTCCTTGTGATTGGATTTCGCCACAGTCCTGTACAGATTCGAAGGACCTTCCGTTCGAATATTTGAATCTTCCTCATGGTGGTGGGCGATATGGTGAACCATATGGGGCAACCATATGTGGTAACTGGTCTTATCAACTGCTTGTATACGAGCAGTTTAGTCTTCTAGCTGAACGCATTTCTCTTTCTGAGTAATGGGTGGACTAAATGCAACGCATAATTGGCCCTCCTTAGGATGATTTCAGCGTGAGGATTAAACTTAAACCTCTCTCTGAAATGGATTCCAAGATATTTGGAGGTTTGCTTGGTTCGCACCTCGGTGTTATCTGGGAGAGAAATCCGTATGTTGTGGCAGCGAGTTGCGAACGCTCGGCGTCCCCTCGTAGCTGTCACTGGATTTCTGAAGCAGATTAGTTCCGTCTTGCTGCTGTTGATTTTGATTCCCCATTTGAGGTAATATTCCCAAAGATTTTTGACGTGGGTTTCAACTCTCATAGCTGCTATTTCCGGGGAAAGCGAAAGAGTGTAAGTGATGGAGTCATCCGCATACAGTATTGTTCTGTTCCTTGCTGCATTCAGGGGTTGGTCTGCAATGAAGATGTTGAACAGTATTGGTCCAAGCCTTGATCGCTGGGGCACTCCAGCCTTGATTCGATTCATTGAAGACTTTGCTTGATGTATCTGTACATACAAAATTCTATGGGATAAAAAATTGAAAATTAATCTTACCAGATAATTGGGGAAACCAAAATGAATTAGCTTGAAAATCAGTCCTTTGGTCCAAACGCTGTCGAATGCTTTCTCTATGTCTAGCAGGCAGGCTACGGTAGTCTCTTTTTTGTTCAGGCCATGGGTGACATCGCTGTGTAGCTTGAGCAGAGGGTGAATGGTTGAGTGCTTTCCTCGAAAACCATATTGGTTATTGGGAATTATTCCTCGCTCTGAGCAAAAGTGATTAATCTTCCTCAACGTTACTGATTCTAGTATTTTACTAAGACAGCATAGCAAAGCGATTGGTCGATATCCATCAACATTCGAACGGTTCGACTTTTTTGATACTAGAACAACCTTGGCCACTTTCCATGAAGTTGGAAAATAGTTGTTATCGATGCAGTTGTTGAAGATGATCGTCAGCAGTAAAATAGCCACATTTGGCAACTTTTTTAATAAAAAGTTGGAGATTTGGTCAGTTCCAGCAGATTTCTTGGCATTGCTGCTTTGAATTATCTCCATTACTTCTTCTGTGGTAGTGATGGTTTCACTGCTTAACGGATCATTAGCTCGGTTTTCCCCGCTGAATGTTGTTATTGGATTACCGGAATTTGTGGCTTCATAAACTTCAGATTCTACTTCCTCCAGGAAGTCGAGAAGGTGCCCCGGAGGTCGGTCGGTGAAGTTACCCTCAAAGTGGTTGGCAAATGCCTCAGCTTTCTCGTCAGGAGTTGTTGCTGTTACCTGGCCGTGATTGATGCTCTCAGGTAAGGTATTAGATCTACCAACCAGGGAGTTAATTTTCTTGAAGGCGTCGGGACCAGGTTTGATATCTTTAAGGCGCCTGGTGAACTCGTTATCCCTGTAATTCTTCACCGCCTGGAAGAACATCGTATTAGTACACTGCAGTTGCGAGTGCACACTACGATATTCATCATTCACGGTGTTGCATGTTCTGTGAAAGATCCTCTGGAGCCTCTTCCTCAGCCGCTGCCTGTGAGCATAGATAGCCTGGATGTAACTTGGAAGGTTTGCATATTTGTTCCTGTTGGTACGGGGGACTTTCTGCCTATCCATGGCGTTAATGACAACTGTATTGAATCCGTTGATGACGCCATCTATCTCGGTGTTGCTGAGGTTAGCCGCACTCGAAGTTGTTTGGAGTTCGGCCTCTATATCCGATCGAAATCGGGCCCAGTTTACTTTACTGAACATGGTTTGGAGTTCAGGTGCAGGTCTCTCTGTCATTATTCTTTGATTTAGCCGAATTCTCAATTCAACAGCTAGATGATCTGAATCACTGTAATGTGCTATACATGAGTAATTTTGAAAATCGGGCAGTATATTGACGAAATTAGACGACACCAAGAAGAAGTCAAGTGTTGACGGAGTTCTGGGAAAAGATTTCCTTGACTGAGAAATAGCCACAAGGCAATGACGATGGCCATTTCCATTCAGCCAATCCACAATGGCGGTTCCCTGCTGTGAGGTTACATCGTCTTGCCAGAGTGGGTGCTTTGCGTTGAAGTGTCCGCCAATCACGCAGTAGTTGTGTAGGTTAGCGGCGATGTCGATGGTATTGAGGTCCTTCTGAATATTTTCCCTCGTTGCTTGACAACTGTTGTACACGGATATCAGCAGCAGAGTTTCATCTACAGAAACTTGGATAACAATTGCTGTCGCTTTCATGGATAGCAATCCGGAAATCCTTGTCTGCTCAACCTTAAATACTTTTCGGAGAAAGATCGCAGTACCTCTTCTTATAGTTATTTTGCCTTCTCTAAAGATGTTGTAACCATCGGGCTTGAATGAATTTCTTGCTGTCAAATTGGTTTCCTTTAAAAAAAAGAATATCTGGTTTCCTTGACTTAATAAATAAGTTCAAGGAAATTCTTCTGGCTGTGGAATAAATAGAATTTACATTGTAGGTTATTAATGATATTTATTTCTTTATTTTCTAGTCTATAAAACAATTTAAGTTCACACTATGCTATTCTTCGCAAATTCTTTTCTTACAAAGTCTGTTTCTTCTTAAATCACTTTATCTCCTTACAATTACTTAATTCACAAATCCAAACTAATTACTTCTTCTTGTTAACTCTCAGCTTTCAATTTATCACAAAATTACAACTTCGCCCATTATCACTTTTCCAATCTCTTCGCCACGGTTCTAAACCAACTGCCCCCTTTCGATCGCCATCTGTCCTTATATAGCAGAAGTTTCTGATAGCCAGAAACTTCTAGCAAATTCTTCGACCACTGGAACAAGAAAAATTCTGATGTAATAATTCCAAGATGACAATCATTTCTTGCAGTTATAATTCTTTCTTATCCGTGATATTATCCGCCTCTTTCGTAGACATGAACTGTGGAGACTTAGCCGCAGACACGAACCTCGAATGAAAATACACTTTGGAATGGGCTGGAGGAGCGTAGTTATTATTCTACATTTTTGTAGCATAATTTTAGGGGATGTTACACTGCCCCCCTCTTAGACTTGTTCGTCTCGAACAAGTGCGTCCTCACTTCGGCCATTGTATCGACTCAGTCGGTCCACATGAACCACTTTCATTTTGGAACTTGGTCCTCGCTGGATGCGGTAGACAAAATCTTTGATGCGGGTTATTATTCTGTAGGGACCCTCCCAGTTCTGCTGCAACTTAGGTGATTTCCCCTTTTGGCGATGGGGATTATACAGCCACACTAGATCTCCTTCCTGGAATCCTGACGTTGTTGCCTTGGCTCATATCTGGTCTTCATGCGGTCGCTCGTTATCTTAATCTGGCTTCTGGTCCTTTGGTGTATGTCCCTAAGCCTTTCCCTAAGGTCCGCCACGTACTCTTCTTCATTTCTGGGCTCATTGGTAGGAGATCCAAGTTTTACCTCACTGGGTAAACGAGCTATTCCACCAAATAAGATTTCGAACGGCGTATGTCGAGTAGTGCTATGCACGGCACTTCTATAGGCCATCAAAAACAAGGGAATCTGCCGGTCCCAATCCCGTTGGTAGTCACCTACGACCTTCGAGAGATGTTCGTCCAAAGTCCTACTGAAACGCTCCACCATACCGCCCGACTGTGGATGAAGCTGGGTTGTCCTTGTCTTTTTGATTCCGAGTAGTTGACACATCTCTTGGAAGATTCTTGACTCGAAGTTCTGCCCTTGGTCAGAATGCAATTCCAAGGGCACACCGAATCTGCTCACCCAATTGTAGACGATCTGCTCCGCCACGGTTCTGGCTTCCTGGTTAGGGATCGGAAACGCTTCCGGCCACTTACTGAAGTAGTCCATCACTACGAGTATATACCGATTGCCATTGTCGGTTTCCGGAAAGGGCCCTGCGATGTCAATGGCGATTCGTTCGAAAGGTGCTCCCACGTTGTACTTGTGCATCTTACCTCGAGTTTTGATTCTCGGACCCTTGCTAGCTGCACACATGTCGCATTTTCTGCACCAGTCTTCGATATCTTCCTTCGCTTTTAACCAATAAAAACGTTCTCGTACCTTTTCTAGCGTCTTATTCACTTCCAAGTGGCCTCCGGACGCCCCGCCATGCATCTCACAAACAACTTTCACAAACGACTTTCCGTCGGAGGATTCCCATTTTCTTCTCAGAACACCTTCTTGGACATGGAGGGAGTCCCACTGCGCAAAATATGCTTCTGTGAGAGATGTCCTGATGATCCGGTTTCTCCATGTCCTCCTTCCAGGTCAGAACCGGCTCGATATCCGGGTCTTCCTTCTGAGCGTTCCGGATCTCATCTACGCTCCAGCCGGCGATAGGTTCGGCTCTCATTCTTTGGATGGAAACCAGCTCCCGTTCTTCCTGACGCGCACAATGTTTACAATCCGTTCTGCATGGTCTCCGGGACAGTGCATCCGCATTAGATTGGAGTTTTCCTTTACGATGCTGTATTTCGTAGTCGTAGATTTGCAGCTTTTCGATCCATCTTGCGACCTGACCCTCAGGACTCTTGAACTGTAATAGCCATTTTAAGGCTGCATGGTCTGTGCGAAGAACGAACTTTCTCCCATAAAGGTATTTGTGGAAATGCTTCGTAGCCAAGATCAAAGCTAGAAGTTTCCGCCTTGTCACGCAGTAGTTCCTTTCTGGCGTAGAGAGCACCTTGCTGAAGTACGCAACCACCTTCTCTTGGCCATCATGCACCTGGGAGAGTACGGCTCCTACCCCGACATTACTAGCATCTGTATCTACAATGAACGTTTCCCCGGGAGTGGGGTAAGCTAGTATCGGGACATCGCATAGCCGTTGTTTAAGTGCCTTGAAGCTCTTCTCGCACTCAATTGACCATTTGAATTGTTTTCCCTTTTCCGTCAACTGGTGCAGGCTCTTTGCGATCCCGGCAAAATCCTTCACGAACCGTCTGTAGTAGGCGGCTAGGCCCAGGAAGCTCCTTAGTTGGTGTTTATCCTTGGGGACTGGCCAGTTTTCACCGCTTCGATCTTCTCTGGATCGGTTCTCACTCCTTTCGCTGAAATTATGTGCCCCAAGTACTTGACTTTCGCTCCAAACAGGGCGCACTTCTTGGGGTTGAGCTTCAGGTGGGCACTTCGAAGCCTTTGAAACACATCCCTTAGATTGTCTCGGTGTTGCGCAAACGTTTTTCCTACGACGATGACATCATCCAAGTATACCAAACAGGTTTTCCATGTTAACCCTTGCAGGACACATTCCATCAATCGCTCGAAAGTCGCCGGAGCATTGCACAGCCCGAATGGCATTACCGTGAATTGCCATAGCCCATTTCCTGCGGTGAAGGCGGTTTTCTCCCGGTCTTCTGGATGGATCTGTACCTGCCAGTAGCCACTCTTCAAGTCGAGAGTGGAAAACCATTGGGCTCCTGATAGTGTGTCTAGCGTGTCGTCAATCCGTGGCAGAGGGTAGCTATCTTTCTTGGTGACGTAATTGAGCTGCCGATAGTCCACGCAGAACCGCGTGGTGCCATCTTTCTTCTTAACCAGTACAACCGGTGATGCCCACGGACTTTTGGAACTTTCAATCAGACCTTCTTTCTCCATTACCGACACCATCTCTGCAACTTCTGTCTGCCTTGCCAATGGAAGGCGAATAGCAGGCTGACGAATTAGTCTAGTATCACCAGTGTCTATTCGATGTTGTACCAGGTGTGTTCGGCCGTATTCTCCGTCCTGTGAGGCAAATACATCAGCGTACTCATTGATAAGATTCTCTGCCATAGTTCGCTGCTCCTGATTCAGCTCACTGGACTGGAGAATCGTCTCTCTCGTTTCCGCTGTCCAAGGTGATGGGAGAGGTTTTGGAGCATCACGTTCAGATATTGTTGCGACGGCGGTAATCGGCGTGCATTTTCCAGTCACCTCCCCTCGCCTTAGTTTGACAGTGTGTGGTCTTGCGTCAAAACTCTCACTGGAACCATGGTGTTCTTTGGTTCGACTAACGTTTTTCCCACGATGTAGTCTTGAGAATTCTTCTCTGGGTCTGGTTCTACTATGTAGAATCGGTGGCTCCCAAGATCACCTTCCAGCTTCGTCCAAATGATTGTCTCTGAAGACGGCGGCAAAACTTCGTCTTTGCTGATGACTGTCCTGAGAGTTACGGCATTCTCGTTTCCGTACACCATCGAAATCTCCACATTTCGATACCTCAGTACTTGCATCCCGATATCCAAGATTACTTCATTTGCTTTCATGAAGTCTATTCCGATGATGCACTCGTCGCATATATCTGCCACCAGAAACGCATGGGAGAACGTCAGTCCCGCCAGAGTAACCGTAAGACGAACTTCTCCAAACACCTTCGCCATTTCCCCTGTTGCAGTTTTCAGGCAGTAGCTGTTGGTGTTGTGTAGCCAGGAGCTTCTGACGATATCTCTTCTTACAATGGAGGCGGTGGCACCTGTGTCGATGGTGGCTACGCACTTCTTCTTATTGATTAGTGCCTCCACTGTCAGGCTCTTGTTACCCCGTTTGGTTTGCGAAACTTGAATGGTGGTCCTGGGGGCCTCGATTCCAGTAACCAACTTCTGCCCCGCGAAATTGGTCCTTACGCATTTCCCGACTGCTGGTTTTTGGAAGTCTGACCGACAGGATGCTTCCTCTCTGCTTCTCCTACTTCCGCAATGTGGACAATTTCCTCGTCTAAGTGCACTTCTGCACTGCCGTTGTAGGTGTCCGGTTTGGTTGCAATTCCAGCAACGGATTTGACTTCCGCGAGCTTTGTCTTCATCCATGACGGCTGTTCGCTGGCATGAGCATTCCACGACGGACATTTCCCTGAACCGGTGTATTCCCTGGTATGCTTGCCTCGGGGAGTGTTCGCTTTTCAGCCATCCTTACAGCCATTTGCAGTTGTCTGTCCTCTATGGCCTGAATAAAATCGTCCACCGCCATTTCGTTGATAAGCTCCTCACCTGCTTTAGGATATGAAAGATGGGCTAGTCGCTCTATATCCGCTTGCAACTGTTGGAGCGTTTCTCCCCTTTTCTGGACTCGACTACGCAGCTGAACCCTGTACACCTGCTGCATGTGTTCATCCCCAAACCGCATCTCGATAGCCTGAACCAGAGAGTCGTAGTTCTGCCGTTTATCTTCCGGGATGGTCTGCAAGAGCTCCGCAGCTGGACCCCTCAGTGCAAGCGTGAGTGCAAAAGACTTCGCTTCATCGTCCCAGCTATTGGTCATTGCGGCCGCTTCGAATTGCCTCTTATAAATTAGCCATGATGTTTGACCATCGAAGATAGGAGGCTGCATCTTCTTTCTTCTCAGACCGTCAGTGGAATATTCCCGTTCTTTCCGTCTCTTTTTTTTCGACTTGCTTTTCTACTTTTTCTTCCCGAACTGAGTTTCATGCTTCTCAAAGTTTTCATCGAATCTAGTTTCGACTTTTTCGAGTTGCGTCTCGACCTTCTCGATTTTCCCTTCGATCGCTTCGAATTTGGATTCCAAGTTCTTGTTTTGCTCATCAAGTTTGCTTTCCAGAGCATCTAGAGAAATCCTTTTGTTCGTCCATTGCTTTCTTTTGGTCGTCCAGCTAAGTTCTATAGAATTCCTTTGGTCTTCCACTGCTTTCTTTTGTTCGTCCATGACTAACTTAAGTTGCAGGAGAAGGCTTGTTATACCAGGGTCGGCTGCTGTACTTGCTGGTTCCTCTTCCACGTCAAACTCTACGTCATTCGGATTTTCACCTTCCTGCGTTACTGCTTCTTCCAAACGAATCAGTAGGGCATCTTTTCCCCCAGTTGTGTCGAGGTACCGCTTACTGGGTTCTGCCTTTAGTTGAGTTATAGTTAGTTTTCCCAATTTGCGACCCATTTTGCGCAACTAATTAACTCAACAAAGAAATGGTTTGTTTTTTTTTTTTTTTATTGTGCAATTTCACACCACGGAAATAGTTATTCACAGAATAAGTTTTATCCCGCTTCTGACACCAATGTAATATGCGAGCTACGGCTCGAGTAGATAAAACGATATTCTGTGAAATTTATTTCTTTATTTTCTAGTCTATAAAACAATTCAAGCTCACACTATGCTATTCTTCGCAAATTCTTTTCTTACAAAGTCTCTTTCCTCTCAAATCACTTTATCTCCTTTCAATTACTTAATTCACAAATCCAAACTAATTACTTCTTCTTGTTAACTCTCAACTTTCAATTTATCACAAAATTACAACTTCGCCCATTATCATTTTTCCAATCTCTTCGCCACGGTTCTAAACCAACTGCTCCCTTTCGATCGCCATCTGTCCTTATATAGCAGAAGTTTCTGATAGCCAGAAACTTCTAGCAAATTCTTCGACCACTGGAACAAGAAAAATTCTGATGTAATAATTCCAAGATGACAATCATTTCTTGCAGTTATAATTCTTTCTTATCCGTGATATTATCCGCCTCTTTCGTAGACATGAACTGTGGAGACTTAGCCGCAGACACGAACCTCGAATGAAAAGACACTTTGGAATGGGCTGGAGGAGCGTAGTTATTATTCTACATTATTGTAATTTTAGGGGATGTTACAATATGTTATTTATTGGGAACATATTTCGCAAAAAAGTCTTCCCAATATGTTTGTTTTTGCCTTATCATCAAGGCGACTTTAGTTGCTAGGAACAACCTTTTTTGCTTTCTGAAGAAGCGTCAGCAGGTCCGTGCCAAACAGCCTCTCAGTGTCGTCAAAAATATTGAATGAAGGCGGGGCTGCCTTCTGTTTGTTTGCTGAGTTCTTTGGTTTCTCAACATTGGTAGGCTTGGCTGCTGTTACTTGAGGGACACACTTGGGAGCCTGCTGTTCTTTTGTGATGCCCATAGCTGCAACATCAGCAAAACTCAACCCCGAAACAACGGCTTTCTTGGCTGACTTGGCAGCAAATTGATGCTGCTCCTTCTTTTTTATTGCTGTCTTAGCTTTCTCGGCTATCTTTTCTTTATATTTCGGGCACCCTTTATAGTTGGTAGACTTTCTGTCAATTTGCGCAGAATACAGTGGCGTCTTTTTTGTTGTGCATATTTCGTGGGCAATTACCTGTGAGATGCGTGTCCTTGCACTTTACGCAGATATAAGGCATTCCTCAATTGCTGGCAACATGTCCGAACTTCTGGCAATTTCTGCACTGAGTAATACCAGTGCTCTTAAATTTTTCCCAATGGGTCTTTTGGTTCATGAGGAGAGTCTTCTTGTAAATAGATGCCAGGTCGCTATGGCTTTCAACTAGGACTACAGAGTTGTTGAATTTGCGGTCCGTCCTGGTGTTCTTATATGGGCTAACCTCCATAACTGGAATTCCACCATGGATGAGTTCGTCCTTAATTTCAACCACCACATAGCTGTGATGGATTCCCTTCAGCAAGAGGAGGGTTTTTCTGTCTTCTTTTGGAGTATAGGTATTATACCCCGTCTTCCTTGGGTGTAGAAAATCTCTGATTAGAAGGTGCTTCTTCTTCGATTGGGTGGTGATTACCGATTTGGTGCCGTTGTTGTTGTGGACCTTGTAATTAATTTGCAGTGCCTTTGTATGCCTACTGAGTTCAGCTACATTCAGTTTGTAGCAAACGATTGGCGGCATCATGGTGGACTTATTCTGCTGAACTGCGGATTATGTGGCTACAGTGGAAGTTATCGGGCAAGCTGTTTTTTGCGTAGTTGATGATGCGGTGACTCCACAGGAGCTTAAGCTTTGTTTTGGCAAGGTTAATTGCTGATTTGGTGGCGGCGAAGTTGAAAAGTTGGTCGGAGAATCTGACTTCTTCTTTTTCCTCGATGGAACTGGCTTAAATTCCTCTTCGACTTGTTCAGACTCATCGGATTCTTCTTCTGATGAGGAATCCTGTGAGGCCTCATCCTCAGATTCAGCGGAACTCTCCGCCTCCTCGTCTTCTGTAGCAGAGTCCTCATCCTGTTCACTTTCGACCTCCATTAGATTGTCGGGTATTACGATAGTATCCTCCTCCTCGTATGGTTGATTGATCCCTGCAAGTTTCTCATGCAGGGAAATAAGGAGCTCCTTTCCGTGATTGGCAATGCCCTTCTTGATCTGCCCAAGAATGCCATTGTATGTCTCATCGACACCTTCCTTTCTCCTTTCCTTTCTACCCATCTGAGCTGGGGTTAGAAAAGTCTTCTATGTCCTAAAATAAATAAAAGCACAGCGAAGGTAGAAACCCTTGCCTCTATATATTAATTAATTATATTTACGACAGGATGCACTGTCATAAATTTTGACTTTAAATTATTTTTAATTTTTTAACGAATGGATAAAACCAAATTGCCAGCGCAGGTAGAAACCCTTGCTGAAATATAATTATCACTTCTTTTCCTCACTAAACACAGATAGCACAACTGCACTTGCTGATGAATGAATGATGACTGAATGAGTGAGATTTAAACAGTTCGCAGGCAGTCAAAGGCAGTTGATTTCATGTATATGTAGACGTTGGTGCCACTGCGAAATCGTTCGGTTCTATAGGGATGTGTTCGTAAAGCTATGTGTAATGCGTGAAATGCTCCTGATTGGCCGAAAAATAAATTGGATTTAATATCGTATTAATTTAATAAATGCTGTGAATTCTTTTATTGTTTTATTTTAGTTATATCACTTTGCATGTTAAGCATGCAAAATATGAGGTTCAACTCATTTTTAAAAAAAATTGTATTGTAATATCGAAAAGATTTAATTAACTCCGGCGCATACATTTCCTTTTCATGGAAGTGATCCTAGAATTACCCTAATTATTTTATGGCATCAAGTAATTAGTAATAAGTAATTAAAGCGTATAAAAAATGCCGATATTTTTTTGGAAATTTGGCAATAAAAAACGCATTTTCTTGTTGATAATTTGGCATTCAACCATTTGTGCATGGCATGTATTCGTTAGACTATTTCATTTGTTGTGAAAATCATACTTTGGCGAATTTATTGAATGGATAATTTACAAAAAGAGGTGTGAAATTATAACATAGTTGATTATATTTGTGAAACATCATTTAATAATTCAAATTACATATTTTATGTGGAATGTTTGGTTCCTCCAGTGAGTAGGAATCTGAAAACTTTTTCGAAAATACTTCGACCTCCGAAGATTCAGCAGAATGTATTCGATGATATTGCAGCGTTCAACTATAGACCAAACATGCAAGTTTTTGTTATATTCTTTCCTAGGGGCAGGTATTATTTTTACCCGCATATTTCAGTATCCTATACTTAATCTGGATTTTCTCCAAATTCAAACCGTGGATTCAAATGTAGGATTGGCTCAAGGACAGAGTTCTACATGTAAAATGAGTGGTATGTTAGCAATACCATCACTTTCAGACAACTGGGGAACTTGTTTGGAGTACCAAAGTCTTTCGCATAGATAGCTGTTCGTCGTGTTTGCAACTGGCTTTATGGAGAACAGAAGACAGTATGCTAAATGGCCTCAAGGGGATGCTGTGGCATACAACTGCAGTAAATTTGAGGCAAAAAATAAAATTCTCTGTGTAATCGATTGCACGCACATCGCGATTACAGCTCCGAAATTGAATAAAGAGTGCTACTACAACCGAAATCACAACTTCACAATAATTCTGCAAGCAGTCGTTGATGCAGACAAAAAATTCATCGACATTTTTTGTGGTGAACCTGGATCCTTGCATGACCAGAGTGCTTCGAAGATCAGCCTTATACTGAATAACCGCCTCACATTATACGCAGCTGTTTCCTTCAAATATTTTCATCCTGGGTGACTCAGTGTATCCTGCTACTAACTGGTTAGTGCCACCATTTAAAGATAATGGAAGACTTACGGAGAAACAACGGTCTTTGAACTATCTGCATTCTGGAACGCGAATTATAGTGGAGAATGCTTTTGGGTTGCTGAAATTAAGATTCAGAAGATTTTTAAAGTTTACTGAAGAAAAGGACTTGCGTTCGGTGACAAAAATTGTATTAAGTGCATGTATTATGCACAACATATGCATCACAATGGACGATGAATACTCAGCAGAAGTTTCTGAAGAAAATATTATTGATGCCGAAATTAATATAGAAGATTCTGTACCTGTTGCAACTAGAAAAACCTTATTTTATTGCTCAAATTTTTTATACGCCTTAAATACTTAATACTAATTACTTGATGCCATAAAATAATTAGGGTAATTCGAGGATCACTTCCATGAAAAGGAAATGTATGCGCCGTAGTTAATTAAATCTTTTCGGAATGGATATTAGAATACAGTTTTTCTAAAAATGAGTTGAACCTCATATTTTGCATGCTTAACATGCAAAGTGATATAACTAAAATAAAACAATAAAAGAATTCACAGCATTTATTAAATTAATACGATATTAAATCCAATTTATTTTTCGACCAATCAGGAGCATTTCATGCATTACACATCCCTATGGAACGGAACAATTTCGCAGTGGCACCAACATCTATAAAAAACAAAATTACTTTCAGCACCGCCTGGCCAGAGGTATCATAAAATTCCTAGCCAGTCTCATTTGACTGCGGAGAAAATCAAGAGTTGTAGGCAGTCGGTTGTTGTATTTGTTTTACGTGCGAAATTCGACTTTACTGCCAACTACTGCCCAGCTAGCTTTAAAAAAAACACAGCTAATATAGATCTTTTGACAAATCACATTTCAAATATAGCCGAAGCTATTTTGCTTGCAAGGCTTAACATCCTTTCAAAATTAATACTAAATCCTAATGAATTAGGAGAAATATATAACACATTTGGAAAATAATCAACAGATATTAAATCTGACGGACATATATACGAATTATTAAACCAACAGGCTTACTACGATGGTTCCAAGATAATATTCAATATCCAAATTCCAAATGTATCCCTTGAAAACTTCTCCTTATACCATATTATCCCACTCCCTATAAACCAAACAAAAGAAATTGAAACAAAACCATATTTAATCAATAATTCAGAAAGTGTTCAATATGTTGATGAAATATGCCCAAAAATAGAAGGCGTGTATTATTGTAAAGCATCAACACACGAAGAAAAGACGAAAGACTCAACATGCATTGGCCGTCTGATGAACAACAAACCAGCAAATTGTACCATTTATGACGTCGGGAAAATACAAACCATTATCCAACCAGAACCAAATTACATATTACTGAATAATGTACCAATAACTTTAATAAATTCTACTTGCAGTAAAAGTCCACAAACAGTTCAAGGCACTATACTAGTTCAATACAAACATTGTGAAGTCCAGATCAATGACATTATTTACCGAGGCACTACCGACACCTCCTGGGATGAAATTCACATACTTCCAACATCCTATACTAAAAGCAACATCAGAAGCAAACTAACAGTTGAAAAACTGAATATGGGGAAGATGAAGGAGTACACTTCAAAAACAGAAAGGAAATTGAAAATCTACGATAGGAAACCTTTACGAGAGACAACTATGTATTCGCCTCACTTTTAATATTTGGAGCTTTCATCACTATTGCAACAGCATACATCTTTAGACCAAAAAACAGATACACCATCAACGACCAAAATTTCATCGCTCCAGCCCCATAGAATTCTCTGCGGCCTTCGCTCTATCTTAAGGGGGGAGGAGTTACGCAAGATCATCAAGCTGACACAGCACTTCCCAAGCCTCCGCGATTGACCGGATATCAAAAGTAATTGACCTATTGCGGTCATCGTTCCAGACATGCATTTTTACCTTTTGTCCTTTTGCTTTTCAAAGAAATTATTCACATACATTTTTACCTTTCGTTCTTTTGCTTTTCGAAAAAAATTGTTGCATTGTATTATTTAAATTCCAAGAAACTGTAAATTTCACATTGTCATTTGATTTGCACTTTATTATTTGAATTGTCAATTTTGCATTATTTATTTTTTCCAAGAAGTTATTTAGAAGTGCATTCTTGCATTATTGTTGTTCGATTAAGAATGATTGTAAAATGTTTAGATTCAGAATAAACTTGTCAGTCAAATAGTTAACATCGTGTTTTTTTTTATTCTCCCCACGGTCAACACCCATAATTCGCGCGAAACGGATTGGATACTTAAACGAAGACCATAAGGCTGGCTCAGCGCCCGAGGTTGTCCCGCAACAAGAACCTAATCGCAAAGCGCAGCGAAAAGCAGAAAAGCAAACGCGCCCCTAATCCAATAAATATTACAGGCGTTGCAGAAAAAATTTAAAAACAACGATCGCTACTGATTTTAAAGTAACTTCCTTGCGAAACGATGCATGGAAAATCAAGGTTAATGACGCGGGCCATCGGGCTGTATCTCAAAAGCTTAACAACGAAAAATTCAATGGCATACTTATGAGGACTTCATCTATCATGCGCTAAAGTGGGCTTTATAGGTGATTTACGCGATAGAGGTTATAACATTCTTGACGCTGTGAACCTTTTAAAAAAAGAAAGAAAACGACCCAAAAACGAGCCGCGCTGCGTTTAGTGCGCTGGTAAACACTCTTCTGAAAATTGCAGTTTGAACAAAAATGAAAAAGCAACTTGCGTTAACTGCAAAGGAAGGTACCCAGCAAATTATAGCGATTGCGTGGTCACAAAGGAACTACATATGCGACGGAGAAAATCTACAACACCTACTGTGCCGGGAACGAAATCAGTCGATCGGGATCCTAAGTCGGTAGAGTGCGTTGCTAAGCAGACTGAGCGGGCTCGTAAGCCAGTTGTACAGACTCTTAAGTCGACTGGAAGGACGCTCGAATCAGCAGTGCAGACTCTCGAGCCACTCAATCAGCCCTCTAAGCGGAATAAAAGTAGGTCGAAGTCGTCCATTAAAAAGACTGAACGAAAAATAACCTCAGATAAGCCAAAGAATCCCAGTTTTCTGACGTATTCTCAGGCTGCAGTCAAAGCAACTGAACGAAACGACGGGCCACCCTCTGATCCGTTGAAAGGAATTGTGAACTGAACTTACGTTAAGTTCGAGGAACAATGTGAAACGAACAAAAGAATTCTCGAACGACTCAGTAACGTCGAAAGCTTCTGAAGGGCTAACCTTATATCTAAATCTAAGTAGATATGAACTCTTTCCTTAAAATTATAACATGGAATGCATACAGACTCTTACAAAAATCTAACGAATTAGAAATTTTTCTAATGAGTGAAAATATCGACATATGTTTGATCTCCGAAACACATCTAAAGCTATCACGCCTATCATCCTTCTGAACTAATATCGAACACTCGGTCGATATAAATATAGAGCTGGAAATACTTCAGTTGTGCGCGGTAAGGGTTAAAAATAAACACTTGAGCTACAACATAGCATCTGTTTACTGTACGCCACGATGCTCGCTTGAAAAAGACGACTACTTTCGTGTCTTCAATGCGCTTGGTTCAAATTTCCTTATTCGTGGAGATTTCAACGCGAAGCACACCTTCTGGGGTTCAAGATGTACATCTTCTAAAGGAAAAATTCTCTACGAAGTGGCAAATGAATTCAGCTGTTGTTTTTATTCAACAGGAAAACCCACCTATTGGCCAACTGACTCAGAAAAAATTCACAATCTGTTCGATTTTTTCGTTTCAAAAGGCATTTACGAGAAGTTTATTACAGTCGAAGAAAGTTTTGATCCCTAGCAATGGAACAAACTGGGAGGGCTTTAGAAATGATTGCGAAAGAAGTATCGCCCTAAATGTATTACTTAAAACACCTTATGAACTGGAGGACGAAGTTGATCTTTTCGTGGAAGCAATTCAAAGAGTGGCATGGAGAAACACTCCTTCCAGAAGCTATTAGATTAACGGCAACGAAAAGTATCCAAGTGAAATCATTGAACTGGTGAGGGAGAAAAGAAAAGCACAAAAGAAATGCCCGACTTCCCAGTCACCACATCTGATAACTTTAAAGTAAAAAAAATTGCATTGATTGAACTGAGGGAAGTGATAAAAAATCTAAAGACGAAAAACGCACCGGGTTACGACTTGATAACGGCGCAGGTGGTCAAGGAATTGCCGAATAAAGCTGTTATCAAACTGCTATATTTGATTAGCGCTTCATTCAGATTGCTCTACGTTCCTAGAAAATGGAAAGTCGCAGAGATTATAATGGTTCCGAAATCAGGCAAACCTCTGAATGAGAAGAAATCATATCGGCCTTTGTAGTTGCCGTGGTGTAGTAGTAACCATCGCTTGTCACGCTGTTGATTCGCATGAAATAAATAAAAAAGTCGATCACTTGCGAAAGCTAAGTCAACTCTACTGTGAAGGCATAACACTGGCAGTAGGGTGGTCATATGGCTAAAATGCAACTTGATCGTGATGATGGCATCAGGAGGACTGAACAAAATACTGTGAATCATAATAGCGAAAACAAACAAAATACTCCCCAGGTATCTGGACAGCCACCCTTGGAGTTTACAGAAACTTAATACCACCTGAGTTTCAAACTACACTACTCTGTATTTCTCTCTGTCTCTTCCCCTTTCCACAAAACGCACATGTTCTAAAAATTAGTATAAAGGTGTTCATATCCCCTTTAACACTCAAATGCAAATTATAAACAAATTTCCCTATTGCCGGTTATTTCCAAAATATTCGGAAAACTACTTTCTAAACGACTGCAAACCCGTAATCGACGAAAGACGTCTCATTCCGGATTTAGAATCAAACAATCTACAATCGACTAAGTCCACAAAATAACTGACGTAATTGAGAAAACTCTCGAAGAAAAAAAGATTTGTTGTGGTGTATTTCTTGACGTCTCCCAAGCTTCCGATGAGGTTTGGTACGAAGGCGTGGAGTACAAATTGCAACTACTTCTGCTACGGCAACACTTTCTAATCTTACGATCGTACCTCACCGAAAGACTTTTTCGTGTTAAGCACGGAAATAATTACTCTGACTTCAAGAAGATTTGGGCCGGAGTCCCACAATGAAGTGTCCTTGGCCCGCTTCTATTTGCACTCTACACGCGTGATATCCCTCAGGAAAGAAACTGCGTCGTCTCCACGTTTGTGGACGATACGACGATATTGACAACGGGCGATACTATTGAAGCAGCAACTGAAAAGCTGCAACATGCTATTAATAAAGTCCACGCTTGGACGAATTCTTGGCGTATTGTGCTGAACGAAAGCTGTAATGTATATGTATGTGTGTATGTTTTGGTGTTAATAAAAAATATCTGTATTCCTTTGTATAATCAATCTTTGTTTAATAGTATTTTGATGATTTTGTGTGACTTGTGTAAGAGTTTATTAAACAGTGTGTTGTGTATTTTAATTTAAATGATAAAATTACTGGACAATGTATGTATGATGCGACTGCACTGGTCGACTGCTGAATCACGAGTACCGAACGACTGCATGCAGACTCGCAGGTTATGTCCAAAAAAAAGAGATTAATGTCTGATACATAATGTAATATGAATATTAACAGGTTAATAGAAAAAAGAGCAAATAGTATAGTGTGATGTTGTGCAGGTTTGGCCAAATGTGGATTGCATTTACTCCTTGTTTCTGAACAAAAGCAAATCTACTCACGTCAACTTTACCTACAAAAAAGTGGACAGATTACCCGTACATTTAAACTCGGCTCAAATACCATACGCGAACGAGGACAAATATCTAGGAATGACTCTAGATGTTAAGCTTAAATGGAAATCGCACGTAAAAAAGAAACGCGACAAGTTCGAAAACAAACACCGACAAATGTATTGGCTACTCGGAAAACATTCGAAGTTGAGCCTACATAACAAACTGTCAGTGTGGACGTATGGTCTACAACTATGGGGTTGTACCAGGAAAAGCAATAGAAAAATCTTACAAACTTTTGAAAATAAAGTTCTTAGAACGATCGTTAGCGCACCGTGGTACGTGGGTAACGAAGGTATTCATCGGGACCTTGGAATTCCCAGCGTCGCCAAAGAGATAACAAAATTTGCCCGTAAACACAAAGATCGTGTTCACGGTCATTATAACCGCACCGTCATTCAGCTACTTGACGCGAACAATTCAATTCGTCGTTTCCAAAGGACAAAACCTTTTGACCTCGCGACATAGTATATGCCGGTCGTGAAAACAGCAGGAGCTTTCATTGGAATTTAGCCTGTGTAAAGCTCTACATTCTTTTTAAATTATATACGAATATCTTTTTCCAAAAATCGAGTCTCGTAAGCGCAAATAAAACTGCTGGATAAGCGTGAGCTTAGTTATAGTTGTAGTAGGTGTTTTTAGTGAGCAAAAATCTCACACTACTCTCGGCAAAAAAAATAAAAAGATGGAGGATATGCATCAATTGGTCGCAGAACTGGTGTAAGACCTTCTTGCAAAATGCTACCAAATGGAAGACTACCTAAAGTTGGACGACAAGGATTTATTCACTGAACTAGTACACAATCAGCAAATCGTTAAATGCCAAAAGTTGTTCTATTTAAAGACAACTCTCACGGACGAAGCAGGAAAACTGAATTGCCATTTTACCACATCTAATGAAAATTATGACGCTACATGGAAAGTAATAACAGAGCGGTATGAAAATACCCGGCTTTTGGTGACAGCTTTAGTAAACAAGCTACTGGCGCAGCCCATCATCAATCGCGAAGAAGCAAATCAAATTAAAGCGTTGCACGACACTACGCATGAATGCCTCTTAAGTCTGCAAAACCATGGCATTGACACCAAAAATTGGGATCCTCTTCTGATGAATATTCTGCTAAAAAGGTGGAGCACACTAACCATTTGGGAGTAATCCCTCAAGCAACTAAAAGAGCACTACCCATCTTCCCTGAATTCCTTTCATTTTTGGAAACAAGATTCCAATCCTTGTAGGCACTGGGTACTAAAAACTACAAAATAAATATAGATGATACAAAGCGATCACCACGAGTATCCCTTGCAGTAGGAAAACAGAGTCATTCCATCGTCAAGTGTCCTAAGTCTATGCAGCTCTCTCCAAAAGAAAGATTTAAGCAAGAGAAAGCATTTAGCAGGTGCATCAACAGCTTACTATTTGGTCATCAGGCCTCAAAATGTACTTCTGGACACTGCACAACAAATTTGTAATAAATAAAAAATTTTACCATACCCTGTACCACATCCAACCACCAGAGTTCCAACAACAAATTGCACCTCAAAGTCCAATGATTGACAGTAGAACCAGTCTGTCAGCAACCAATTCAGACGCCGCAGCATCACAATATGTTTTCTTGTTAACGGCTGTTATTAACGTACACACTCGGAATAACAGCCCCACCAAGGAAAAAGCATTCTGGATTCAGGGTCTCAAATGAATTTCATAACCGAGAAATTAGCAAATTAACTACGACTGATTTAAGAATGAACCGTTGCAAGTTTCAGGAATGGGAAATATGATACATCCATCCAATTCAGTAAGAATATTTGCCTTCAATCTCGCGTTACTGGTTACAGCGCGAATTTCCAAGTTTATTTCTTGAAAACCATAACTTCACGACAACCAAGTCAATATATCATCGACAGTAGTCAATGGCTAGAACCGAAGGACATCAAATTAGGAGACCACACATTTAACCAACCCCAAGAAGTTGATATTCTCATCGGAGCAGAACTTTATCTCGAGCTACTGTCCAATTTACAAAACACATTACTTGGATGGGTAGTTATTGGAAGACTGCAATTAAAGTGTCTTCAACACTATTTTGTGGCATCGTAATGGACACTTTCACCTTAGACAATCTTGTACAGCGATTTTGGAGTTTAGACGAAGTCCATCTGCATCGACAACCAATGAGAAACGATTGACTAAGGATGAACGGCAATGCGAGGAAATCTTCACAACATCTAAAACAAGGACAAATTCTGGTCGTTACATCGTGGAGCTGTCATTTAAAAATAATCCAGCCAGTCTTGGAAAATCAAAGGAAATAGCTACCCGAAGATTTCTGAGCTTAGAGAAGAGGCTGAATAAAATGCCGGTGATTCCTCAACACTACGCTGAATTCATGAAGAAATACATAGAATTAGGCTACATGGAAGAAATTGATAGCAAGTCGATATCAATTATAACCCGGCACTTCTTCCTACCACATCATTGTGTACTACGCCCGGAAAGCAGTTCAACTAAGTTACGAGTAGTGTTCGAAGGATCCTCAAAAACGTCAACAAATATGTCACTCAACGATATTTTGCATACTGCACCAGCCCTACACAATGACATACTCTCCATTCTTCTGCGCTTCAGAATCCATACATCCACCTCGACAAATAATTTTGGCAGATGCAACTTGTATTGAGCTTCATTCATTTTCTGATGCCTCTCAAAGAACATATGGAACCGTGGTCTACTTAAAGTCTACAGATCATCGAGGAGAAATAAGAGTACAATTGGTGTGCTCAAAATCTCGAGTAGCGCCAATCAAACAACAAACCATTCCTCGTCTTGAACTGTGTACCTGATGACACAATTGATAAAGTTGGTGAAGGAAAGTCTACCAATTGATGTTAAGGAAACAACTTTCTGGACGGATTAGCATTAATCCACACAAAATCTGAAATGCAAACGTTTGTAGCTAATCGTATTTCGATTATCCAAGAGGAAACTAGTAAAAGTAAAAAAGAGGGAACTAATAAATTAGTAACTTGAAAAAAGCAAAAGGTTACCGGCTTTTGGACAACGTTCTCTCAGTGCAGGAACTTAAAGTAGCAAAGATTGTTATAGTTAAATACCTGCAAGAAGCAGCATTTCCAGAAGAATAAAATCTATTTTTAGCAACGAAAACAGGTGAATCGCTTGCACCAAAATTAACGTTAATAGCGGCAATTAATTATCACTACAAGATAAGGAACTTCCGTGATGCTTTTCAGAAATAAAACCATGCACTTCTTCTCTACCGGTTGTAATTTATCGACTTGGTGTTTCAACTCTTACCATTTCTAGCAGGTATCTTAGTGTTTCGGCAGCTGAAAATATTATTATTAAAGACCCCTTACCTCTGGTGGGGGAAGTCTATTAGAAATAAAAAGTATTTTCTTTGCCTGGTTCAAGTAAACTGACCCGTTTGTTTTATTTTAATGTCTTAAATACTAAATTAATGCTAACTTTACAAATATATACAGCAGGTGTACATTCCCAGTCAGTGATATGACACCTTTGTTTTCATGGGAACATCATTTAGAAAATAAAAATGCTGACTACCTGCGAACATAAAATGAAAATAAAAATATACTTATAATACGGAACCTGTCTGATAGTGTCATCATGACACTTAGTAAGTACTTCTAGCCCGAGTGCGCAATTCCAGCATTCATACATACTCGTACATAAATACAAAGAAGAAGATTTTCAATCTCTGCTTTTACCAACTATCCTCTAGGCGATTTGTTTCCCACGTAGATATACAGACGCGATCGCGCTCATTAGGAGTTTTATATGCGTACGAGTATGTAATATCTACAAGTACTCACAAGAAATTCTTTAACTTTTGTTTTAATTTAGATAGAATTAATTAATTCATTAAATTAAAATTTTATTTAAATTCGGGAGTAGTTCTTGCCCTGGGTCTCAGCACCAAGAAATGTCCACAAGCGTTTTTGGAATTTCAACAACAAAATACTCAATAAGAAGAAAAAAAAATAACTTGAGAGCAAGCAATTAATCGCGCTTTGTGTCAAAAATGATACATTTCGATTTTCATATGCTAATAACTTTCATCTGAATGGCGTTATTGGATCAATTTTTTGTGACTGTCAGTTTGTTCGTACTTTTTGTTTTCCGCATAGTTTTGAAAAGCTTCCGATAGAGGTCTCCCCATAAAATGAAAACTGCATAATCCTTTCTTCGTATCTTTTTTGTTACAAATAACTTTTCATATAAACAGCTTTCGATACAGTTATGTTTATTCATATATGGACCGTAATTCAAATGAGTTAGTATTTTTTTCGTGTTCTTCAAAAGTTCTCACATAATTACACAATTTTCTTGAAATAATGTCATTACGACCGCATTTTTTGACGGACGAAGAAATTGGAATAACTATCGATGATATTGAGGAAGATGCGTCGGGATATGAAACCTATTTAGTGCCAGAGGAAGAAGAACAATCATCAGAAAGCGATAATAGAAGCGGAGATGAAACTCATGTAGAAGACAATCAGGTCGTTGTGAACGTTGATCCATTATTCCTAGCTAAAGACGGCATTGTTTAGAGTCCAACATCGTTTCCAATTGGTCGCTTACGAGCTTCTAATGTGACGATCTTGCAACCAGGTTGTTTAAAATACATTCAGTGTAAAGCGACAAATTCATGATCATTTTTTAGGTGTGACAAGATATGCATCGAGCCGAGTTGAATTGAAAAAATTATAATTGAGAACTCAAATAAGTATGACAAGCATTTACATGGAAACAATTACATCGAGATAGATGTTGATTTGCTCCATGCTTACTTGGCTATTTCGATATTGGCTGGAGTTTAAAAGTATGTTTCATGTCTATGGCTGGGTTATGTTGTCGTTGTATTTATATTTTTAATCATTTTTAGATCTAAATAAGAAACGATGCACGAATTGTACGATGATAACTATGGACGACCAATATTTCAAGCAGTAATGTCATAGAGGACGATTCTTTTCATCCGCAAAATTATTCGATTCGATGATGTACTAAACCGGCGTAGGCAGCAAAGTGATGATAAATTTGCACCGATTTGAAATCTGTGGGGAAAATGGTCTGACCTTCTTCCAATGTATTACAACCCACTGCGTTACAGTGGATGAGCAGCTCCTTGGCTTTCATGGTCGATGTAAATTTCGTCAGTATATGCCATCTACGCCAGAAAGATATGGTATAAAATTCTGGCTTCGTGTTTTCGCTCAAACTTGCAGGAATTGCGGAGAAAAATCAAGGAGAACGGGTTGTACTTGATTTGGTTGATGGATTGAAGGGCGACAACATAACGATGGACAATTTGCAAAAAAAAAATTAACAATGGTTGGAACTATGCGCGGAAACAAAAGAAGTATCCCACCGAGGCTTTTGATCTGCAAGAATGTTCAACGGTACGAATCCACCTTTGCGTTTATTGAGGATACATGTCTTGTCTCGAATATGAGCCACGAAAATAAATGCACGGTTGTCATGAGCACGATGCACAATAAGCCCAATGTTGGTGACAGTCCGAAAAAATTACCAGAAATAATTTCGTCTTATAATGCGACAAAAGGTGTTGATACTGTTGACAAAATGCTAAGCTGCTACAATACCAAACAAAAAAATAATCGATGGACATAGCTGTTTTTCATAACATTATTGACATCTCCGCTTTGGACGCTTATATTATATTCAATGCAGTCAAGCCAAACTGGAAGCCAAGACAAAAGCATGTAAAACGAAAATGTTTTCTGCATAACTTGGCTATTTCAATGGCAACAAAATTAATTCAGCAGCGAGCTCAAACCCCAAGAACTACTTCTTCTAGATCACTAATTCCAGTATTTTCAACTCATGACACTGTTAATTTTGGCGATAATGGTCCCTCTGGTTTATCGCCCTGATCACATTCGCCAGATTCAAAGAGACGGAAGACCACAGTAATACCGAACAAGCGAGAAAAATATTATAAGTGCTACCATTCAGGCATAAGTAAAACAAAACAAACATCTTTTCATCGCAGTGTGTGCAACAGACCCATTTGTCCACGCCGAATTTATTTGCATTGAACAAAAATAAATTTGTATTTTGTTAAAAGACATTTATTTTCAAATTAATATATACAACATATTTTTGACGTAAATTATTTTTTCAGCGCGTCTCTCATACAAAAATACCTATGTATCAAAAATTATACAAAGGATAGAATTTTTAATTTATTTTAAATCGCGGTCTACGATTAAAGACGATGTTTTTTCAATGACGGTCGGCAGGCAAAAAGAGTGATCAACCACATTTTTATTACCAATTCATTTAATTAGAGCAGATTCTAGCAATTCTTGCTGTAAGGGAAGTACATTGACAATTGACAAATTATTAAGTAAGCTTTAGATGTACTACTAGTTAGTGTATGTATTACGTCGCACTAAGTATTCAAATTAAGTATTAAGTTAAATTAAGATTGTGGTAGGATATAACAATTACTAGTATTTGAATTCATAAATGTTCAAGATTCAACATAAAGATTATTTCAAATAATAATTATTAATTTGAAATGAAATAGGAACAACAACCACAAAGTAATTGAAGTGCAAGTTTTAACTCCGTTACCATTTACGTGTCCAAGCTAATGGACAGCGTTCAGCGAACTCAAGTAGCAATTCTTGATACTATTATGGACACACATCAAGGAAGAATAAGTTCACTAATGTTATCACCAAGACAACTATTGAAACTACCAAAGTTATACGAGCTATTAAAAGTTAAGGCCCGTGTATATCATCTTCCATTCTGTTCCTCATCAAGCTACCACTATTAGGCAGTCAAGTGTTCTAACTATTCAAACTAATACCATTACCAGTTCAACAGAATGACTCCTTCTTATTCATACAACCATCTACATCGTTTCTTGCTATAAGACCATAGGGATCAATATTTCCCAGTATCACAAATTGAATAAAAAGGATGTCTACAAAACGATGAACGGAAATATTTCTACAAGCAACGACAACATATTGTTAACACTCATTCTATGGAAAATCAGTGTGAAATATATTTACTCAACCACAGAAAACAATTATCGCCCTATTGCACTCTCAAGACCGCCAGTCCAGGATAAATGTGGATTCAGCTACACAACCCGAAACACTAGATATTCGCCTTCTAACAAGAAGAAACTCTTTCAATAGTATGTGAATCTAACATACTCAGCACCAAATTGCTTGGAGTAGGACTATTAAAACTAGCTCAAAATTGTGTCATCAATCAACCAACGATGACTATTAATTCTCAGAATTTCTACACAACGAACTTTGCTGTATCATTTTTACCAGACCTAAACTTAAGTCAACTATTAAGACTCAAGAATCACTCCAAGATATGCTCCAGGAAACAAATGAAGATAATGAATTCATCATTCGCAGCTATGATGACTTTGCATTATTAGTAAAGGGAATCACCGACCAAGAAAACTTAACAAATATTGCCGAATTTAATAACTTATCATGACATACATCAATACTCCATTCGCTACTTATCGCTCTTTGTTGTTCTGTTGCTGATAATTCAAATTTTTTCCCAAAGAAGGAAGACGAAGAAGACACTAAATTCGATAAACATAGTATTTGTGCTCCAGGATCTCAACGCCGGGGAGAATGTTGAAACTTAAAATTGCACACTCCGTGGTTTCTTCCCGACAGCTATCCGCACTCCAGTATCCACATTAAACTTCCCACAGTGCACTCACTACACTCGATACGTCCAGAATTTCGTCTGGCGACGATCATGGACCTGTTATCTCCCACATTTCAATTGCCACGATTTATTTGTAATGTAAAATAGTATTTAGCTAATTTATTTATATAAATAAACTCACTTGTCGAAAATCAATCCAAGTCTCACTAGATCAAAAGAAATCCTTTCATATAATAAGGTTCGAAAATAATCCTTACATATCTGAACTACACTACCAGAACCCCCTCTAATAGCTTTACTTTCTTTTACATTTTCAGATCAGTGGAACATATGTCGGCAAAGTTTGGAGTGCATTGTTTAGCCATTTAAAAGTATTTAACAATACTTTTTTATTGGCGTCCGAAGGTTCTACAGGCCGATTAGCTGTCGCAGAGCAAATATCCATTTTGCACAGAATCGGTAAGACTAAATTATATTCGGTGCATAACTCAAAATAAACTGATTTGAGTTTGATCAAAAACTATTATAATAGTAATATTGGATTGGGAGATTCATCCTAAATATGGCGAAAGAAATTTTATTTCGGAAAACTTTGGGGAGTACGCAATAATGCGCAAATATATTGGAAAACAATTTCCTGAATTCTATCAAAATAGGACAAATCAGCCATCCATCTTGCTAATTGTTGATGAAAAATAAAAAAAAATTTAAAAGACTTACAGCAAAGATACAATCTACCTGGAATGGATCGTATGATACCCTGTCTCTTATCTTATAGCCCATCCATAATGAAGTATTTGTGTGGTTGAGACCTACCTACCTAGGTATAGTTTAATGCCATTTCCAAACGTCAATTTTTTCGGTTGAGATAAGTTTCTCATGACAATTTTACTGCCGGATGTTTGTCAGACGTTCGTGAGAAGTTGGACCGTGAGAAATTGTTGTTTGTTCGTGTTTTCTGATATTCGAACCTTCAGTCTCCCTCTCAGGGATTGCGTACTACCCACTGGCCACGGGGCCCACTGATGGACAACAACTACTGCAAATTCACTGCAATGAGTCGCATTGCTAAGCGGGATTGTTCTTGAACACTCAGCACTCTTTTGTGAGTACTTTGTTATCCGTTTATACTCGTAAGGTTGTTTATTATTTTGGCACTAAGTTCTAATTTATTATCTGTTTTAGCCTTAAATTTGTCCAAATCTTGAGGTATTGAACTAAAGGGGATATCATCGAAATTTATTATTTGTTTGAAAGGCCTATCAATGCCATTATATATGGAATATAACATCCTTCAAATGTCCGCCGCGGCTTCTTTGGGTGGCGCGCATCCAAAATGTCCAATTTTCCAAGACTCTGGCGCATAAATCAGGCTGAATTTGACCGATGGCATGGGTTATGTTGGCTTTGAGGGCCGCTGTGGTTTGTGGCTTATTCGCATAGACCTGCGACTTCAGAAAACCCCACAAGGAAAAGTCTAACGGGGTCAAATAGCACGATCTCGGCGGTCAGTTCACATCACCTCCACGTGAGATGACCATGCCCTCGAATCGCTCGTGCAGAATTTCCAATGTGGCGTGAGCTGTGTGGCACGTAGCGCCGTCCTGTTGAAACCACATGTCGTTGATATCCATATGATCCAATTCAGGTCAAAAGAAGTTGGTAATCATTGACCTATTGCGCTCGCCGTTAACGATGATGGCCTGGCCAACGTCGTTCTCAAAGTAGTATGGACCGATGACGCCGATGAAAATTAGGGTCAGTTTCCAACTGCTCCAGAGCCCATTGAATCTGTTGAATTTTGAACGGGTACAGGCCTAAGTCGCGCCGCAAAATTCTCCAAGTTGTGGTCTGCGAAAGGCCGAGTTCTTGTGAGCGACGCGAAATCGACTGCTTCGGATTCTCCTGCACACTCTCACGGACAGCGGCGATGTTTTCGGTAGATCTTGCGTTTCGTCGACGTGTGGGTATTGGTTGAACCAGTGGACTCAAATTTATGCACCACATTGCTAATAGTCCTCTCGGAAGGACGATTATGGCGACCGTAAAATGGGCTAAGCGCGCGGAACGTTGCCGTTGCCGTTGAGGTTGGCCGTGGTGTAGTAGTAACATCAACGCTTATCACGCTCTTGGTTCACGGTTCAAATCCAGATCTCAACAATCATCTATTTATTTCGTATGAAATAAATAAAAAAGTCGATCAATTGCGAAAGCTTAGTCAACTCTACTGCGAAGGCATAACACTGGCAGTAGGGTGGTCATATGGCTTAAATGCAACTTGATCGAGATGATGACATCAGGTGGAGGGAAAAAAATACTGTGAATCATGAGCAACGACAAAAAGCAAAACAAACAAGCTCCCCAGTTATCTGGACGCGACCTTTGGAATTTACTGAAACTTAAAAGGAAGTATTCCGAAAGAAGTGTCATAAAAGGAAGTGTCACGAATTGTATACCATAAAAAGGGCATATTCGCATGTTGACACGTCGCCACAGTACCCCCTCCTTAGTGCGCCGCTCCATGCGGTTCACAATACCATTGCGGTTGCTGGGATATACGACCAAACATAGTAGATTTGTTTGTCAATGTTGATTCTTTGACTACTACCTTTAACGGCGTAGCCTTTGCCTCGCTTGCCACTGCGAGCGTCACGCATCTTCGCGGCGTGACTCCCCTAATCCTGACTGAATGCTTTTTCGCCTCCTCTTTACAAGGCGCCTCTATGAACGCCGGTTTAAGCCTTTCGATGCTAACGTTAAAGGGCTTTCCTTTGACGTCTAAGGTAAAGTACTTGTCATGCCGTTTGATGACTTTGAATGACCCTGTGAATAGACGCTGAAGATATTCGCGAATTACGTCTACTGTTCACAGGATGCAAGCTCTTTGAATATGAAAGTCTTTTGGCCGGTCCTTCTTAAGGCTGGCATGGGTCGAATTTGTTCAAAGTACTGCTTAAGGCGCTCAGCGAATTCGATTTGCTGGATTATCTTACCTGGCATAAAGAATTCGGGGGGCAATCTCAAACCCTTCCCGTACACTAACTCGATGTCTGTAAGGCTTCCCTCTACGTCATGAGTAGCCCTTACAAGACCCAAGGCAACGCTTTAGTCCATTGCTGGTCTTGCCTGTACATGATAGCGAATTTGAGCATTCTATGCCACCATTCTAACATCCCGTTTGCCTGCGCATGATAGGTAGGTACGATTTCTTTGAAACCCCAATATTTTACTTAACTCATTAAAAAGGCAAGCCACGAACTGTATGCCCCTTTCAGTATGGGCTGTCGAGAGTACTCCAAAGCGCGGCATCCACTCTCTGCACAATGCTTCGGCGACCGTTTCTGCCATGAATTTGGAACGTTGACAGGGGATACAAGCTTTTGCCCAGTTTCGTACACCCTTGTTTATTTTTGTCCAGACCTACTTCCCACTTCTTTGACGCTAGCCCAAACACCTGAGTGACAATTGTGCACACTTTCAAATATTGCTCTACGAAATCGTTGAGCTATGCACGGTCAAACCTTATCGGTTTACACCTCGCATTAGATGTATTTACCAGGGCTGATCACGGGAATTGTCTTAAACTGCATGGCAGTTTTTGAGTCTTGCCGATGATGAACCAGTTGATTCAGCTGCTCATCATTCTCTTGTTCAGCCGCTATCTCATCATACCCTATTATTTCTGGTATCGACAATTCACTTACCCTAGACATAGCGTCTGGTACTACGTTTTGCTTGCCTGATAGGTGTCTGATGTCTGCCGTGAACTGGGCTATTAGATCCAGGTGCCTAAGTTGTCTTTGAGATGCTTTCTAGAGCTGCTGTCGAAACGCGTAGATAATGGGCGTATGGTCTGTATAAAGCATAAATACTCTGCCCTCAAGCACTATATTTTCACTGTTAGTTTGGCTAAACAAGAACTTAAAAGTTGTAAGCTTTCTGCCAACCTTTGCTGAACTACCGCCCCAATAGCTGACTCCGAGACATCGACGACTAATATCAATTCAGAGTTTGGGGAGGGGTGCAAGTATCGAATGCCTTCAGGGAATCGGGTGTTTCTATGTTGTAGTGATGAGGGAATTTAGGGTTGATTTTACAAACATTCGTGGGCTTCGAATGAATTTCTTCGATATGTACGCTGTTCTGGCACTAAGCGAAACACAGGTAGTGGAAGAATCTTCCGATTTGAAACTGCCTGGATATAACTTAGTGTCATTATTCTTTCCCCACCGTGGCCTCGCCATTTACGTCCGTAGCGATATTGCTTACCAAGTTCCACCACAGTATGGCCACTGTTCCAACCCGGAAATTAATTTCATATGGCTAAAATTCACCGTCCGTAAGCAAATAATTCACTTCTGCTTTATTTATAGAAGCCCTAGTGCTGACAGCAACTCAACTTTTGACGAATTTGATGCTGAATTTTGATCACTCGAAGTGTCTCCTTGTACCCTCATACTGAAATCGTCATTGCGGGCGATTTCAATATACACAATTCGTATTGGCTTCAACATTCTGGACAGACAACACCCGAAGGAAGGTATGTTGAACTTTTCGCTGAGGCAAACAATTTGACTCAGCTTGTAAATGAGCCTACACGTATACCGGACATTGAAAGTCATTCCGCCAACACTTTGGACTTGTTTCTTACTTCGCACCCTGATAAATTCACTATTGACGTTTTAGCGCCTCTAGGTCGGTCTGACCATAATATTGTATCAGCTAAATTCTCGTACTTCGACCACTCAGTTAAAGAAAAAACCCCTAAAAAAAAGTATGGCAATACGAGAAAGCCAACTGGAGCGGCCTCAATAGCTTCTTTAGGAGTTTTAACTGGTCGCTATGCTTCCTCGATAGCGACGTGGATACCGCTGCTGATATGATCACTAACACCATACTCTTAGGTATGAATGACTTTATTCCTAACAGAATAAAGAGCATTAAACCTAAGGCAAACTCGTGGTTTGACCAGAGCTGTGAAGAGGCTATCAGTTTGAAAGAAGTAAGTTTTCGGTCTTATAAAGCCAACAAATCTGAGGAAAACCGAAAGAAGTTTAAACAAGCCAGAAAAGACTGCAATGCCCACATTCGACGTGTAAAATTCTTATATGACCAAAAACTGAGGCAAAAAATCCTACAATGTCCCAAAGGTAGTAAAAATTGTTGGTCATTCGTCAAAAATATTAAAAATCCTGCCTCGTCTGCCATCCCCACGCTCATTTACAATGACATTCCAGCTGTCAGCTCCTTAGACAAAGCTAATCTGCTTGCTGCTTACTTTGCAGCGAACTCCACGCTGCCAGATAATGCTTTGTCTCCACCTGTATTTGAGAGCGTCAAATTTTCCATGGAACAAGTCCACTTTCGCACTCGTACAGTTGCAGGAGTACTCAAAGGTCTTAACATACACAAATCCGCTGGTCCAGATGGTATCCCCCCATAGTTCTGAAGAGGTGTTCTTCTACGCTGGCAAAACCTCTACGTAAGCTTTTCTGTCTATCCTACTTTTCAGGGCTCTTTCCGAGTAGATGGAAAGCACATAAATCGCCAGCTTATGAAATATCTCGATTCACGAAAACACCTTAATGACCGGCAGTATTTTTTTCGTAGCAACAGGTCCACTGGTGATTTGATGGCATATCTCACCGAGAAGTGGAACCAATCTCTCCATCACTTCGGCGAAACCAAGATGGTTGCGCTTGATATTTCAAAGGCATTTGACAGAGTTTGGCATCAGGCTCTTTTGTCGAAAATGCGTGCATATGGCGTCGCTGAGTCTCTTCTTCAATGGATTAGAAATTACCTTTCGGGGCGTTCAATACAAGTTGTTTTGGACGGCTTCAAGTCTGCAATTCACCAAATAAATGCTGGTGTTCCCCAAGGCTCTGTTTTGTCTCCGACTCTCTTTCTTATTTTTATAAATGATCTCTTGTCTGCAACTTCTAATCCAATCCATTCCTTCGCTGATGACAGTACCCTCAGTTTTTCATATTCGTTCCCTAACTCACGTCCTTGCTCTTCGGCCGTAGAAGGGGAACGACAACGTATGTTAAACACATTAAATTCCGACCTGGACAGCATAATTAAATGGGGTTCAACCAACAGAGTGGAATTTAATGCTTCCAAAACACAATGCTGTCTTCTGTCTCTCAAGCGAAACCAAAACCCTCAACCATTATCCATGGATGGTACTTGCATCATTGAAACCGAAAGACTTGCCATTCTCGGTATGTGTATTAATAACCATCTTCGATGGAACGATCACATATTCGAGGTCGCCAAAAATGCTGCAAAATGTCTAGGATTCCTTAAACGGTGCAAGAAATATTTTACCCCGCCCATATCTTGTCTGGTGCACCCAAGACCGTTCTGCACATTCTTGATAGGGTACAAAATCGCGCGTTAAAACTTATAGGTGATAGACACATTGTGAATTCCATTCATTCACTAGAACATCGTAGAAACGTCTCCTGTCTCTCCCTGTTTTATCGTTTTTTTAATAAAAAATGCTCCAGCGAAATAGCCAGCTGCATTCCTCCCCTTCAAAACTTCACCCGCAATACGCGACATGCTTCGACTGCACATCAGTTCACCCTAAAGCCTAACTTCGGTCGTACTGTTAAATATAGGGATTCGTTTATAAGCCGAATGACACGAATGTGGAATGATCTACCAAGCTCTGTATTTCCCCATCACTACAACCTTCAAACATTTAAAGCCAACGTGCATAGGCTTCTCCTCTGTTCCTCTTCTCCCTTTCCTTAAAAGCCCGTGCCCTGTAACAGTATAAAGGTATTCATATTCCTTTTGGCGCGCGCGAATTATAAAAAAAAAGGGAATTGGGTGTCCACTCAATCGCACTCCTATCATTCTTTTTTCTTACTGCCTTGGAGATATGTATTCAACAGTTCTTGCACGTTGGCCGCTCCAGGAATAAACCTGCGATAAAAGTTAAGCATTCCGAGGAATCTACGAATATCATTAACCGTTTGCGGTGACTTATACACTGCGATCGGTTCGATCTTACCTCACTGTGGCTTAATCTAACCGGTGTCGATCGAGTGTCCGATAAAATCTACGGCAGACTGTGCGAATTGCTTTTGTAAAAGTTGTCTACCAGGCCAGTTTCGTGCAGCTTGCTTAAGACTGCTTCTAAGTGCTGTAAGTGTTCCTCCTTATTTCGAGATGCTGCCAGTAAATCATCAATGTAAACAAAACAAAACTTGAAATCTCGAATGAGAGAGTATGAACCGTCTGTGATGCATTTCTTAAGCCAAACGTCGCGTATTTGAACATTTTAATTTAAGTCGATGTTACAAGTGCTGTGGGTACCATCATATAGCTAAAAATTGCAGAAATAATATCAAATGCGGTAAATGCGGTGGTGACCATGAAACTTGAAGTTGTAGCGTCAATGAAATAAAATGTGTAAATTGTATTCAATAAACATAAAATATAAGTTTAGTCTAGACGTCAACTATGATAGTCGAGACATAAACTGCGCGGTTTACAAAAGACTTTTGGAATCCGAGAAAAGCCGAACGGTAGATTAGCAATTTTGCCGAGCTCGAAAATAACTGCTGAAATGAAAAATTCGACTTCGTTATTCTATCTGAGACGCATATTACGGAAAGCATTGATGACAGTGAAATCCATATAGACTGTTACCAATTGTTTCGATTAAATAGTTGTTCAAGGAAAACTGGTCTAATATGCATATATATAAAAAACGGTTTCGTAGTAAGTGATATTGAAAGATTGATGGATTCAAAAATATGGTGGCTTAAAATAAAAATAACAAATAATAAGCAATCAGTATATATCGCATCGGTTTACCGAGGTCATGCTTCGTCTAAACGTGTATTTTGTGTTAAAATTAAGAAGTGGCTCGAAGAACTTGTGGAATTTAATAAAGAGTTTATATTAGCCGGCGACATGAATATTAATTGATTAAAGGAATCGAGTCTTTATAGAAATGAACTAAAAAAGTTAATTGAAATCGAAAATCAGTGCCGTCAAATAGTTAGTAGTCCCACTCGAATTACAAGGACCACAAGAACATTGATAGACTATGTTATAACGGAATCGAACTCTAACGTAGCTGAAGTTAACCATAATTTAAAAATGAGTGACCACGAAACAATAGTAATACATTTTTTTCTTAAAAAAAAAGTTATATACAAGAGTGAATTAAAAAATTATAAGTGTTTTAATTATAACAGATCATCGTTTATAAACAATTTAAGAAATAGTGAAGCGTTGAGATTGTTAAATAATATCGAAGACCCTAATGGAATCGGCAATGTATTCAAAAATGAACTTCTGAGGATAACGAACAAATACATACGTACAAAAGTAGTTAAGAATAAAAGGAACAGTTGGTTTACCGAAAGACTTCGAATTTTGAAGCAACAAAAAATAGCTAAATACCAAGAATGTAGATTCTCTAATAGTGAAACTTGTTGGAACAATTATCACGAATTAAGAAATCAATATAAAACAGAACTAAAAAAAGCTAAAAATGAAAATGTGAAAAAGGCCATATATTACGCGCGCGATCAAAAATCTATGTGGAGAATAATAAAGTCATATTTTTTTTTTTTTTATAATTTGCACGTGTTAAAGGGAATATGAATACCCTTATACTAATTTTTTTTTTTTTTGTGGAAAGGGGAAGAGACAGAGAGAAAGACAGAGTGGTGTAGTTTGAAACTCAGGTGGTATTAAGTTTCTGTAAACTCCAAGGGTGGCTGTTCAGATAACTGGGGAGTATTTTGTATGTTTTCGATAATATTGTGGTTGCTTATGATTCACAGTATTTTTTTCCGTCCTCCTGATGTCATCATCCCCATCCAGTTGCATTTTAGCCATATGACCACCCTACTGCCAGTCTTATCCCTTCACTCACAGTCGTTCACAGACTTTGACAGAGTGTAGACGTGTCAGTCGTTCACAGACTTTCAGAGAGTGTAGACGTGTTTCGGCTTTGAGTGAAAATGGCAGTAATTTCAAATAGAGAATTAGACAGTGTGTTTTTAAGTGGCGAGTTAGCCTAGTGGCAGTGGTGCTGGTCTATCTGTCGTTCACTGACTTTCTTAGAGTGCACACGTGTTTCGGCTTTTAATTTAAAATAATAGTGTTCAAGTGACGAGTTAGCCCAGTGGCTGTGGTAGTGAATCGTCAACACAGGGGCTTGGGTTCAATTCCCAGCCAGGAAAAATTTTAACTTTTTTTTTTTTTTTTAAATAATTAAATAAAAGTGTGTAGACAACAAGAATCAGGTGATGGATAGTGAGCGGTCCGCGCTCCCAATAGCGGGAACAGCTAGGGGGTGACAGCATCAGCCGATGCTGTACAGACAGGCCAGCCTGCAACAGTCTCAACTGCAAGTATGGGGAAAAGGAGAAGAAAGTTGAAACCTTCTCCCAACCTGGTAAAGCGTCCCTTCAAATCAGCTTCAGCTGAACAGCTGCCAAGTGGAGCGAGAGAAGGGACGCCGGGTACAGCAACAGCAGCAGCGGCAGATAAGAAGCGGCAGAGGTCGGATGACTCTGTCGAGTTAGCGTACATCTCTGACGGTGGAGAAGGCCGCTACGTAGGAGATGACGATAATTACTTCGCGGTTCTGGCATCCTCTGAATCTGATGACGAAGAGGAGGAAGTCCAAAGTCTGACCAGCAGTATCAGGCAGTTAGAGCAAAGGGTGCGTGCCATTAAAGCCAATAAAATGCCGAGAAGAGAAAAGGAACGGCAGCTAGAGCTCCAGTGCGCTCAACAACTACAGAAGCAGCCAGAAGGCCAGCTGCAACAACAACAAATGCGGCCGCAAATGCAGCAGCAGAAGCAGCAAGAAGAACAACAGCAGCAGAATAAGCAGCAACAACAACAGCAGCAACAACCGCAACAGAAGACGACTACAAAGGCGAGGGTGCCACCAATAAATACCTACAAGGTGGAGTTGAAGGATACCATCGAACTATGTAAGTCGGCCATAGGAAATAATTTTTCTATTAAAAGATTAAACGAAAATAGACATTACCTGGCATAAAGAATTCGGGGGGCAATCTCAAACCCTTCCCGTACACTAACTCGATGTCTGTAAGGCTTCCCTCTACGTCATGAGTAGCCCTTACAAGACCCAAGGCAACGCTTTAGTCCATTGCTGGTCTTGCCTGTACATGATAGCGAATTTGAGCATTCTATGCCACCATTCTAACATCCCGTTTGCCTGCGCATGATAGGTAGGTACGATTTCTTTGAAACCCCAATATTTTACTTAACTCATTAAAAAGGCAAGCCACGAACTGTATGCCCCTTTCAGTATGGGCTGTCGAGAGTACTCCAAAGCGCGGCATCCACTCTCTGCACAATGCTTCGGCGACCGTTTCTGCCATGAATTTGGAACGTTGACAGGGGATACAAGCTTTTGCCCAGTTTCGTACACCCTTGTTTATTTTTGTCCAGACCTACTTCCCACTTCTTTGACGCTAGCCCAAACACCTGAGTGACAATTGTGCACACTTTCAAATATTGCTCTACGAAATCGTTGAGCTATGCACGGTCAAACCTTATCGGTTTACACCTCGCATTAGATGTATTTACCAGGGCTGATCACGGGAATTGTCTTAAACTGCATGGCAGTTTTTGAGTCTTGCCGATGATGAACCAGTTGATTCAGCTGCTCATCATTCTCTTGTTCAGCCGCTATCTCATCATACCCTATTATTTCTGGTATCGACAATTCACTTACCCTAGACATAGCGTCTGGTACTACGTTTTGCTTGCCTGATAGGTGTCTGATGTCTGCCGTGAACTGGGCTATTAGATCCAGGTGCCTAAGTTGTCTTTGAGATGCTTTCTAGAGCTGCTGTCGAAACGCGTAGATAATGGGCGTATGGTCTGTATAAAGCATAAATACTCTGCCCTCAAGCACTATATTTTCACTGTTAGTTTGGCTAAACAAGAACTTAAAAGTTGTAAGCTTTCTGCCAACCTTTGCTGAACTACCGCCCCAATAGCTGACTCCGAGACATCGACGACTAATATCAATTCAGAGTTTGGGGAGGGGTGCAAGTATCGAATGCCTTCAGGGAATCGGGTGTTTCTATGTTGTAGTGATGAGGGAATTTAGGGTTGATTTTACAAACATTCGTGGGCTTCGAATGAATTTCTTCGATATGTACGCTGTTCTGGCACTAAGCGAAACACAGGTAGTGGAAGAATCTTCCGATTTGAAACTGCCTGGATATAACTTAGTGTCATTATTCTTTCCCCACCGTGGCCTCGCCATTTACGTCCGTAGCGATATTGCTTACCAAGTTCCACCACAGTATGGCCACTGTTCCAACCCGGAAATTAATTTCATATGGCTAAAATTCACCGTCCGTAAGCAAATAATTCACTTCTGCTTTATTTATAGAAGCCCTAGTGCTGACAGCAACTCAACTTTTGACGAATTTGATGCTGAATTTTGATCACTCGAAGTGTCTCCTTGTACCCTCATACTGAAATCGTCATTGCGGGCGATTTCAATATACACAATTCGTATTGGCTTCAACATTCTGGACAGACAACACCCGAAGGAAGGTATGTTGAACTTTTCGCTGAGGCAAACAATTTGACTCAGCTTGTAAATGAGCCTACACGTATACCGGACATTGAAAGTCATTCCGCCAACACTTTGGACTTGTTTCTTACTTCGCACCCTGATAAATTCACTATTGACGTTTTAGCGCCTCTAGGTCGGTCTGACCATAATATTGTATCAGCTAAATTCTCGTACTTCGACCACTCAGTTAAAGAAAAAACCCCTAAAAAAAAGTATGGCAATACGAGAAAGCCAACTGGAGCGGCCTCAATAGCTTCTTTAGGAGTTTTAACTGGTCGCTATGCTTCCTCGATAGCGACGTGGATACCGCTGCTGATATGATCACTAACACCATACTCTTAGGTATGAATGACTTTATTCCTAACAGAATAAAGAGCATTAAACCTAAGGCAAACTCGTGGTTTGACCAGAGCTGTGAAGAGGCTATCAGTTTGAAAGAAGTAAGTTTTCGGTCTTATAAAGCCAACAAATCTGAGGAAAACCGAAAGAAGTTTAAACAAGCCAGAAAAGACTGCAATGCCCACATTCGACGTGTAAAATTCTTATATGACCAAAAACTGAGGCAAAAAATCCTACAATGTCCCAAAGGTAGTAAAAATTGTTGGTCATTCGTCAAAAATATTAAAAATCCTGCCTCGTCTGCCATCCCCACGCTCATTTACAATGACATTCCAGCTGTCAGCTCCTTAGACAAAGCTAATCTGCTTGCTGCTTACTTTGCAGCGAACTCCACGCTGCCAGATAATGCTTTGTCTCCACCTGTATTTGAGAGCGTCAAATTTTCCATGGAACAAGTCCACTTTCGCACTCGTACAGTTGCAGGAGTACTCAAAGGTCTTAACATACACAAATCCGCTGGTCCAGATGGTATCCCCCCATAGTTCTGAAGAGGTGTTCTTCTACGCTGGCAAAACCTCTACGTAAGCTTTTCTGTCTATCCTACTTTTCAGGGCTCTTTCCGAGTAGATGGAAAGCACATAAATCGCCAGCTTATGAAATATCTCGATTCACGAAAACACCTTAATGACCGGCAGTATTTTTTTCGTAGCAACAGGTCCACTGGTGATTTGATGGCATATCTCACCGAGAAGTGGAACCAATCTCTCCATCACTTCGGCGAAACCAAGATGGTTGCGCTTGATATTTCAAAGGCATTTGACAGAGTTTGGCATCAGGCTCTTTTGTCGAAAATGCGTGCATATGGCGTCGCTGAGTCTCTTCTTCAATGGATTAGAAATTACCTTTCGGGGCGTTCAATACAAGTTGTTTTGGACGGCTTCAAGTCTGCAATTCACCAAATAAATGCTGGTGTTCCCCAAGGCTCTGTTTTGTCTCCGACTCTCTTTCTTATTTTTATAAATGATCTCTTGTCTGCAACTTCTAATCCAATCCATTCCTTCGCTGATGACAGTACCCTCAGTTTTTCATATTCGTTCCCTAACTCACGTCCTTGCTCTTCGGCCGTAGAAGGGGAACGACAACGTATGTTAAACACATTAAATTCCGACCTGGACAGCATAATTAAATGGGGTTCAACCAACAGAGTGGAATTTAATGCTTCCAAAACACAATGCTGTCTTCTGTCTCTCAAGCGAAACCAAAACCCTCAACCATTATCCATGGATGGTACTTGCATCATTGAAACCGAAAGACTTGCCATTCTCGGTATGTGTATTAATAACCATCTTCGATGGAACGATCACATATTCGAGGTCGCCAAAAATGCTGCAAAATGTCTAGGATTCCTTAAACGGTGCAAGAAATATTTTACCCCGCCCATATCTTGTCTGGTGCACCCAAGACCGTTCTGCACATTCTTGATAGGGTACAAAATCGCGCGTTAAAACTTATAGGTGATAGACACATTGTGAATTCCATTCATTCACTAGAACATCGTAGAAACGTCTCCTGTCTCTCCCTGTTTTATCGTTTTTTTAATAAAAAATGCTCCAGCGAAATAGCCAGCTGCATTCCTCCCCTTCAAAACTTCACCCGCAATACGCGACATGCTTCGACTGCACATCAGTTCACCCTAAAGCCTAACTTCGGTCGTACTGTTAAATATAGGGATTCGTTTATAAGCCGAATGACACGAATGTGGAATGATCTACCAAGCTCTGTATTTCCCCATCACTACAACCTTCAAACATTTAAAGCCAACGTGCATAGGCTTCTCCTCTGTTCCTCTTCTCCCTTTCCTTAAAAGCCCGTGCCCTGTAACAGTATAAAGGTATTCATATTCCTTTTGGCGCGCGCGAATTATAAAAAAAAAGGGAATTGGGTGTCCACTCAATCGCACTCCTATCATTCTTTTTTCTTACTGCCTTGGAGATATGTATTCAACAGTTCTTGCACGTTGGCCGCTCCAGGAATAAACCTGCGATAAAAGTTAAGCATTCCGAGGAATCTACGAATATCATTAACCGTTTGCGGTGACTTATACACTGCGATCGGTTCGATCTTACCTCACTGTGGCTTAATCTAACCGGTGTCGATCGAGTGTCCGATAAAATCTACGGCAGACTGTGCGAATTGCTTTTGTAAAAGTTGTCTACCAGGCCAGTTTCGTGCAGCTTGCTTAAGACTGCTTCTAAGTGCTGTAAGTGTTCCTCCTTATTTCGAGATGCTGCCAGTAAATCATCAATGTAAACAAAACAAAACTTGAAATCTCGAATGAGAGAGTATGAACCGTCTGTGATGCATTTCTTAAGCCAAACGTCGCGTATTTGAACATTTTAATTTAAGTCGATGTTACAAGTGCTGTGGGTACCATCATATAGCTAAAAATTGCAGAAATAATATCAAATGCGGTAAATGCGGTGGTGACCATGAAACTTGAAGTTGTAGCGTCAATGAAATAAAATGTGTAAATTGTATTCAATAAACATAAAATATAAGTTTAGTCTAGACGTCAACTATGATAGTCGAGACATAAACTGCGCGGTTTACAAAAGACTTTTGGAATCCGAGAAAAGCCGAACGGTAGATTAGCAATTTTGCCGAGCTCGAAAATAACTGCTGAAATGAAAAATTCGACTTCGTTATTCTATCTGAGACGCATATTACGGAAAGCATTGATGACAGTGAAATCCATATAGACTGTTACCAATTGTTTCGATTAAATAGTTGTTCAAGGAAAACTGGTCTAATATGCATATATATAAAAAACGGTTTCGTAGTAAGTGATATTGAAAGATTGATGGATTCAAAAATATGGTGGCTTAAAATAAAAATAACAAATAATAAGCAATCAGTATATATCGCATCGGTTTACCGAGGTCATGCTTCGTCTAAACGTGTATTTTGTGTTAAAATTAAGAAGTGGCTCGAAGAACTTGTGGAATTTAATAAAGAGTTTATATTAGCCGGCGACATGAATATTAATTGATTAAAGGAATCGAGTCTTTATAGAAATGAACTAAAAAAGTTAATTGAAATCGAAAATCAGTGCCGTCAAATAGTTAGTAGTCCCACTCGAATTACAAGGACCACAAGAACATTGATAGACTATGTTATAACGGAATCGAACTCTAACGTAGCTGAAGTTAACCATAATTTAAAAATGAGTGACCACGAAACAATAGTAATACATTTTTTTCTTAAAAAAAAAGTTATATACAAGAGTGAATTAAAAAATTATAAGTGTTTTAATTATAACAGATCATCGTTTATAAACAATTTAAGAAATAGTGAAGCGTTGAGATTGTTAAATAATATCGAAGACCCTAATGGAATCGGCAATGTATTCAAAAATGAACTTCTGAGGATAACGAACAAATACATACGTACAAAAGTAGTTAAGAATAAAAGGAACAGTTGGTTTACCGAAAGACTTCGAATTTTGAAGCAACAAAAAATAGCTAAATACCAAGAATGTAGATTCTCTAATAGTGAAACTTGTTGGAACAATTATCACGAATTAAGAAATCAATATAAAACAGAACTAAAAAAAGCTAAAAATGAAAATGTGAAAAAGGCCATATATTACGCGCGCGATCAAAAATCTATGTGGAGAATAATAAAGTCATATTTTTTTTTTTTTTATAATTTGCACGTGTTAAAGGGAATATGAATACCCTTATACTAATTTTTTTTTTTTTTGTGGAAAGGGGAAGAGACAGAGAGAAAGACAGAGTGGTGTAGTTTGAAACTCAGGTGGTATTAAGTTTCTGTAAACTCCAAGGGTGGCTGTTCAGATAACTGGGGAGTATTTTGTATGTTTTCGATAATATTGTGGTTGCTTATGATTCACAGTATTTTTTTCCGTCCTCCTGATGTCATCATCCCCATCCAGTTGCATTTTAGCCATATGACCACCCTACTGCCAGTCTTATCCCTTCACTCACAGTCGTTCACAGACTTTGACAGAGTGTAGACGTGTCAGTCGTTCACAGACTTTCAGAGAGTGTAGACGTGTTTCGGCTTTGAGTGAAAATGGCAGTAATTTCAAATAGAGAATTAGACAGTGTGTTTTTAAGTGGCGAGTTAGCCTAGTGGCAGTGGTGCTGGTCTATCTGTCGTTCACTGACTTTCTTAGAGTGCACACGTGTTTCGGCTTTTAATTTAAAATAATAGTGTTCAAGTGACGAGTTAGCCCAGTGGCTGTGGTAGTGAATCGTCAACACAGGGGCTTGGGTTCAATTCCCAGCCAGGAAAAATTTTAACTTTTTTTTTTTTTTTTAAATAATTAAATAAAAGTGTGTAGACAACAAGAATCAGGTGATGGATAGTGAGCGGTCCGCGCTCCCAATAGCGGGAACAGCTAGGGGGTGACAGCATCAGCCGATGCTGTACAGACAGGCCAGCCTGCAACAGTCTCAACTGCAAGTATGGGGAAAAGGAGAAGAAAGTTGAAACCTTCTCCCAACCTGGTAAAGCGTCCCTTCAAATCAGCTTCAGCTGAACAGCTGCCAAGTGGAGCGAGAGAAGGGACGCCGGGTACAGCAACAGCAGCAGCGGCAGATAAGAAGCGGCAGAGGTCGGATGACTCTGTCGAGTTAGCGTACATCTCTGACGGTGGAGAAGGCCGCTACGTAGGAGATGACGATAATTACTTCGCGGTTCTGGCATCCTCTGAATCTGATGACGAAGAGGAGGAAGTCCAAAGTCTGACCAGCAGTATCAGGCAGTTAGAGCAAAGGGTGCGTGCCATTAAAGCCAATAAAATGCCGAGAAGAGAAAAGGAACGGCAGCTAGAGCTCCAGTGCGCTCAACAACTACAGAAGCAGCCAGAAGGCCAGCTGCAACAACAACAAATGCGGCCGCAAATGCAGCAGCAGAAGCAGCAAGAAGAACAACAGCAGCAGAATAAGCAGCAACAACAACAGCAGCAACAACCGCAACAGAAGACGACTACAAAGGCGAGGGTGCCACCAATAAATACCTACAAGGTGGAGTTGAAGGATACCATCGAACTATGTAAGTCGGCCATAGGAAATAATTTTTCTATTAAAAGATTAAACGAAAATAGACATTACCTGGCATAAAGAATTCGGGGGGCAATCTCAAACCCTTCCCGTACACTAACTCGATGTCTGTAAGGCTTCCCTCTACGTCATGAGTAGCCCTTACAAGACCCAAGGCAACGCTTTAGTCCATTGCTGGTCTTGCCTGTACATGATAGCGAATTTGAGCATTCTATGCCACCATTCTAACATCCCGTTTGCCTGCGCATGATAGGTAGGTACGATTTCTTTGAAACCCCAATATTTTACTTAACTCATTAAAAAGGCAAGCCACGAACTGTATGCCCCTTTCAGTATGGGCTGTCGAGAGTACTCCAAAGCGCGGCATCCACTCTCTGCACAATGCTTCGGCGACCGTTTCTGCCATGAATTTGGAACGTTGACAGGGGATACAAGCTTTTGCCCAGTTTCGTACACCCTTGTTTATTTTTGTCCAGACCTACTTCCCACTTCTTTGACGCTAGCCCAAACACCTGAGTGACAATTGTGCACACTTTCAAATATTGCTCTACGAAATCGTTGAGCTATGCACGGTCAAACCTTATCGGTTTACACCTCGCATTAGATGTATTTACCAGGGCTGATCACGGGAATTGTCTTAAACTGCATGGCAGTTTTTGAGTCTTGCCGATGATGAACCAGTTGATTCAGCTGCTCATCATTCTCTTGTTCAGCCGCTATCTCATCATACCCTATTATTTCTGGTATCGACAATTCACTTACCCTAGACATAGCGTCTGGTACTACGTTTTGCTTGCCTGATAGGTGTCTGATGTCTGCCGTGAACTGGGCTATTAGATCCAGGTGCCTAAGTTGTCTTTGAGATGCTTTCTAGAGCTGCTGTCGAAACGCGTAGATAATGGGCGTATGGTCTGTATAAAGCATAAATACTCTGCCCTCAAGCACTATATTTTCACTGTTAGTTTGGCTAAACAAGAACTTAAAAGTTGTAAGCTTTCTGCCAACCTTTGCTGAACTACCGCCCCAATAGCTGACTCCGAGACATCGACGACTAATATCAATTCAGAGTTTGGGGAGGGGTGCAAGTATCGAATGCCTTCAGGGAATCGGGTGTTTCTATGTTGTAGTGATGAGGGAATTTAGGGTTGATTTTACAAACATTCGTGGGCTTCGAATGAATTTCTTCGATATGTACGCTGTTCTGGCACTAAGCGAAACACAGGTAGTGGAAGAATCTTCCGATTTGAAACTGCCTGGATATAACTTAGTGTCATTATTCTTTCCCCACCGTGGCCTCGCCATTTACGTCCGTAGCGATATTGCTTACCAAGTTCCACCACAGTATGGCCACTGTTCCAACCCGGAAATTAATTTCATATGGCTAAAATTCACCGTCCGTAAGCAAATAATTCACTTCTGCTTTATTTATAGAAGCCCTAGTGCTGACAGCAACTCAACTTTTGACGAATTTGATGCTGAATTTTGATCACTCGAAGTGTCTCCTTGTACCCTCATACTGAAATCGTCATTGCGGGCGATTTCAATATACACAATTCGTATTGGCTTCAACATTCTGGACAGACAACACCCGAAGGAAGGTATGTTGAACTTTTCGCTGAGGCAAACAATTTGACTCAGCTTGTAAATGAGCCTACACGTATACCGGACATTGAAAGTCATTCCGCCAACACTTTGGACTTGTTTCTTACTTCGCACCCTGATAAATTCACTATTGACGTTTTAGCGCCTCTAGGTCGGTCTGACCATAATATTGTATCAGCTAAATTCTCGTACTTCGACCACTCAGTTAAAGAAAAAACCCCTAAAAAAAAGTATGGCAATACGAGAAAGCCAACTGGAGCGGCCTCAATAGCTTCTTTAGGAGTTTTAACTGGTCGCTATGCTTCCTCGATAGCGACGTGGATACCGCTGCTGATATGATCACTAACACCATACTCTTAGGTATGAATGACTTTATTCCTAACAGAATAAAGAGCATTAAACCTAAGGCAAACTCGTGGTTTGACCAGAGCTGTGAAGAGGCTATCAGTTTGAAAGAAGTAAGTTTTCGGTCTTATAAAGCCAACAAATCTGAGGAAAACCGAAAGAAGTTTAAACAAGCCAGAAAAGACTGCAATGCCCACATTCGACGTGTAAAATTCTTATATGACCAAAAACTGAGGCAAAAAATCCTACAATGTCCCAAAGGTAGTAAAAATTGTTGGTCATTCGTCAAAAATATTAAAAATCCTGCCTCGTCTGCCATCCCCACGCTCATTTACAATGACATTCCAGCTGTCAGCTCCTTAGACAAAGCTAATCTGCTTGCTGCTTACTTTGCAGCGAACTCCACGCTGCCAGATAATGCTTTGTCTCCACCTGTATTTGAGAGCGTCAAATTTTCCATGGAACAAGTCCACTTTCGCACTCGTACAGTTGCAGGAGTACTCAAAGGTCTTAACATACACAAATCCGCTGGTCCAGATGGTATCCCCCCATAGTTCTGAAGAGGTGTTCTTCTACGCTGGCAAAACCTCTACGTAAGCTTTTCTGTCTATCCTACTTTTCAGGGCTCTTTCCGAGTAGATGGAAAGCACATAAATCGCCAGCTTATGAAATATCTCGATTCACGAAAACACCTTAATGACCGGCAGTATTTTTTTCGTAGCAACAGGTCCACTGGTGATTTGATGGCATATCTCACCGAGAAGTGGAACCAATCTCTCCATCACTTCGGCGAAACCAAGATGGTTGCGCTTGATATTTCAAAGGCATTTGACAGAGTTTGGCATCAGGCTCTTTTGTCGAAAATGCGTGCATATGGCGTCGCTGAGTCTCTTCTTCAATGGATTAGAAATTACCTTTCGGGGCGTTCAATACAAGTTGTTTTGGACGGCTTCAAGTCTGCAATTCACCAAATAAATGCTGGTGTTCCCCAAGGCTCTGTTTTGTCTCCGACTCTCTTTCTTATTTTTATAAATGATCTCTTGTCTGCAACTTCTAATCCAATCCATTCCTTCGCTGATGACAGTACCCTCAGTTTTTCATATTCGTTCCCTAACTCACGTCCTTGCTCTTCGGCCGTAGAAGGGGAACGACAACGTATGTTAAACACATTAAATTCCGACCTGGACAGCATAATTAAATGGGGTTCAACCAACAGAGTGGAATTTAATGCTTCCAAAACACAATGCTGTCTTCTGTCTCTCAAGCGAAACCAAAACCCTCAACCATTATCCATGGATGGTACTTGCATCATTGAAACCGAAAGACTTGCCATTCTCGGTATGTGTATTAATAACCATCTTCGATGGAACGATCACATATTCGAGGTCGCCAAAAATGCTGCAAAATGTCTAGGATTCCTTAAACGGTGCAAGAAATATTTTACCCCGCCCATATCTTGTCTGGTGCACCCAAGACCGTTCTGCACATTCTTGATAGGGTACAAAATCGCGCGTTAAAACTTATAGGTGATAGACACATTGTGAATTCCATTCATTCACTAGAACATCGTAGAAACGTCTCCTGCCTCTCCCTGTTTTATCGTTTTTTTAATAAAAAATGCTCCAGCGAAATAGCCAGCTGCATTCCTCCCCTTCAAAACTTCACCCGCAATACGCGACATGCTTCGACTGCACATCAGTTCACCCTAAAGCCTAACTTCGGTCGTACTGTTAAATATAGGGATTCGTTTATAAGCCGAATGACACGAATGTGGAATGATCTACCAAGCTCTGTATTTCCCCATCACTACAACCTTCAAACATTTAAAGCCAACGTGCATAGGCTTCTCCTCTGTTCCTCTTCTCCCTTTCCTTAAAAGCCCGTGCCCTGTAACAGTATAAAGGTATTCATATTCCTTTTGGCGCGCGCGAATTATAAAAAAAAAGGGAATTGGGTGTCCACTCAATCGCACTCCTATCATTCTTTTTTCTTACTGCCTTGGAGATATGTATTCAACAGTTCTTGCACGTTGGCCGCTCCAGGAATAAACCTGCGATAAAAGTTAAGCATTCCGAGGAATCTACGAATATCATTAACCGACTTATACACTGCGATCGGTTCGATCTTACCTCACTGTGGCTTAATCTAACCGGTGTCGATCGAGTGTCCGATAAAATCTACGGCAGACTGTGCGAATTGCTTTTGTCAAAGTTGTCTACCAGGCCAGTTTCGTGCAGCTTGCTTAAGACTGCTTCTAAGTGCTGTAAGTGTTCCTCCTTATTTCGAGATGCTGCCAGTAAATCATCAATGTAAACAAAACAAAACTTGAAATCTCGAATGAGAGAGTATGAACCGTCTGTGATGCATTTCTTAAGCCAAACGTCGCGTATTTGAACATTTTAATTTAAGTCGATGTTACAAGTGCTGTGGGTACCATCATATAGCTAAAAATTGCAGAAATAATATCAAATGCGGTAAATGCGGTGGTGACCATGAAACTTGAAGTTGTAGCGTCAATGAAATAAAATGTGTAAATTGTATTCAATAAACATAAAATATAAGTTTAGTCTAGACGTCAACTATGATAGTCGAGACATAAACTGCGCGGTTTACAAAAGACTTTTGGAATCCGAGAAAAGCCGAACGGTAGATTAGCAATTTTGCCGAGCTCGAAAATAACTGCTGAAATGAAAAATTCGACTTCGTTATTCTATCTGAGACGCATATTACGGAAAGCATTGATGACAGTGAAATCCATATAGACTGTTACCAATTGTTTCGATTAAATAGTTGTTCAAGGAAAACTGGTCTAATATGCATATATATAAAAAACGGTTTCGTAGTAAGTGATATTGAAAGATTGATGGATTCAAAAATATGGTGGCTTAAAATAAAAATAACAAATAATAAGCAATCAGTATATATCGCATCGGTTTACCGAGGTCATGCTTCGTCTAAACGTGTATTTTGTGATAAAATTAAGAAGTGGCTCGAAGAACTTGTGGAATTTAATAAAGAGTTTATATTAGCCGGCGACATGAATATTAATTGATTAAAGGAATCGAGTCTTTATAGAAATGAACTAAAAAAGTTAATTGAAATCGAAAATCAGTGCCGTCAAATAGTTAGTAGTCCCACTCGAATTACAAGGACCACAAGAACATTGATAGACTATGTTATAACGGAATCGAACTCTAACGTAGCTGAAGTTAACCATAATTTAAAAATGAGTGACCACGAAACAATAGTAATACATTTTTTTCTTAAAAAAAAAGTTATATACAAGAGTGAATTAAAAAATTATAAGTGTTTTAATTATAACAGATCATCGTTTATAAACAATTTAAGAAATAGTGAAGCGTTGAGATTGTTAAATAATATCGAAGACCCTAATGGAATCGGCAATGTATTCAAAAATGAACTTCTGAGGATAACGAACAAATACATACGTACAAAAGTAGTTAAGAATAAAAGGAACAGTTGGTTTACCGAAAGACTTCGAATTTTGAAGCAACAAAAAATAGCTAAATACCAAGAATGTAGATTCTCTAATAGTGAAACTTGTTGGAACAATTATCACGAATTAAGAAATCAATATAAAACAGAACTAAAAAAAGCTAAAAATTAAAATGTGAAAAAGGCCATATATTACGCGCGCGATCAAAAATCTATGTGGAGAATAATAAAGTCATATTTTTTTTTTTTTTATAATTTGCACGTGTTAAAGGGAATATGAATACCCTTATACTAATTTTTTTTTTTTTGTGGAAAGGGGAAGAGACAGAGAGAAAGACAGAGTGGTGTAGTTTGAAACTCAGGTGGTATTAAGTTTCTGTAAACTCCAAGGGTGGCTGTTCAGATAACTGGGGAGTATTTTGTATGTTTTCGATAATATTGTGGTTGCTTATGATTCACAGTATTTTTTTCCGTCCTCCTGATGTCATCATCCCGATCCAGTTGCATTTTAGCCATATGACCACCCTACTGCCAGTCTTATCCCTTCACTCACAGTCGTTCACAGACTTTGACAGAGTGTAGACGTGTCAGTCGTTCACAGACTTTCAGAGAGTGTAGACGTGTTTCGGCTTTGAGTGAAAATGGCAGTAATTTCAAATAGAGAATTAGACAGTGTGTTTTTAAGTGGCGAGTTAGCCTAGTGGCAGTGGTGCTGGTCTATCTGTCGTTCACTGACTTTCTTAGAGTGCACACGTGTTTCGGCTTTTAATTTAAAATAATAGTGTTCAAGTGACGAGTTAGCCCAGTGGCTGTGGTAGTGAATCGTCAACACAGGGGCTTGGGTTCAATTCCCAGCCAGGAAAAATTTTAACTTTTTTTTTTTTTTTTAAATAATTAAATAAAAGTGTGTAGACAACAAGAATCAGGTGATGGATAGTGAGCGGTCCGCGCTCCCAATAGCGGGAACAGCTAGGGGGTGACAGCATCAGCCGATGCTGTACAGACAGGCCAGCCTGCAACAGTCTCAACTGCAAGTATGGGGAAAAGGAGAAGAAAGTTGAAACCTTCTCCCAACCTGGTAAAGCGTCCCTTCAAATCAGCTTCAGCTGAACAGCTGCCAAGTGGAGCGAGAGAAGGGACGCCGGGTACAGCAACAGCAGCAGCGGCAGATAAGAAGCGGCAGAGGTCGGATGACTCTGTCGAGTTAGCGTACATCTCTGACGGTGGAGAAGGCCGCTACGTAGGAGATGACGATAATTACTTCGCGGTTCTGGCATCCTCTGAATCTGATGACGAAGAGGAGGAAGTCCAAAGTCTGACCAGCAGTATCAGGCAGTTAGAGCAAAGGGTGCGTGCCATTAAAGCCAATAAAATGCCGAGAAGAGAAAAGGAACGGCAGCTAGAGCTCCAGTGCGCTCAACAACTACAGAAGCAGCCAGAAGGCCAGCTGCAACAACAACAAATGCGGCCGCAAATGCAGCAGCAGAAGCAGCAAGAAGAACAACAGCAGCAGAATAAGCAGCAACAACAACAGCAGCAACAACCGCAACAGAAGACGACTACAAAGGCGAGGGTGCCACCAATAAATACCTACAAGGTGGAGTTGAAGGATACCATCGAACTATGTAAGTCGGCCATAGGAAATAATTTTTCTATTAAAAGATTAAACGAAAATAGACATGCTATCCACTGCAATACAGTGGAAGAATATAAAAAAATTAAAGAATTACTTAGGGACACGACGACGGAGTTCTTCTCCTTCACCCCGAAGGGGGAAAAGCGGCAAACAATGCTGCTGAGAGGGATAGACCCGTCTACTGATCCGGAGACGCTCCTTGCGCTGCTAAAGAGAAAGAGTGCAACGAGCGCGAATTTGTAGGGGTCAAGACATTCACCACAGCTAAGGCAAAAAGGGAGAAGCGGAAACTGCCGTTCTTCCTAGTTCAGCTTTCACCCAATAGCAAGCTGGATGGTCTAAGGAGTATTAAAGTCCTAGACTACCAGGTTGCATGGGAAAAATTAAGAAGGAGCGAAAACATTTTACAATGTGTTCGCTGCCAAAGGTTCGGTCACGCCGCGTCGAACTGCAAAATGTAGCCTCGATGTGTCAAGTGTAGAAAGAACCAGAAAGCAGAGGAATGCACTCTGGGTAAGGATTGAGTGGCAGATAAGAGCCAGCTCTCGTGTGCTTTATGCAGGAACTCGGGACACACCGCAAACTATCGGGGTTGTCATAAGTTCCAGTATATTAAGAAAGTAAATCTGGTTCGTCAGGAGAAGGTCGTAGTGAAACATCCACCTGCTCCAATTCAAACGCAATCCGTGGCTCCCCAAGTGACCTACTCCCAAATGGCGGCAGGTCGGGGAAACGCGGAACAGAAAATACCGAAGGATGCTTCTCAGGCCCCAGCGCCTAGAGCACCGGAGGCTCAAACTGACTTGCGGGCCATCTTGCTCTCTATTCAAGGGCAGATGGAGCAGCTTCAACGTCAGGTACAGGAGCAGGCGAAGCGGGTGGACCAGATCTACGCACTTCTGCCGGGCCTAACGCATCTCCAGTCGTAATTTGTACGAACATGGAGGAGCAACCCTTGAAGATCCTTGCGGTGAATGTGAATTCACTGATTAAGATCGAGCGAAGAGCCGTATTGTTTAAGTTGCTAGAAGACCAAACCCCTGATGTGCTTATGGTTAGCGAAACAAACCTATCCCAGAATCACAAATTGGGGCACAATAAATATAATATTGTCAGAAGAGACCGACCCAACTCCACACAAGGAGGAGGTGTTGCGATCTTCATACGCAAAGAACTGCAATTTAAAGTAATGTACAGCGGTGAAGTGCGAAGGTTCCAGGAGCTGGAAGCGTGTATCGTGTGCATCCCTCTCCGTAGTGGAAAGAGGATGTACTTGGTCGCACTCTATGCACCTGAAGCTACTCAATCTACTTTATTTATTTCAGAGCTCGAGACACATTTTCGATATCTAAGACTGGAGTCGGAGGATAATTATTTCATCATGGCCGGAGATCTTAACACCAAACATAGAGACTGGGGAAATAACACACCTAATTTTAGAGGGAACCTGCTATTCAATTGGTGGGGTCGGCACAGTGTCGAGTATAAACTCGGTTTGAAAGCTACAGATAGTCCGTCGTTTCCTAGAAGCGGCTCTTATCTGGATCTTATGCTGTTCGACGTACGGTTACAACTGACCAACATGGACCGACAAACTATAAACTGCCTGCACACATTTGTGTATGACAGTGACCATTGCTCACTTAGTGCCGTAATAACGATACCCAACGAAATTGCGGAGTTGGAGGAGTTTGTCCAAACGTACTCCTACAATTATAGTAGGACGCGTTGGACTCGCTTCTCAAGAACTTTGACGAGAGCACTCTCCTCGAATTCGCTCTACCGGCCGTAAAATAGGAATCTCTCAAACGAGGAGATTGACTGGTACCTATAACAAATGGACGAAACAATTAAACGAACTATGGACAATACGATACCTCGGTATCAACATACTGACAACGCAAACATATTCCGCAATGCAACAATTGACGCACTACACCAACACAAAAGTAGACTGCTGTCGAGACTAAAAACCTTGTACAGACAGTTTACTGACAGGCAAAACTCGGAGGTTAGGACGTTGAAGTCGTTGCCTAAAAACCTCCAGAAATTAATTAGAGAAAATTATAGACTCTCTGTAAATTTGCATTGGAACAACAAAATGTATGGCTGTAAAATCCAACAATCCGAGTATGTTCCCGCAAATAAATAAAATATTTCGGAGGAATAATAAAAATGACCTTCCGTGTCTTAAGATCGCCCGAACGAAGAACAACAGACAAATACTAATAACAGCAGGTATAGATCCAGATAACGCAGTAGAGGATGACAACTTCTTTGTGATCGAAGATCCGCAGAAGAAGATAGAGGCTATAGGAGCGACTTTCCAGGAAGTGTACAAGGTGAATGATACCATTTGCCCGAACCGTGACCTGCAAAATCGCGTCCTTGTGCACAACTTCTAAGTTCGAAATGATATAGAGCACCGGCGATCCGAGAACATAGGTCTTACCGAATTCAATAACGATAACATGGCAAATAATGTCATCGCCGATGAAAGGGTACATCCCCCGTTTATATCGAAGGTGGAGCTTCAAGCGATCTTCGACTCATTGAGGAGGAAGAAATCTGCGGGAATCGATGGAGTATCAAACATTGTGCTTCGACATCTCCCTCTAGAAGCGGTGGACATTTACACCACTCTGTTTAACAATGCACTGAATAATGCACATTATCCAGCGTATTGGAAAACAGCGGTAATACAACCCATCCCCAAAAGGGGTAAGGACACTTCCAATCCGGCAAATCTCCGGTCGATAAGTCTCTTAAGTGGACTGAGAACAGTAATATAATTCCGGATAACCAATCCGGTTTTAAAGCGGGGGATGATACAATACATGCCCCGTCTAAACTGGTATCGGATATAAATTGGAACAAATGCAAGAAACAATGCACGGGTGTCTGCCTGATTGACTGGAGAAGGCCTTCGATACCGTATGGTTAGAGGTACTCTTCTACAAGCTAAGCAGGCTGGACATAAGCAAACCACTGCTGTACATACTTCATAATATGCTCACCAGTAGACAGTTCATCGTCAGAAATGGCAATGTGAATTCTGCTGGAACATTTCTAATTAAAAACGGTCTGCAATAAGGTGCGGTTAATTCACCGATCCTTTTCAACATTTACACGAGCGATCTCATAGGATCACTTCACCATGCCATAGCGTACGCAGACGACTTGATTGCGTACAGATCAGGACCAAAAATCGAGGTCATTGCAATTCTCTTGCAACGTGACTTCGATAAGATTCAGCGATATTGCCATGACTGGAAGTTGAAGATCAACTTCCAGAAATCGGAAACCATTCTTTTTAGGACTCCGTTGTTTGGTGATTCTAGGGATACCAGAAAAAATTGGCGAAAGTTCTCAATAGTTGGACCGCACGGACAGCAAGTTGTGAGTCAAAGTGTTGTCAGATACCTGGGGCCCTGGTTAGACCAACATCTATATTTTAACAAACATATAGATGCTGCTCTGGACAGAGCCAAAGGTGCCTTTGCCCTTACAAAGAAACTTTTTATAGCAAGCAACTCGATGCAAGGGTAAAGGTAATCTGCTACATGGCCCTCATTAGGCCCATGCTCGTATATGGATGCCTCGTGTGGTTCAACGTGGGAGCAAGCTTATTGGAAAAGATTCGTGTGTTTGAGAGGGCTTGCCTTCATTTATACAGAACACCAGAGTCCCAGTACATAAAATTCTATCCCAATGAGGTCCTATGCAACAGGGCTAACCTAATAAGAGTGGATAATTTCGTTATCAAGCTGATTCGAAGGCACATTGCAAGAGCAATGAGCTCGACAAACAACCTGATCTCCGGGGCTTATTGCCCCAATAACGAGTATCATGAGAGAGTGCGCCTTAACCGCTTTGTTCCCCCAGAGGCGTTCCTCTATTTTGATAAGAAAGGTCTGATCCAGGACAGATTGGCGGTGCCGCTAATCTTACACGTTGCTCGGACAGTTGTGGATAGGCGACTCAACTACGACAGAGACGTTGCACACGGCAGTGTGGATCGTCTCCGGTTTAGTAGGGCGGTATCGGGTCGCCATGTTCAGGACGTACAACGTCAGTACGGTCATTTCTTTTGGCTAGCCGAAAGAGAGGAAAATCCTTCGTTGTTTATTAATAATCCAGGGTAGCCTGTTTGATGTTAAAAGTTGGCTGTTCTTGCCCATGGCCGACTTACATAGTTTAAGGTTTAGGTAGTTTAGGTAGGTTTAGGTAATAAATGAAAAAAAAAATAAAATAAAAAATATCCACAGCACTGGATGAAAAAAATAAAAAAAACAAAAAAAAAACACAAAAATTTTTTTTTAAAGAAACAGCACTCGATAGAAAAAAACCAAAAAAATAAACAAAAAAAAAACTTACGTAGAAAATACGTAAGGTAGAATAAGATAGGCTAATTTAAAATAAGATAGTTTTAAGATTTATTTTAAGGTAGTTTATAAGTTTTATATATAAGAATACAAAAAAAGTTCAGTCACTAAGTTTTTATATAATTTTCTTAGTTACAGTTAAATTTAAATAAATGAAATAAATAAACAATTTTCAAGTACGTTACGTCAAAAGACATAGTTTTAAGTATTAGGTTTAACTTAGAGCGCCCGCTTAGGGCCAGTAAGTTAGAATAAGATAGTTAAGTTAGCTAAGCTATTTTTAAGCGTTTTGTCTAGCAATTAAGTTACAATGAATTTAAAAAATAAAAATGCATTAAAAATGAAAAAATGACACATTGAAATGGTCATACGTTTTGTATTTTATGTGCACCAATGACCATTGCATGCGGCTATGTGCGATTGATGTATTTTCGAATGTGAGAAGTAAGTGTGGGACAAGAAGAGAAATACGTTTGAGCCGAATGCTGTACTATTGTATTTAGTACGTGATGGAAAAGGATACTGTGTAGTGAATTACTACACCTATTGCGACCATTGCGAAACGCCACGTGGTATATTGTGAGATTAGAGTTCACACCAACCAGTCGAATACACCGCCAAGAATTTTTTGTTTTTCAGCCCATGCAGGACATCACCGCCATGCAGGACATCATCGTATTAGGTTGAACCAGGCAACCACCACCGTTGCTGTGCCCTTTGCGAGCCACCACGTGGGACACAGTAGGCCGTAAACAGTAGATATGTATTATTTTTTAACTTACATATTATCTTTATATTAGAGTATAAGTATATACATAAGAACCTAGTTAAGCTACGCGATTGAATAGTATGCTATTCCGATTCAGTTTAGATTTTGTAATATTCCATAAGATAACTATAATATTGCATGACCAAACCGCGGTCCATCGACAACCGTTTGGGAGCTTATCGTTACAAACGGGGATCGTTACACGCGTTCATCTCATTCAGGAGTAAAGTAAATGGGTTCAGACGACGAAAAAGAAGCCGCGACACGCCGCCTTGCCTAGGGACGTTCCAGGCAGTTCACCTGCCACAGCGGAAATAGGAGTAGAATCAGTACTGTTAAGGCAATGAAAGGTCAGTTCGCGCTTGCCAGAAATATGTCTGACGAACGGAAATTTTACGCGGCGATTGCATTGATGGATATTAATACGGTCCAACGCGTGCACGACGTTATCGCTTCACCTCCCTCACAGACAAAATTTGAGGCCATAAAGAACAGTCAGCTGTTGCACTACATGAAGGTGCCGGCCGGGTCGGAATTCTTTCCCGCAAGAATAAAGAAGCTGTGGTTACAAAGATTTCCCGACATAGTGAAGGGTATCTTAGCCACAAGGGCGCTTTCGGGAAGACGAGCAGGAAGACGAGAAAACACTAGTCGCTCTATTATTCATGAATGTTGGTATCACAATAGGTTTAGTGATAGAGCTACACGTTGCAGGCCGCCTTGCTCGTATGGTAATCGGCGTGCAAACTGGGAAAATTAGTAGGGTTGTCATGCATGGCGACAGCTGACCCCCAGCAGAAACCAAATGGTCGCCTATTCGTTTTTGATCGAACATGTGGTACTCACTATTTAGTCAATACTGGCGCTGACATATCAGTATTGCCTGTGCCTCTGGAGTTGAAAAAACGGCCCAACCCAAATTTGTCGCTATTCGCTGAAAATACAACCAATGTTAGCACGTACGACAAAATGCTCATGAAGCTAGACTTAGGCCTTCGCGAAGGCTTGAAAACGAAGGGGCGAGTAGTTAACGGACATTTCGTTCTATCAGTTGTATCCGATATTGGCGTAGATCCTGCGGTTCAAAGCATCTAGAGACGGTTTTTTGGTGTGCTGCCGGAAAATTCCTTGCACAAAAAGATTTTTCATACGGCCACATACCACATTGTGATTAGGGAATCTCCGGTTTCGACGAGACCACGGCGTCTCTCAGCCGAAAAATTGGCTATTGTGAAGAATAAGTTTCAATTCCTGTTAGAGTAAGATGTGTGTAGACCATTCAAGAGTAGCTGATTTTCGCCATTACACATTGTGCTGACGAAGAACGGTGTATGGAGGCCAGTGCAGAGACTATCGTGCCTTGAACGCAGTAAGCCAACCCGACCGGTACCCAATTCCACACATATACGATTTTACACTGCAACTTAATGGGTGCACTGTGTTCTCTACCCCAGACTTAGTAAGAGCCTACTATTAAATTCCCGTTGAACAAGCCGACATTCCAAAGACGTATGTATGTATTTATTAATTTAGTGGATATTCCACTATTTGAATTCACTTTACATTGAACTACATTATAAATACTCTTAATATAGGATAGTTACATTTTATAAAGTTAATAATTTTTCTTTTAAATTCTCTAAAAAATTTTTCATTTTTAGTATCATATGGCATTGAATTATACAATTGAAACCCTTTATATACAATCCTGTTTTGAATCACATTTGATAAATAGTGTGGGAGTCTGAAATCTTCTCCATTTCTTAAGTTATATGGTTGCGACTCTCTTACAAATCTCATATGTTTTCTTAAATATTTTGGCATAATGTCATTTTTAATTTTAAAAATTAAACACACACCGTTAACAATAATTCATTGTTTTACACCCAACCACATTAACATATCTAAAATCTGTTGTATTGGAGTATATCTATTACATTTTAAAATTATTCTCATTGCTCTGTTTTGAATCCGCTGTAAGCCAAGTAACATATTATCACTACATAAATACAAGATGGACGAACAGTACTCAAAGTGTGGTTTTATCATTACATCGTAAATATTTATAGCACTTAATATAGAGATTTTACTTCTTATTCTGTTAAAAAATTAAACTTTTTTTGAAAATTTTTTTATAATATACTCTAGATGAAGACTAAATGTTAAATCTGAATCAATTATGTCTCCTAAATATTTAATTACATCTATCTGCTCAATACTGTAGCATAATAATAACTACGCTCCTATGTCTATGCAGCAAATTCCGAAGTGACTTTCCATTCTGGCAGAATTTTGGTTCGAACTGTCCTTTCATTCGAGGTTCGTGTCTGGGACGAAGTCTCCACAGCTCATGTCAACGAAGAGACGAATAATATCAGGGATAAAAGGGAATTATAACTGCAAGAATTATTTCTCTTGTTCCAGTGGTCGAAGAATTTGCTAGAAGTTTCTGGCTATCAGAAACTTCTGCTATATAAGGACAGATGGCGATTGAGAAAGCAGCAGTCGTTTTTAAACTGTGGCGAAGAGATTAGAAAAGTGATAATGGGCGAAGTTGTAATTTGGTGATAAATTGAAAGTTGAGAGTGAACAAGAAGATGTAATTAGTTTGGATTTGTGAATTAAGTAATCGAAAGGAGATAAAGTGATTTGAGAGGACAGAGACCATTGTAAGAAAAGAATTGCGAAGAATAATATAGTGTGAACCTGAATTGTTCTATAGACTAGAAAATAAAGAAATAAATTTCACAGAATATTGTTTTATCTACTCGAGCCGTAGCTCGCATATTACATTGGTGTCAGAAGTGGGATAAAACTTATTCTGTGAATAACTATTTCCGTTGTGTGAAATTGAAAAAAAAACCATTTCCGTGTTGAGTTAATTAGTTGCGCAAAATGGGTCGCAAATTGGGAAAACTAACTATAATTCAACTAAAGGCAGAACTCAGTAAGCGGAATCTCGACACAACTGGGGGAAAAGATGCCCTGCTGATTCGTCTGGAAGAAGCAGTAACGCAGGAAGGTGAAAATCCGCACGACGTAGAGTTTGAAGTGGAAGAGGAACCAGCAAGTACAGCAGCCGACCCGGGTATAACAAGTCTGCTCCTGCAACTTAAGTTAGTCATGGACGAACAAAAGAAAGCAATAGAAGATCAAAGGAATTCTCTAGAACTTAAGCTGGACGAACAAAAGGAAGCGATGGACGAACAAAAGAAAGCAATGGGTGACCAAAGGAATTCTCTAGAACTTAAGCTGGACGAACAAAAGAAAGCAATGGACGAACAAAAGAATTCTCTAGAACTTAAGCTGGATGAACAAAAGAAAGCAATGGACGAACAAAAGAATTCTCTAGATGCTCTGGAAAGTAAACTTGATGAGCAAAACAAGAACTTGGAATCCAAATTCGAAGTGATCGAAGAGAAAATCGAGAAGGTCGAGACGCAACTCGAAAAAGTCGAAACTAGATTCGATGAAAATTTTGAGAAACATGAAACTCAGTTCGGGAAGATAGAGACTCAGTTTGAAAAAGTGGATACGCAATTCGAGATAGTAGGAAAGCAAGTCGAAAATCTTGCTAAGGAGCTCAGCAACGTGAAGAGACAGAAAGCACGGGAATATTCCACTGACGGTCTGAGAAGAAAGGAGATGCAGCCTCCTATCTTCGATGGTCAAACATCATGGCCAATTTATAAAAGGCAATTCGAAGCGGCCGCAATGACCAATAGCTGGGACGATGAAGAGAAGTCCATTGCACTCACACTTGCACTGAGGGATCCAGCTGCGGACCTCTTGCAGACCATCCCGGAAGATAAACAGCAGAACTACGATTCTCTGGTTCAGGCTATCGAGATGCGGTTTGGGGATGAACACATGCAGCAGGTGTACAGGGTTCAGCTGCGTAGTCGAGTCCAGAAAAGGGGGGAAACGCTCCAACAGTTGCAAGCGGATATAGAGCGACTAGCCCATCTTTCATACCCTAAAGCAGGTGAGGAGCTTATCAACGAAATGGCGGTGGAAGCTTTTATTCAGGCCATAGAGGACAGACAACTGCAAATGGCTGTAAGGATGGCTGAAAAGCGAACACTCCCCGAGGCATTGGCATTCGCTTTGTCAATGAAGGCTGCGGACCAAGCATACCAGGGAATACACCGTGTCAGGGAAATGTCCGTCGTGGCACGCTCATGCCAGAGAACAGCCGTCAAAGCTCGCGGAAGTCAAATCCGTTGCTGGAATTGCAACCAAACCGGACACCTACAACGGCAGTGCAGAAGTGCACGTAGACGAGGAAATTGTCCACATTGCGGAAGTAGGAGAAGCAGAGAGGAAGCATCCTGTCGGTCAGTCTTCCCAAAACCAGCAGTCGGGAGATGCGTAAGGACAAACTTCGCGGGGCAGAAGTTGGTTACTGGAATCGAGGCCCCCAGGACCACCATTCAAGTTTCGCAAACCAAACGGGGTAACAAGAGCCTGACAGTGGAGGCACTAATCAACAAGAAGAAGTGCGTAGCCACCATCGACACAGGTGCCACTGCCTCCATTGTAAGAAGAGATATCGTCAAAAGCTCCTGGCTGCACAACACCAACAGCTACTGCCTGAAGACTGCAACAGGGGAAATGGCGAAGGTATTTGGAGAAGTTCGTCTTACGATTACTCTGGCAGGACTGACGTTCTCCCATGCGTTTCTGGTGGCAGATATATGCGACGAGTGCATCATCGGAGTAGACTTCATGAAGCAAATGAAGTAATCTTGGACATCGGGATGCAAGTACTGAGGTATCGAAATTGTGGAGATTATGATGGTGTACATCGTGGGAAAGACGTTAGTCGAACCAAAGAACACCAAGGTTCCAGTGAGGCTTTTGAACGCAAGACCACACACTGTCAAACTAAGGCGAGGGGAGGTGACTGGAAAATGCACGCCGATTACCGCCGTCGCAACAATATCTGAACGTGATGCTCCAAAACCTCTCCTATCACCTTGGACAGCGGAAACGAGAGAGACGATTCTCCAGTCCAGTGAGCTGAATCAGGAGCAACGAACTATGGCAGAGAATCTTATCAATGAGTACGCTGATGTATTTGCTTCACAGGACGGAGAATACGGCCGAACACACCTGGTACAACATCGAATAGACACTGGTGATACTAGACCAATTCGTCAGCCTGCTAGGCGCCTTCCATTGGCAAAGCAGACAGAAGTTGCAGAGATGGTGTCGGCAATGGAGAAAGAAGGTCTGATTGAAAGATCCAAAAGTCCGTGGGCATCACCGGTTGTACTGGTTAAGAAGAAAGATGGCAGCACGCGGTTCTGCGTGGACTATCGGCAGCTCAATTACGTCACCAAGAAAGACAGCTATCCTCTGCCACGGATTGACGACACGCTAGACACACTATCAGGAGCCCGATGGTTTTCCACTCTCGACTTGAAGAGTGGCTACTGGCAGGTACAGATCCATCCAGAAAACCGGGAGAAAACCGCCTTCACCGCAGGAAATGGGCTATGGCAATTCACGGTAATGCCATTCGGGCTGTGCAATGCTCCGGCGACTTTCGAGCGATTGATGGAATGTGTCCTGCAAGGGTTAACATGGAAAACCTGTTTGGTATACTTGGATGATGTCATCGTCGTAGGAAAAACGTTTGCGCAACACCGAGACAATCTAAGGGATGTGTTTCAAAGGCTTCGAAGTGCCCACCTGAAGCTCAACCCCAAGAAGTGCGCCCTGTTTAGAGCAGAAGTCAAGTACCTGGGGCACATAATTTCAGCGAAAGAGAACCGATCCAGAGAAGGTCGAAGCGGTGAAAAACTGGCCAGTCCCCAAGGGTAAACACCAACTAAGGAGCTTCCTGGGCCTAGCCACCTACTACAGACGGTTCGTGAAGGATTTTGCCGGGATCGCAAAGAGCCTGCACCAGTTGACGGAAAAGGGAAAACAATTCAAATGGTCCATTGAGTGTGAGAAGAGCTTCAAGGCACTTAAACAACGGCTATGCGATGCCCCGATACTGGCTTACCCCACTCCCGGGGAAACGTTCATTGTGGATGCAGATGCTAGTAATGTCGGGGTAGGAGCCGTACTCTCCCAGGTGCATGACGGCCAAGAGAAGGTGGTTGCGTACTTTAGCAAGGTGCTCTCTAAACCAGAAAGGAACTACTGCGTGACAAGGAGAGAACTTCTAGCTTTGATATTGGCTACGAAGCATTTTCACAAATACCTCTACGGGAGGAAGTTCGTTCTTCGCACAGACCATGCAGCCTTAAAATGGCTATTACAGTTCAAGAGTCCTGAGGGTCAGGTCGCAAGATGGATCGAAAAGCTGCAAATCTACGACTACGAAATACAGCATCGTAAAGGAAAACTCCAATCTAATGCGGATGCACTGTCCCGGAGACCATGCAGAACGGATTGTAAACATTGTGCGCGTCAGGAAGAACGGGAGCTGGTTTCCATCCAAAGAATGAGAGCCGAACCTATCGCCGGCTGGAGCGTAGATGAGATCCGGAACGCTCAGAAGGAAGACCCGGATATCGAGCCGATTCTGGCCTGGAAGGAGAACATGGAGAAACCGGATCATCAGGACATCTCTCACAGAAGCCCGACCTTAAAGGCATATTTTGCGCAGTGGGACTTCCTCCATGTCCAAGAAGGTGTTCTGAGAAGAAAATGGGAATCCTCCCGCGGAAAGTCGTTTGTAATGCAGCTTGTCGTACCGCGGACGAGGGTCAAGGAGGTGTTACAGGAAATGCATGGCGGGGCGACCGGAGGCCACTTGGGAGTGAGTAAGACGCTAGAAAAGGTACGAGAACGTTTTTATTGGTTAAAAGCGAAGGAAGATATCGAAGACTGGTGCAGAAAATGCGACGTGTGTGCAGCTAGCAAGGGTCCGAGAATCAAAACTCGAGGTAAGATGCACCAATACAACGTGGGAGCACCTTTCGAACGAATCGCCATTGACATCGCAGGGCCCTTTCCGGAAACCGACAATGGTAATCGGTATATACTCGTAGTGATGGACTACTTCAGTAAGTGGCCGGAAGCGTTTCCGATCCCTAACCAGGAAGCCAGAACCGTGGCGGAGCAGATCGTCTACAATTGGGTTAGCAGATTCGGTGTGCCCTTGGAATTGCATTCTGACCAAGGGCGGAACTTCGAGTCAAGAATCTTCCAAGAGATGTGTCAACTACTCGGAATCAAAAAGACAAGGACAACCCCGCTTCATCCACAGTCGGACGGTATGGTGGAGCGTTTCAATAGGACTTTGGACGAACATCTCTCGAAGGTCGTAGGTGACTACCAACGGGATTGGGACCGGCAGATTCCCTTGTTTTTGATGGCCTATAGAAGTGCCGTGCATAGCACTACTCGACATACGCCGTTCGAAATCTTATTTGGTGGAATAGCTCGTTTACCCAGTGAGGTGAAATTTGGATCTCCTACCAATGAGCCCAGAAATGAAGAAGAGTACGTGGCGGACCTTAGGGAAAGGCTTAGGGACATACACCAAAGGACCAGAAGCCAGATTAAGATGACGAGCGACCGCATGAAGACCAGGTATGATGCCAAGGCAACAACGTCAGGATTCCAGGAAGGAGATCTGGTGTGGCTGTATAATCCCCATCGCCAAAAGGGGAAATCACCTAAATTACAGCGGAACTGGGAAGGTCCCTACAGAATAGTAACCCGCATCAACGATGTTGTCTACCGCATCCAACGAGGACCGAGGGCCAAAATGAAAGTGGTTTATGTGGACCGACTGAGTCGATACAATGGCCGAAATGAGGATGCACTTGTTCGGGACGAACACGTCTAAGAGGGGGGCAGTGTAGCATAATAATAACTACGCTCCTATGTCTATGCAGCAAACTCCGAAGTGACTTTCCATTCTGGCAGAATTTTGGTTCGAACTGTCCTTTCATTCGAGGTTCGTGTCTGGGACGAAGTCTCCACAGCTCATGTCAACGAAAGAGACGAATAATATCAGGGATAAAAGGGAATTATAACTGCAAGAATTATTTCTCTTGTTCCAGTGGTCGAAGAATTTGCTAGAAGTTTCTGGCTATCAGAAACTTCTGCTATATAAGGACAGATGGCGATTGAAAAAGCAGCAGTCGTTTTTAAACTGTGGCGAAGAGATTAGAAAAGTGATAATGGGCGAAGTTGTAATTTGGTGATAAATTGAAAGTTGAGATTTAACAAGAAGATGTAATTAGTTTGGATTTGTGAATTAAGTAATCGAAAGTAGATAAAGTGATTTGAGAGGACAGATACCATTGTAAGAAAAGAATTGCGAAGAATAATATAGTGTGAACCTGAATTGTTCCATAGACTAGAAAATAAAGAAATAAATTTCACAGAATATTGTTTTATCTACTCGAGCCGTAGCTCGCATATTACAATACTTTCGTTGTCAACTTTCAAATTTAGATTATAAAGGTGCCGAAACACCATACACTTAGAGTTATTGACATTTAGTTTTAACTTATTTGATTTGAGCCACAAACTTATTGTTGGCAAATCGTACTGTATCTTATGTATACAATCTTCAATATTTTTCCCTGTTATATAAAGCAGAGCATCATCAGCGAAAAGATCAATTTGAGAATGGCTAAGCTTAACTTTGATGTAATTTATGTAGATGATGAAAAGTAATGCTTCAAGTAAAGATCCTTGTGAAACTCCGAGAGTTGTCTCAATGCTATCTGAAGTTACACAATTCACTTTAGTTTTTTGGGACCTCCTGCTGAGAAATGATTCCAATTCACTGCCTCTTATACCATAGCCCTTGAGCTTAATAAGTAAGATGTTCCTGTCGATCATTTCAAAGGCCCTTTTGAAATCCAGAAAAACGGAAACTACAAAGTTTTTCGCAGCAATTTCTTCTATCCAGCTAATTATGATACCGTTCAAAGCGGATTCCCAGGAGGGTCATTCCACGATACATCGCCGAGGCTATATGGAGAGCTCTGAACGACCCCCTCCGATTTGGCTGAAAAGTGGTAGAAATATTTGTTGGAGTGGTAGGAATCATAAGGCAAAAAAGTTTTGCAGAATTCGATATAGTTTGCGTGTAACGGAACTTCAAAAATTGGCAAAAAATAGAAATTTAAACGTTCTTCTATATTTAAAAAATCATAACTTTGGTTCTACTCATCAGAATTCGATAAAATATACCTTGTTGCATTCAGGAAAATGTGAGTTTTCAAAGATTATGAATAATTTTTATTTTCAAGGACGAAGGATATTCCAGAATATCCTTTTTACATATATCCTTGAATAACTAAAAAATGGTATTTTTTTTTTTTTTTTTTTTTATATATCATAGATATAATCGTCCTCTATCTCTATGTCAAATTTCAAGTTGGGATCTCTATGGGTTCGGCCAAAATAATGTTTTATAGAAAGGTTAAATATTCTGAAAATAAATATTTCCATGTTAAAAAAAGTCACACTGGGGCCTTTGTATCCCAAGGCCTTAAGAACTAAAAAAATCATTATTTATTTTCTTCTAAGAGCATATATAAAAGGAAAAATATTTTCCTTTAATAACTCCTGGTGAAACGGATGAAATATGATGGAGTTTTCTTGTTTCCGGCACAGTTCTTAAATTAGAAAATCTTGATTCCATCAATAATTTTTCTTCATTATACTCCTGTGTGAATACGTAGGAGAAATCCATATTTCTTATATTTTCAGTTGCCCAGTTATATAACTGTAAGGGAGTTGTTAAATGTTCCCTATACGGTCTTTGAAGGCTAGCTCTGGCAGCCAGTCATTTTACTGTGCCACCAAGTCCATCGCATGCACTCTTACCATGTGAGATGGCAAAGAAGTTCCATTCAGCATTCAATCCAAAATCCTGTTCATGCAATGTTAAATTAAAAAAATTCTTTTTGTTTTTGTACTGCGCAGCAGATCCATCGGAAAAATAGATAGTTTTTTTTTAAAATGTTGGCTTTTTTTGTACAGGAACTCTAAGAGACGGCGCTGAAATAAGTGTACTGCGATAGTGTCATGCTTTAAGCAGTCACTGATTACAACAAAACTTTCGTTTTTAATTTCATGCATCTCGTTCCGATAATATATTGCGAAAAGGTGAATCGTCACCTGTTCGTTAGTCCAGTTGTATCCCTGCACTGCATCTTGCACAACAAAACCATAATTTTCAGAAAAGTCCATTAAAACAAGTATGTCCGTTTTCGTTAAGAGAGTTTTGACTTCTTTTATGTATATGTTTTGTTGGTCAGTTATAAAAACGTGACGAATGAAAACACTAAGCCGTTTCAAAAAGCTCTGAATGAAATCCTCAGATTTTTCAATTCTGACTTCCAATTTTGATCGGTCTGTGTGGGTCCACTGATAGTATGTTACGTCTTCTATGAAGTGATTACTAAATGCAGTGTCAAAGATTCTTCTTAATTTAGAATAGTTTGGGGAATGAAGGCACTTGCCCAAGTAACAATTTATATGAGGAGGGTTACATATTACCAAAGCTAAACAGGCTGATGCTTATCCTCGTTTTCTGTCAGCCTCGATATGTTGCTACCCTCAAACATGAGTTTGATATTTTGATGGATGGTGCAAACACATACTGAATGAGTTCCTGATGCCCCAGCCAAAATGCAGTTCTTTGGTCTTAACGACGAGAATTTTGAAAAACCAATCTTAATATTATTATGAACTTCCTTGAACTTACAATATATCTCTCTAAGGTTAGCCAAAACCAGGCGTTTTTGAATAGGTTGTTTCTGATTTTCAATCTAACCAAAGAGCAAAAGGTCTTTTTTTTGAACCTGAGAAAATAAATTTTTGTTACCTTTATAGATACGTAGTCTTTTTTTCCTGGCATTAAACGGCTGATATCGTCTTCACAGTAAAAAGTTTCTACCAATTGCTTAATATCAGCATTTAAGCTTCTCCCATAAGTTGATGGAACGCTTTGATCTTCTTGAAGTTTTCTAGATTTTTTAATCATATAACTCGTCGATCCTGGAAACTCTTCTATAATTTTCTCGACGCTCCATTCTCTTGAAAGTAAGGACAACAAAACAAGTTTGGTGTCTTTGCTTGTAGTTTTTTGGAAATTTTATTTTATTTTCCCAACAAAATATTCTTCCTCTCTGGAATAATCTTCATCGAATTCAATAGTAACAGAGAAAACTTTCTCTGCAATTTTTAACATTGACTTTTTCAATTTTGGCTGCACATATTTTAAGTCACTAAGTTTTCTCTTGTCGAATAGATCTTCTCCAATATACTGTATTCATTCATTAATCAAATTGAATGCGATGTCTTTATCAAAATACATTTCGTCAACTTCAATTTGATCTTCAACATCCAGCAATGATGGCGTTGTATCAGAATTTGGGATCTGACTCAATTTTTTTCTGCACGAAGAGCAAATTACCAACTTTGTGTCCAATTTTGGCTGAACCGTAACCATCCATGGTCGTACAGGCCGCAAATCACGAGCACTGGGTTGGTGAGGTGGTAAATCCAGAGGATTACAGCACGTTTTCCACACAAAAGCACTCATTATCAATTTATTAAACTCACAATTTCATCAACTCTTTTTACGATATAATTCTGGAAAAAGTCCCGAGCTCACGACTGATTGACATCAAGTGAGTGCAAATAAACTACTTAGTTTAACTTCTAAAATATTGAAAAACGGGAAATAAAACAAAAACAAGCACAGTGAGGCTTTTTTTTTCTAAAAAAAAAAAAAAAAAATATCCACAGCACGGATGAAAAAAATAAAAAAAAAACACAAAAAAAAAAATTTAAAAAAAAACAGCACTCGATAGAAAAAAACCGAAAAAATAAACAAAAAAAAATTTACGTAGAAAATACGTAAGGTAGAATAAGATAGGCTAATTTAGAATAAGATAGTTTTAAGATTTATTTTCAGGTAGTTTATAAGTTTTATATATAAGAATACAAAAAAAAGTTCAGTCACTAAGTTTTTATATTATTTTCTTAGTTACAGTTAAAATTAAATAAATTAAATAAATAAACAATTTTCAAGTTACGTCAAAGGACATAGTCTTAAGTATTAGGTTTAACTTAGAGCGCCCGCTGAGGGCCAGTAAGTTAGAATAAGTTAGTTAAGTTAGTTAAGCTAGTTTTAAGCGTTTTGTCTAGCAATTAAGTTACAATGAATTAAAAAAATAAAAATGCATTAAAAATGAAAAAATGAATGTTATGCCTTCACAGTAGAGTTGACTTAGCTTTCGCAAGTGATCGACGTTTTTATTTATTTCATGCGAAATAAATAGATGATTATTGATATCAGGATTCGAACCGTGAATCAACAGCGTACCAAGCGATGATATTACCACTACACCACGGCAACGCATAAATAGCGTCTATTTCAACAGAGTTTGTGTTAATAATAATAAAGAGAAAGCTGACGAATTCAATAAATTTTATGTTAGTAGTATCTCGGAAATAAACGAATCGATCCCATTTGTGCCTTTAGTCAGTTATCCTGAACACAAAAACCTGTCTTTTAATTTCAAAACAATTAATTCCAATGATATCAAAAGTGTCCTAAATGTAATGAACCAAGAAAGAGACTTTATTTTATTAAGCCTAAAATGCTACTTGACGCTATAAATATAGTTGGTCAAGTTCGAGCGCGGTTAATCAATTTGTCATTAAGTAAAGGTTTGTTTCCTGAAACATGGAAAGAATCAATAATAGCACCTATTGATAAAATCAAAGGCACTGACAAATGCGAAAACTTTCGACCAGTCAATGCACTTCCTGTGTATGAAAAGATTTTGGAAAAAATAGTCCAACAACAAATTGAGGATTACTTTGATTCCAACAACCTATTTATTGAGAGTCAATTCGGTTTTAGAAGGAATCACTCTACTGCGAATCCGCTTTGAACGGTATCATAATTAGCTGGAAAGAAGAAATTGCTGCGAAAAACTTTGTAGTTTCCGTTTTTCTGGATTTCAAAAGGGCCTTTGAAATGATCGACAGGAACATCTTACTTATTAAGCTCAAGGGCTATGGTATAAGAGGCAGTTAATTGGAATCATTTCTCAGCAGGAGGTCCCAAAAAACTAAAGTGAATTGTGTAACTTCAGATAGCATTGAGACGACTCTCGGAGTTCCACAAGGAACTGTACTTGAAGCATTACTTTTCATCATCTACATAAATGACATCAAGGATAAGCTTAACCATTCTCAAATTGCTCTTTTCGCTGATGATGCTCTGCTTTATATAACAGGGAAAAATATTGAAGATTGTATACATAAGATACAGTACGATTTGTCAACAATAAGTTTGTGGCTCAAATCAAATAAGTTAAAACTAAAACTAACTATTATAAAAAAAGTTTCAAAAAAAGTTTATTTTTTTAACAGAATAAGAAGTAAAATCTCTATATTAAGTGCTATAAATATTTACGATGTAATGATAAAACCACACTTTGAGTACTGTTCGTCCATCTTGTATTTATGTAGTGATAATATGTTACTTGGCTTACAGCGGATTCAAAACAGAGCAATGAGAATAATTTTAAAATGTAATAGATATACTCCAATACAACAGATTTTAGATATGTTAATGTGGTTGGGTGTAAAACAAAGAATTATTGTTTAATTTTTAAAATTAAAAATGACATTATGCCAAAATATTTAAGAAAACATATGAGATTTGTAAGAGAGTCGCAACCATATAACTTAAGAAATGGAGAAGATTTCAGACTCCCACACTATTTATCAAATGTGATTCAAAACAGGATTGTATATAAAGGGTTTCAATTGTATAATTCAATGCCATATGATACTAAAAATGAAAATTTTTTTAGAGAATTTAAAAGAAAAATTATTAACTTTATAAAATGTAACTATCCTATATTAAGAGTATTTATAATGTAGTTCAATGTAAAGTGAATTCAAATAGTGGAATATCCACTAAATTAATAAATACATACATACGTCTTTGGAATGTCGGCTTGTTCAACGGGAATTTAATAGTAGGCTCTTACTAAGTCTGGGGTAGAGAACACAGTGCACCCATTAAGTTGCTGTGTAAAATCGTATATGTGTGGAATTGGGTACCGGTCGGGTTGGCCGCACTGGCCTCCATACACCGTTCTTCGTCAGCACAATGTGTAATGGCGAAAATCAGCTACTCTTGAATGGTCTACACACATCTTACTCTAACAGGAATTGAAACTTATTCTTCACAATAGCCAATTTTTCGGCTGAGAGACGCCGTGGTCTCGTCGAAACCGGAGATTCCCTAATCACAATGTGGTATGTGGCCGTATGAAAAATCTTTTTGTGCAAGGAATTTTCCGGCAGCACACCAAAAAACCGTCTCTAGATGCTTCGAACCGCAGGATCTACGCCAATATCGGATACAACTGATAGAACGAAATGTCCGTTAACTACTCGCCCCTTCGTTTTCAAGCCTTCGCGAAGGCCTAAATCTAGCTTCATGAGCATTTTGTCGTACGTGCTAACATTGGTTGTATTTTCAGCGAATAGCGACAAATTTGGGTTGGGCCGTTTTTTCAACTCAAGAGGCACAGGCAATACTGATATGTCAGCGCCAGTATTGACTAAATAGTGAGTACCACATGTTCGATCGAAAACGAATAGGCGACCATTTGGTTTCTGCTGGGGGTCAGCTGTCGCCATGCATGACAACCCTACTAATTTTCCCAGTTTGCACGCCGATTACCATACGAGCAAGGCGGCCTGCAACGTGTAGCTCTATCACTAAACCTATTGTGATACCAACATTCATGAATAATAGAGCGACTAGTGTTTTCTCGTCTTCCTGCTCGTCTTCCCGAAAGCGCCCTTGTGGCTAAGATACCCTTCACTATGCCGGGAAATCTTTGTAACCACAGCTTCTTTATTCTTGCGGGAAAGAATTCCGACCCGGCCGGCACCTTCATGTAGTGCAACAGCTGACTGTTCTTTATGGCCTCAAATTTTGTCTGTGAGGGAGGTGAAGCGATAACGTCGTGCACGCGTTGGACCGTATTAATATCCATCAATGCAATCGCCGCGTAAAATTTCCGTTCGTCAGACATATTTCTGGCAAGCGCGAACTGACCTTTCATTGCCTTAAACCAAAGGTTGGGGCATGATGGCCAAACATTCTGTTGCTTGTAAGAACTTGCTCTAACAGTACTGATTCTACTCCTATTTCCGCTGTGGTAGGTGAACTGCCTGGAACGTCCCTAGGCAAGGCGGCGTGTCGCGGCTTCTTTTTCGTCGTCTGAACCCATTTACTTTACTCCTGAATGAGATGAACGCGTGTAACGATCCCCGTTTGTAGCGATAAGCTCCCAAACGGTTGTCGATGGACCGCGGTTTGGTCATGCAATATTATAGTTATCTTATGGAATATTACAAAATCTAAACTGAATCGGAATAGCATACTATTCAATCGCGTAGCTTAACTAGGTTCTTATGTATATACTTATACTCTAATATAAAGATAATATGTAAGTTAAAAAATAATACATATCTACTGTTTACGGCCTACTGTGTCCCACGTGGTGGCTCGCAGAGGGCACAGCAACGGTGGTGGTTGAATGGTTCAACCTAATACGATGATGTCCTGCATGGCGGTACGAAATGGGCGCAACCGGGCTGAAAAACAAAAAATTGTTGGCGGTGTATTCGACTGGTTGGTGTGAACTCTAATCTCACAATATACCACGTGGCGTTTCGCAATGGTCGCAATAGGTGTAGTAATTCACTACACAGTATCCTTTTCCATCAAGTACTAAATACAATAGTACAGCATTTGGCATTCTAAAATACATCAATCGCACATAGCCGCATGCAATGGTCATTGGTGCACATAAAATACAAAACGTATGACCATTTCAATGTGTCATTTTTTCATTTTTAATGCATTTTTATTTTTTAAATTCATTGTAACTTAATTGCTAGACAAAACGCTTAAAAATAGCTTAGCTAACTTAACTATCTTATTCTAACTTACTGGCCCTAAGCGGGCGCTCTAAGTTAAACCTAATACTTAAAACTATGTCTTTTGACGTAACGTACTTGAAAATTGTTTATTTATTTCATTTATTTAATTTTAACTGTAACTAAAAAAATTATATAAAAACTTAGTGACTGAAGTTTTTTTTTGTATTCTTATATATAAAACTTATAAACTACCTTAAAATAAATCTTATAACTATGTTTTTTTTTGAATTTTCTTTTTCGATTTTTTTTTATCTAGTGCTGCTTTTTTTTTTTTTTTTATTTTTTTTCATCCAAGTGCTGTGGATATTTTTTAATTATTATTTTTTTTTTTTTTTTCAATAATTACCGACACCTACCTAAACTACCTAAACCTAAACTATGTAAGTCGGCCATGGGCCAGAACAGCCAACTTTTATCAACAAACAGGTTAACCTCTTTCGGCTAGCCAACAGAAATGACCGTATTGACGTTGTACATCCTGAACATCGCGACCCGATACCGCCCTACTAAACCGGAGTCGCTCCACACTGCCGTGTGCAACGTCTCTGTCGTAGTTGAGTCGCCTATCCACAACTGTCCGAGCAACGTGGAGGATTAGCGGCACCGCCAATCTGTCCTTCATCAGACCTTTCTTATCAAAATAGAGGAACGCCTCTGGGGGAACAAAGCCGTTAAGGCGCACTCTCTCGTGATACTCGTAATTGGGGTAATAAGCCCCGGAGATCAGGTTGTTTGTCGAGCTCATTGCTTTTGCAATGTGCCTTCGAATCAGCTTGGTAACGAAATTATCCACTCTTATTAGGTTAGCCCTGTTGTATAGGACCTCATTGGGATAGAGTTTTACGTACTGGGACTCTGGTGTTCTGTACAAATGAAGGCAAGCCCGAAAGCAAGCCCTCTCAAACACCCGAATCTTTTCCAACAAGCTTGCTTCCATGTTGAACCACACGGGGCATCCATATAAGAGGCTGGGGCCGGATGAGGGCCATGTAGCAGATTACCTTTACCCTTGCATCGAGTTGCTTGCTATAAAAAAGTTTCTTTGTAAGGGCAAAAGCACCTTTGGCTCCGGCCAGAGCAGCATCTACATATATGTTTGTTAAAATATAGATAATGGTCTAACCAAAGCCCCAGGTATCTGACTACACTTCGACTCGCAAGTGGCTGTCCGTGCGGTAGGCACCAGACAACGGCGTCCTAAAAAGAATGGTTTCCGATTTCTGAAAGTTGATCTTCAACATCCAGTCATCGCAATATCGCTGAATCTTATTGAAGTCACGTTGCAAGAGAATTGTAATGACCTCGATTTTTGGTCCTGATCTGTACGCGATCAAGTCGTCTGCGTACGCTATGGCATGGTGAAGTGATCCTATCAGATCGCTCGTGTAAATATTGAAAAGAATCGGTGAATTAACCGCACCTTGTTGCAGACCGTTTTTAATTAGAAATGTTCCAGCAGAAGTCACATTGCCATTTTGGACGATGAACTGTCTACTAGTGAGCATGTTATTAAGTATGTATAGCAGTGGTTTGCTTATGCCCAGGATGCTCAGCTTATAGAAGAGTCCCTCTAACCATACGTGTCAAAGGCCTTCTCCAAGTCAATCAGGCAGGCACCCGTGCATTGGTTCTTGTATTTGTTCCATTGTATATCCGATACCAGTTTAGACGCGGCAAGTATCGTATCATGCCCCGCCTTACAGCTGGATTGGTTATCCGGAATTATATTACTGTTCCCAGTCCACTTCACCAGGGCTCTATTGATCACTTTCTCGAATACTTTGCTGATGTTCGGAAGGAGACTTATCGACCGGAGATTTGCCGGATTGGAAGTGTCCTTACCCTTTTGGGGATGGGTTGTATCGCTGCTGTTTTCTAATGCGCTGGATAATGTGCATTATTCAGTGCATTGTTAAACAGAGTGGTGTAAATGTCCACCGCTTCTATAGGGAGATGTCGAAGCGCAATATTCGATTACTCCATCGATTCCCGCAGATTTCTTCCTCCTCAATGAGTCGAAGATCGCTTGGAGCTCCACCTTCGATATGTACAGGGGATGTACCCTTTCATCGGCGATGACATTATTTGCCATGTTATCGTCATAGAACTTGGTAAAACCTATGTTCTCAGAATGCCAGTGCTCTATATCATTTCGAAGGCAGAAGTAGTGCACAAGGACGCGATTTTCCAGGTCGTGTTTCGGGCAAATGGTATCATTCACTTTGTCGCTGCTATAGCCTCTACCTTCAATTCCAGATCTTCGATCACAAAGAAGTTGTCATCCTCTACTGCGTTATCTGGATCTATACCTGCTGTTATTAGTATTTGTCCATTGTTCTTCGTTCGGGGGATCTTAAGACACGGAAGGTCGTTTTGATTATTCCTCCGAAATATTTTATTTATTTGCGGGAACATGCTCTGGTTGTTGGATTTTACAGCCCGAATTTTGTTGTTCCAATGCAAATTTACAGAAAGTCTGTAATTTTCTCTAATTAATTTCTGGAGGTTTTTAATCAGCGACTTCAGTGTCCTAACCTCCTAGTTTTGTCTGTCAGTAAACTGTCTGTACAAGATTTTTAGTCTCGACAGCAGTCTACTTTTGTGTTGGTGTAGTGCGCCAATTGTTGTATTGCGGAATATGTCTGTGTTGTCAGTATGTTGATACCGAGGTATCGTATTGTCCATAGTTCGTTTAATTGTTTCGTCCATTTGTTTTAGGTACCAGTCAATCTCCTCGTTTGACAGATTCCTATTGGACTGTAGGTAGAGCGAATTCGAGGAGAGTGCTCTTGTCAAAGTTTTTGAGAAGCGAGTCCAACGCGTCCTACTATAATTGTAGGAGTACGTTTGGACAAACTCCTCTAACTCCGCAATTTCGTTGGGAATCGTTATTACGGCACTGAGTCCGCAATGGTCACTGTCATACACAAATGTGTGCAGGCAGTTTATAGTTTGTCGGTTCATGTCGGTCAGTTGTAACCTTACGTCGAACAGCATAAGATCCAGATAGGAGCCGCTTCTAGGAAACGACGGGCTATCTGTTGCTTTCAAATCGAGTTTATACTCGACACTGTGCCGAACCCACCAATTGAATATTAGGTTCCCTCTAGAATTTGGTGTGTTATTTCCCCAATCTCTATGTTTGGCGTTAAGATCTCATTCCATGGTGAAATAATTTCTCTCCGACTCCAGTCTTAGAAATCGAAAAAGTGTCTCGAACTCTGAAATAAATAAAGTAGATTGATTAGCTTCAGGTGCATAGAGTGCGACGAAGTACATTCTCTTCCACTACGGAGAGGGATGCACACGATACATGCTTCCAGCTCCTGGAACCTTCGCACTTCACCGCTGTACATTACTTTAAATTGCAGTTGTTTGCGTGTGAAGATCGCAACACCTCCTCCTTGTGTGGAGTTGGGCCGGTCTCTTCTGACAATATTGCATTTATTGTGCCGCAATTTGTGTTTCTGGGATAGCTTTGTTTCGCTAACCATAAGCACATCAGGGGTTTGGTCTTCTAGCAACTTAAACAATACGGCTCTTCGCTCGATCCAAATCAGTGAATTCATATTCACCGCAAGTATCTTCAGGGATTGCTCCTCCATGTTCGTACCCATTACGACTGGAGGTGCGTTAGGCCCGGCAGAAGGGCGTATATCAGGTCCACCCGCTTCGCCTACTCCTGTACCTGACGTTGAAGCTGCTCCATCTGCCCTTGGATAGAGAGCAAGATGGCGAGCAAGTCAGTTTGAGCCTCCGGTGCTCTAGGCGCTGGGACCTGAGAAGCATCCTTCGGTCTTTTCTGTTCCGCGCTTCCCCGACCTGCCGCCATTTGGGCGTAGGTCACTTGGGGAGTCACGGATTGTGTTTGAATTGGAGCAGATGGTCGTTCCACTACGACCTTCTCCTGATGAACCAGATTTACTTTCTTAATATATTGGAACATAGGACAACCCCGATAGTTTGCGGTGTGTCCGGAGTTCCTGCATAAAGCACAGGAGAGTTGGCTTTTATCTGCCACTCCATCCTTACCCAGAGTCCATTCCTCTGCTTTGTGGTTCTTTCCACACTTGACACATCGAGGCTGCATTTCGCAGTTCGACGCGGCGTGACCGAACCTTTGGCAGCGAACACATTGTAAAATGTTTTCGCTCCTTCTTAATTTTTCCCATGCGACAACCTGGTAGTCTAGGACTTTAATACTCCTTAGACCATCCAGCTTGCTATTGGGTAAAAGCTGAGTTATTAAGAACGGCAGTTTCCGCTTCTCCCTTTTTGCCTTAGCTGTGGTGAATGGCTTGACCCCTACAAATTCGAGCTCGTTGCACTCTTTCTCTTAAAGCAGCGCAAGGAGCGTCTCCGGATCAGTAGACGGATCTATCCCCCTCAGCAGCATTGTTTGCCGATTTTCCCCCTTCGGGGTGAAGGAGAAGAACTCCGTCGTCGTGTTCTTTAACAAATCTTTAATTTTTTTATATTGTTCTACTGTATTGCAGTTGATAGAATGCCTGTCTACATTTAAACGTTTGATAGAAAAATTGTTGCCTAAAGCCGACTTACATAGATTAATGGTGTCCATAAGCTCAATCTTATAGGTGTTGATTGGCGGTACCCTCGCTTTTACCGTCGTCTTCGGTTGCTGTTGGTTCTGCTGCGGTTGTTGTTGCTGTTGTTCCTTCTGCTGCTGCTGTTGCTGCTGTTGTTTCTGCTGCTGTTGTTTCTGCTGCTGCTGCTGCGGTTGTTTTTGAGATTCTTGAAGCGTTTTCTGCTGCTGTAGTAGTTGCTGCTGTTTTTTCAGCTGTTGTTGTTGATGTTGCTTCTGCTGCAGTATTTGCGGCTGTATTGGCTATTGCCGCTGGCTTTCTGGCGGCTTCTTCTATAGTTGTTGTTGTTGTTGTTGTTGAGCGCGCTGTAGCTCTAGCTGCCGCTCCCTCTCTCGCCTGGCCATTTATTTGGCCTTTATGGCACGCACCCTCTGTTCCAGCTGTCTGATGCTTGTTATCAGACTCTCGACTTCTTCTTCTTCGTCATCCGATTCGGAGGCCGCCAGAACTGCGAAGCTGTTGTTTTTGTTTCCAACGTAGTGACTTTCCCCACCGTCGGAGACGTATGCTAATTCGACAGAGTCATCGGACCTCTGCCGCTTCTTATCTGTTGCTGCTATTGCTGTATTCGGCGCCCTTTCCCTCACTCCACCTGGCAGCTGTATAGCTGAAGCTGGCGTGGAGGGACGCTTTACAAGGATGGGAGTAGGCTTAAGTTTCCTTCTCCTTTTCCCCATACTTGCGGTTGTCACTGTTGCTGGGTGACCTGCCTGTACCAGCCGATCCCGCTATTGGGAGCGCGGACCGCTCACTTTTCATCGAATGTTTCTCTTATTTATAATCAATTATATTCACTAATTTAGAATAAATTATAAAAAAAAGTTTATACTGATATTTTCCCTGGTTGGGAATTGAACCCAAGATCCTGGGTTGACGGTTCACCACCACTCATTCATTTTCATTTTTAATGCATTTTTATTATTACTTCATCAAACTTATAGCTAGACAAAAACCCTTAAAACTAGCTTAACTAACTTAACTATTCCTATTCTAACTTACTGGCCCTATGCGGGCGCTCTAGGTTAAACCTAATATTTAAAACTATGTCTGTTTATTCATTTTATTAATCAATTATCTATTGATACTAAGAAAAACTTTAAATAAATTTAAAAAACTTTGCATATGAACTTATTTTTGAATCTTCTTATATATAAAACTTACAATCTACCTTAAAATAAATCTTAAACTACTTTATTCTAAATTACCCTATCTTATTCTATGTTACGTATTTTCTACGTAAATTTATTTTTTTTTTATTATTTTTTTTTTGTTTTTTTTTATGTTTTTTGTGTTTTTTTGTGCTTTTTTTGTATTTTATTCATCCAAGTGCTGTGGATATAAATTTTTTTTTCTTTTCTTTTTTTTTATATTTATTAACTACACCTACCGACACCTAAAAGAACTACCTAAACCTAAACTATGTAAGTCGGCCATGGGCCAGAACAGCCAACTTTCAACATAAAACAGGCTACCCTGGATTAGGAGGGAACGACGAAGGAGTTTCCTCTATTTCGGCCAGCCAACAGAAATGACCGTACTGACGTTGTACGTCATCAACATCCCGACCCGATACCGCCCTACTAAACCGGAGACGCTCCACACTGCCGTGTGCCACGTCTCTGTCGTAGTTGAGTCGCCTATCCACAACTGTCCGAGCAACGTAGAAGATTAGCGGCACCGCCAATCTGTCCTGGATCAGACCTTTCTTATCAAAATAGAGGAACGCCTCTGGGGGAACAAAGCCGTTAAGGCGCACTTTCTCATGATACTCGGAATTGGTGTAATAAGCCCCGAAGATCAGGTTGTTCGTCGAGCTCATTGCTCTTGCAATGTGCCTTCGAATCAGCTTGATAACCAAGTTATCCACTCTTATTAGATTAGCCCTGTTGTATGGGACCTCATTGGGTTAGAATTTTATGTACTGGGACTCCGGTGTTCTGTATAAATGAAGGCAAACCCGAAGGCAAGTCCTCTCAAACACCCGAATCTTTTCCAACAAACTTGCTCCCACGTTGAACCACACGGGACATCCATATACGAGCATGGGCCGGATGAGGGCCATGTAGCAGATTACCTTTACCCTTGCATCGAGTTGCTTGCTATAAAAAAGTCGCTTTGTAAGGGCAAAAGCACCTTTGGCTCTGGCCAGAGCAGCATCTATATGTTTGTTAAAATATAGATATTGGTCTAACCAGACCCCTAGGTATCTGACTACACTTCGACTCGCAAGTGGCTGTCCGTGCGGTCCAACGATTGAGAACTTTCGCCAATTCTTTCTGGTACCCCTAGAGGCCCCAGACAACGGCGTCCTAAAAAGAATGGTTTCCGATTTCTGGAAGTTGATCTTCAACTTCCAGTCATCGCAATATCGCTGAATCTTATCGAAGTCACGTTGCAAGAGAATTGCAATGACCTCGATTTTTGGTCCTGATCTGTACGCGATCAAGTCGTCTGCGTACGCTATGGCATGGTGAAGTGATCCTATGAGATCGCTCGTGTAAATATTGAAAAGAATCGGTGAATTAACCGCACCTTGTTGCAGACCGTTTTTAATTAGAAATGTTCAAGCAGAAGTCACATTGCCATTTTTGACAATGAACTGTCTACTGGTGAGCATGTTATGAAGTATGTACAGCAGTGGTTTGCCTATGCCCAGCCTGCTCAGCTTGTAGAAGAGTCCCTCTAACCATACGGTGTCGAACGCCTTCTCCAAGTCAATCAGGCAGGCACCCGTGCACTGTTTCTTGCATTTGTTCCATTGGATATCCGATACCAGTTTAGACGCGGCATGTATTGTATCATGCCCCGCCTTAAAACCGAATTGGTTATCCGGAATTATATTACTTTTCTCAGTCCACTTAAGCAGGGCTCTATTGATCACTTTCTCGAATAGCTTGCTGATGCTCGGAAGGAGACTTATCGACCGGAGATTTGCCGGATTGGAGGTGTCCTTACCCCGTTTGGGGATGGGTTGTATCGCTGCTGTTTTCCAATGCGCTGGATAATGTGCATTATTCAGTGCATTGTTAAACAGAGTGGTGTAATTGTCCACCGCTTCTAGAGGGAGATGTCGAAGCACAATGTTCGACACTCCATCGATTCCTACAGATTTCTTCCTCCTCAATGAGGCGAAGATCGCTTGGAGCTCCACCTTCGATATGTACGGGGGATGTACCCTTTCATCGGCGATGACATTATTTGCCATGTTATCGTCATTGAACTCGGTAAAACCTATGTTCTCGGATCGCCAGTGCTCTATATCATTTCGAAGGTAGAAGTTGTGCACAAGGACGCGATTTTCCAGGTCGTGGTTCGGGCAAATGGTATCATTCACCTTGTACACTTCCTGGAAAGACCCTCTTATAGCCTCTACCTTCTCTTGCGGATCTTCGATCACAAAGAAGTTGTCATCTTCCACTGCGTTATCTGGATCTATACCTGCTGTTATAAGTATTCGTCCATTGTTCGTCGTTCGGGGGATCTTAAGACACGGAAGGTTGTTTTGATTATTCCTCCGAAATATTTTATTTATTTGCGGGAACATACTCGGGTTGTTGGATTTTACAGCCCGAATTTTGTTGGTCCAGTGCAAATTTACAGGAAATCTGTAATTTTCTCTAATTAACTTCTGGAGGTTTTTAATCAACGACTTCAGTGTCCTAACCTCCGAGTTTTGTCTGTCAGTAAACTGTCTGTACACGATTTTTAGTCTCGACAGCAGTCTACTTTTGTGTTGGTGTAGTGCGTCAATTGTTGCATTGCGGAATATGTCTGCGTTGTCAGTATGTTGATACCGAGGTATCGTGTTGTCCAAAGTTCGTTTAATTGTCTCGTCCATTTGTTTTAGGTACCAGTCAATCTCCTCGTTTGACAGATTCCTATTGGACGGTAGGTAGAGCGAATTCGAGGAGAGTGCTCTTGTTAAAGTTCTTGAGAAGCGAGTCCAACGCGTCCTACTATAATTGTAGGAGTACGTTTGGACAAACTCCTCCAACTCCGCAATTTCGTTGGGAATCGTTATTACGGCACTGAGTTCGCAATGGTCACTGTTATACACAAATATGTGCAGGCAGTTTATAGTTTGTCAGTCCATGTCGGTCAGTTGTAACCGTACGTCGAACAGCATAAGATCCAGATAGGAGCCGCTTCTAGGAAACGACGGGCTATCTGTTGCTTTCAAATCGAGTTTATACTCGACACTGTGCCGATCCCACCAATTAAATAGTAGGTTCCCTTTAGGATTTGGTGTGTTATTTCCCCAATCTCTATGTTTGGCATTGAGATCTCCTGCCATGATGAAATAATTCTCGTCCAACTCCAGTCTTAGAAATCGAAAAAGTGTCTCGAACTCTGAAAAAAATAAAGTAGATTGAGTAGCTTCAGGTGCATAGAGTGCGACCAAGTACATCCTCTTTCCACTACGGAGAGGGATGCACACGATACACGCTTCCAGCTCCTGGAACCTTCGCACTTCACCGCTGTACATTACTTTAAATTGCAGTTCTTTGCGTATGAAGATCGCAACACCTCCTCCTTGTGTGGAGTTGGGTCGGTCTCTTCTGACAATATTATATTTATTGTGCCCCAATTTGTGATTCTGGGATAGCTTTGTTTCGCTAACCATAAGCACATCAGGGGTTTGGTCTTCTAGCAACTTAAACAATACGGCTCTTCGCTCGATCCTAATCAGTGAATTCACATTCACTGCAAGGATCTTCAAGGATTGCTCCTCCATGTTCATACCCATTACGACTGAAGGTGCGTTAAGCCCGGCAGAAGTGCGTAGATCTGGTCCACCCGCTTCGCCTGCTCCTGTACCTGACGTTGAAGCTGCTCCATCTGCCCTTGGATAGAGAGCGAGATGGCCAGCAAGTCAGTTTGAGCCTCCGGTGCTCTAGGCGCTGGGGCCTGAGAAGCAACCGTCGGTCTTTTCTGTTCCGCGTTTCCCCGACCTGCCGCCATTTGGGCGTAGGTCACTTGGGGAATCACGGATGGTGTTTGAATTGGAGCAGGTTTACGTTTCACTACAACCTTCTCCTGACGAACCAGATTTACTTTCTTAATATACTGGAACTTAGGACAACCCCGATAGTTTGCGGTGTGTCCCGAGTTCCTGCATAAAGCACAGGAGAGTTGGCTCTTATCTGCCACTCCATCCTTACCCAGAGTGAATTCCTCTGCTTTGTGGTTCTTTCCACACTTGACACATCGAGGCTGCATTTCGCACTTCGACGCGGCGTGACCGAACCTTTGGCAGCGAACACATTGTAAAATGTTTTCGCTCCTTCTTAATTTTTCCCATGCGACAACCTGGTAGTCTAGGACTTTAATACTCCTTAGACCATCCAGCTTGCTATTGGGTAAAAGCTGAGCTAGGAAGAACGGCAGTTTCCGCTTCTCCCTTTTTGCCTTAGCTGTGGTGAATGGCTTGACCCCTACAAATTCGAGCTCGTTGCACTCTTTCTCTTAAAGCAGCGCAAGGAGCGTCTCCGGATCAGTAGACGGATCTATCCCCCTCAGCAGCATTGTTTGCCGATTTTCCCCCTTCGGGGTGAAGGAGAAGAACTCCGTCGTCGTGTCCCTTAGTAATTCTTTAATTTTTTTATGTTGTTCCACTGTATTGCAGTGGATAGCGTCCCTGTCTTCATTTAATCTTTTAATAGAAAAATGGTTGCCTATGGCCGACTTACATAGTTTAATGGTGTCCATAAGCTCAATCTTGTACGTGTTTATTGGCGGTACCCTCGCTTTTGTTGTCGTCTTCGGTTGTTGTTGCTGTTGGTTCTGCTGTGGTTGTTGTTGCTGTTGCTTCTGCTGCTGCTACTGCTGCTGCTGTTTCTGCTGCTGTTGTTTCTGCTGCTGTTGTTTCTGCTGCTGCTGCGGTTGTTGTTGTCTGTCCTGCTGCTGTTTTTTCAGCTGTTGTTGTTGCTGCTGCTTCCGCTGCAGTATTTGCGGCTGAACCTGGCTTTGCCGCTGGCTTTCTGGCAGCTGCTTCTGTAGTTGTTCTTGTTGTTGAGCGCGCTGTAGCTCTAGCTGCCGCTCCCTCTCGCCTGGCCATTTGTTTGGCCTTTATGGCACGAACCCTCTGTTCCAGCTCTCTGATGCTTGTTGTCAGACTCTCGACTTCTTCTTCTTCGTCGTCCGATTCATAGGCCGCCAGAACTGCGAAGCTGTTGTTTTTGTCTCCAACGTAGTGGCCTTCCCCACCGTGACGGATTTAAAGGAGAAGCCGAAACACGTCTGCACACTGTGAAAGTCTGTGAACGACTGACATTTCAATGTGTCACCAGTAGATCAATGTCTACACTCGCCCGCCGAAATATATCGTATGCATTTATACTGTCGCCAGCAGAACCCATAAAGTAGAATGTGTAATTGGTATACCCATATACCCCTGCAACGTACTAAACTCAAATGGAACTCCGAACCCGATCACTATGCACTTGCTGAGATTGCATTATGCACCTAGCTGGCCAATGAAATGTTGGGACATATTAATCGATACGGTATTCTCATGGTACGAATGAACCTATGACATAGATAAAACTGCATGATAGCAAAACATGAAGAATGTATGTGTGGAAGGGGAATGCTCATTAAGTCAAATTCAGTTAGTCAAAAGTGAATAAAGTAAACATATAAAAAAGTGAAACCATCTCTGGGGCTAAAACTCCAGGAACAGTGAAAAAAAAGAAGAGAGAAAAGCATATACGAACTGAAGCAGGAGCATCAACAACATTAGCAGCAGCAAACGACATCAACTATCAGCTACAATTAAATAACATTAGCAGCAGCAGCAACTATTACTCGTAAGTAAATAGTTTTAAATATTACCATTATATTGTTATAGTATTATATATATACGAGTACATACATACAAAACACAAAAACAATTCCCTAAAAACAAAATTTGTCCGTTTAACATTAATAGAAAAAAAGAAAGAGAAACCCTTTTTTTAAAACAACTTTTATTGCATGAGACGCCAAAAACAGACGGTGGAACTATTTGTGGCCCTGCCCTATAATAGTAATAGAAACTAAAATAAGTCTTAACGATGTAATTAGCATTCGATGGGAACCAAAGCGACCTCAATAAGTTCATCGCATGCGCCGAGATCTTATTTTCAGACACCACGGACCCAGGTCAACATCCGTTATTCCTCAAAATAGTCAAGACAAGATTAAAAGGAGCTTCGTCCAATACAAGAACTTGGCCAAATGGAAAGATTTGGCAGCTGAACTAGAGGATGTTGTGAACTAGGGTTGGCCACGGAGGCGTCTTCGGTGCGAGTAATGAGGACGGCGGCACGCTCGCGGTTGCTCGGCTCAGCTCGTCGGACGGGGTGGTTCTTGTCCACCTTACTTCACACTACCTGCTCAGCACACAAAATCTCGTGCCATTTTGATAGAAAAACAAAAGAAAGACATTGGACGGAATAAAAAAATAGGAAAGTAAGCAAAAGGAAAATCCAATGGTTGTGCCCATGGCCAGGAGAAAGATTGGGATGGACTCCGCAAACTTACCCTATCTATCCTAAACTAAACCTAGACTAACCTAGCGACTTAAGCTAAATCCTAAACTAACCCTAACTATCTTAACCTAACCTAACTCTACTCCCTACCGCGTCAATTGTCCTTCCCATTTTCTCTCCCTGCCAAACGGGTTCGTCCGGCACCCGAGGTATGTCTGGTGGAAGTGGCAAAAGTTGGCCTGCCCACCCTTTGTGTCTAGTGACACAACCAATTGGCATCTCTCTGGCCAATGATTGCGAGAGATGGCCCCTAAACGTGCTTCCCAGTCACGACCTCAGCAGTGGAAAAGTTCGTTTCTCATCACGTTACGTCGTCATTGTTCGTAGTCGTCCTGTCCTGTCACCGTTCAGCTATAGAAGGACGGCCCGACCGGCCATCCACACACCAAAAGAAACAAAATTTATCCGCTCATTAGTCTGACAAAATAGAACCACTCAAATTTTTGGATAGTGGGCTACACTATTTATTATAAATTTAAACTTATCTATTATTAGAACTAAAACTAGGCCCTATTCTGCCAAGAATGACTCAGTATACTTCTGTTTCAAAGGTGTAAAAAAAACGAGTTACTCACGGTTCCTTTTTTTTTGTTATCCAGGTCCCCCGTTGTCCTGCCGGCAGCACGATGAAGGATGTGTTTTTTTTTTTTTGCGGAGCTAGACGCGACGCCTAAGGCACTGTTCGTTCTTCGCAGAATTCACACAACCTTAACTAAATTTCAAGATTTAAACTTAATTCAAACAAACAAAAAAAAAATGCAGGGAAAATTCAAAACAGATAATTCTATTCACTTCCACTTTGCGGACTATGAATTTTTTTAAAAAAAATTTTCTCAGTGCAAGTTTAACTTTTAAATTTTTCCTTTTTTTCACTTTAAACCGTTCACTGGACACTGTGTCCCACGGAGCACCTCCTGGAAGCGTTGAATTTTTCTTGGGGGAGCACCCCTCGTTGCCGTTGTTGCGGACCACCGCCACCGCTATTACCGCCTGCACCGGTCTTATCCGGTTGCACCGGTATCTTCTTTACAACGGTCCTTGCAGGGAAACGGCAGTCGTTAAGATTTCCGCCGGGACCTGCGCTGCCTAGCGACTCTCAATGCCTATTGGTTTTAAATTTATTTAATTATTTTGCCCACAGGCACTCCTAAGCTTCGCCCTACGTACCTTTATATTGAGTATTTGGCTGCGTACACCTCCTTTAAAAGTACGTTCCCCCGATTCCTCTCCACGCCTTCAGGATTATCTGATTATAATTAGATTTTTTATTTTTTTTATACTGCTGAAAATTACTTATCCTATATGCCAAACTCACCTCAGAAAATAGATTGACAAAAAAAATTGATTTTATACAGAGGGCCTCCGCCTCACTGTACTTGACTTCTTTTTTTCTTTTTTTTTATACAGCAAACAAATTACTATCAGCGGTAGCGACCAGCTGTTTGACACTTGACTTTACAAAATGATCTTGGGGTCGATGCTCTACCCGTTGCTATCAAGCTGGGTTATCTGTTTCCCATTGTCCTACTTTTCCCCTTCTTTTCTTGTTTCGACTTTGTCCTCTCTTCGTCAGTCTTTTTCCCATTTTCTTTGTCATGTTTTGTCTTTGTCAGCTATGAGTAGTGATTTCCTTTTTTTACGGGACATCGAAATGAGAAATTTCCCTTTCCAATGTCCTACGTCTCGTCATTGTCAGTTACAAAAAATTTTCGTTTGAATAAACAATTCCTGAGCGATAACATACATAAATACACTAACCTGACATATAATATTGTTAGCTGACTTACCTAATAACACTAGTACGACCTTACTCACGTAACCCACAAACAAAATTTCTGACCAACAAAAAAAAATATATAATATATGTTTATATATTTTTTATATAAAAATATTGAACAAACGAATTCTATGTTCTTTATCTTAGCCCTGAACCACAGATAATTTCCCGTCAGATAATTTTGTCAGCTGATTGTTGACATTTCTTTTTTTCTTAATTTTTGCGAGGCGAATCGCTGTGTTTATTTTTATAATTGTACTTTTTTTATTTTTTTGTTATTTTACGCCAATAAATTAAAAGAAAACCCATCTGTTAAGTCTCCGGTACGATTGAAATCTACTACTTTAACATTTTCTATTCTTGTTACCTTGGTCACTCTGACACGTTACTTGACGTTTTCTCTTTTTTCTATACATACATATATACAAATGTAACTTCTCTAACATTGAATAAAAGATTGAGCACATTCTTTTGTTAACATTGGATCAGTGCACTAGCAAGTTTTTTTTATTTCAAGCGAAGAAGGGTTGTTTCTGCGAAGGATTTCGATTCATTTTAATTATCGAAATTAACATTGGCGACCGTGCCAGGACTTGTGTCCTCAAACTTTTTATCTCCATCAATCTAATAATCGAAGATAAAAAAAAGGGAGAAAAAATATATCACCACGTTGCATACACTGGCTGCTGTTTGCACAGCTAACAGACAACGGGATAATCGATGTCTTATCGTCGAAGAAATCTTCATAGGAAACATAATTTTTTGTTTTTTTTTTTTGTACAAATAAGCACCTGCTGCGTCATCATTTAATACATCTGCACATGCTGCGAAAGTCGATTCTACATATCCATTTGCTGCTAGGAGAAACCGATTGCTAATTAAGGTACGTACATACATAACTGCATACATATCACAATGTCAGAAACGAAAATTGCGAAGCTGAAAATTAAAAGGCAAACCTTAATTGGTCAACAAGATCGGGTAAAACAATTTGTGGAGAAGATGTCTACTGCTATACTAAAGGAGCTCGAAGTGCGGCTAAGCTCATTGGAGAGGTACTACTCGGAATTCCAAGCTATTCAGTCAGCTATCGAAAAACTTGATATTAAAGAGGGCGAGTCAAATGTTCGTGTAACATATGAAGAACTGTATTTCATATTACAACCGTCAATCGCAGTCGCTATATCTGATTGTCAAACGAGTAAACGCGAATCTTCTGAGAAAGACAACACGATGTTCAATACCTCAATGAGTGGAAATACAGTAAAACTTCCAAAGGTCCCGTTACCAACTTTTAACGGTGACTACACTAAGTGGCTGAGTTATTATGAAACATTTTTAGAACTTGTAGAGCAAAACGAATCGCTTGACAACATAACAAAGTTTCACTACCTTCGAGCGTCACTTCCAGGAGAAGCACTCCGACGCATACAATCTATCGAAATTACCACGAAGCCTTAAAAATGTTAAAGGATCGTTACGTTAAGAAGTCAATAATAGTTGAAGAACATATTAAAAAAATTCTTAACTTTCTGTCAGTTTCCAGGGTTACGGCAGATAGCATTCGCGAGCTCGTTGACAGTGTGAATGTACACTTACGATCTCTAACTTCGCTTGGACGGTAGTGCAGTGGGACGACCTAGTCATAAGCATTGTTTTAGCTAAACTGGATCACACCACAAACGATAAGTGGATCGATGAACGCACAACCGAACGGCTACCTACGTTGAAAGAGTTGTTCGATTTCTTAGATAAACGCTGTCATCAATTGGAAAGAAGTCTGCTCAGCAGGCTTACTCGTCAACACCGTCACAACTTTCACATGCAATGCCAAATAGAGTTAATCAACCATCACCAAGGGGATCATTTGGCGTAACACCGGAACTTAACTTATGTCATTATTGTTCCGCTTATAATCACAACATATACCGCTGTAGAAAATTTTTAACAAAATTTCAAGCAGCAAACACAGCAAACTTTTGCATTAACTGCCTTAAACCTCATCACTCCCACTTAAGATGTAGTTCAGAAAAATGCAACCTGCAAGGGCATCCATCATACCCTTTTACACGCGTATTCCTACCAAAACGTTTCTCCCTCTACTAGTTATTTACCCACGGGAGAAATATCCTTGAATGCAGCATCGGGAGCACTTCACTCTAGCCTCACTGGTCTTCGTTCAGTGCATGAATCCAAACGCATTTTGCTTTCAACAGCGATAATAAAGGTTCTAGATAAATACGGACAACCTGTACTTTGTAGAGTCCTGCTCGACTCTGGTTCCCAACTCCACTTTATCACCGAAGACTTACTACATCGATTAGGTATAAAAAAGATGAAATCGGAAACCGAAATCTGTGGAATCGGTACTAATTTATCAAAGGCGCACTACACTGCGTATGCGACGATTCAGACTACCACAATGGCATTTACTGCGAATCTTTGTTTCCATGTGCTTCCACGCATTAGTGAACGATTACCTGATTTACATATCAATGTTTCGGAATGGAAGTTACCTAGCAATGTACGATTAGCTGACCCAAGGTTCTTTGAACCGACGAAGATTGACGTCCTATTAGGGGCAGAAATTTACTTCGATCTCTTGCTATATGATCAAATTCGTCTAGGCAACAACTATCCTATCCTGCAAAACACCAAATTGGGATATGTTGTTACTGGAAAGATACCAACTACTCCTATACAGCAGGCGACATACCACTGTCACATAGCCTCAACTCCATCGCTTTTATCAATAGACAAGTTATTGCGCCAATTTTGGGAAAGTAAAGGTTTCCAGCTTTCCCACAAGTCCATGACTCAGGAAGAAAAACTATGCGAGATTCATTTCTTAGAAACCGTGCAAAGAACCAATAATAACCGATTCATTGTACGACTGCCTTTTCCTAAGCCCAGATCGCTTTTGGGGAATTCGCTCGAGGCAGCCAAAAAACGCCTTTTATCCTTAGAGCGACGTTTCAAAAAGGATCCTCAGCTTCAAGAACAGTACATCAAATTCATGGATGAGTATGAAGCACTCAATCACATGCGCAAGGTGTCGAAGCTCGTTCCAAACAATTTCTTTTACCGCACCATGCTGTCATAAAGGCTGAGAGTTCCACAACCAAGGTACGCGTCGTATTTGACGCCTCATTAAAAACTATCACAAATGTGTCACTAAACGACATTCTGATGACTGGACCCACAATACAGTCGGATTTGTTTGCAGTCATCGTTTGGTTTCGGGTTTACCGCTTCGTGTTCACTGCCGACGTAAAGCAAACGTTCCGTCAAATTGAAGTCGACCCCATTGACCGACCCTTTCAAATGATTGTTTGGAGAAGAAACCCAAGTCAAAATATGAGCTTATATGAGCTGAATACAGTTACGTATGGCACGTCAGCTGCACCGTACTTAGCTACTCGTTGTCTTAACAAAGCAGCTGTTGAAGGAGAATTGAAGTACCCAATGGCGTCAACTGCGGTGCAAACTCAAACATACGTCGATGATATCATGACAGGCGCTCATAAGCTTGATGATGCAATCAAGCTCCAAAGGGATCTAGTACAGATGTTGAATGAATCACACTTTGAACTTCGTAAGTTTTGTTCAAATGAACCTTTGCTACTAAGTGAAATTCCTGAAGAACATAGGGAACCCTGTCATAGAATTGGTCAAACTGATGTGGTCAAAACCCTTGGCCTCACTTGGGAACCCACTGCAGATGTGTTCCTATTTCACATTTCAATCACTGAACACGAGACGAAAACCAAGAGGAACGTCTTATCAGATCTTGGCAAATTATTTGATCCGCTTGGTATGGTCGGTCCAGTGATAATACTTGGTAAAATCTTTCTACAGGAGCTATGGAAACCTAAATTTTCCTGGGACGAAACACTTCCAGATTCATATCGTCTTAAGTGGATTCATTATGTCCAGCAGCTGCATTTACTCCGCGACTGCTCCGAAATACATCGTCACTTGCTCTGTGAAGCAGAGCCGAAAGTAGTTGAACTCCATTCCTTCGCGGATAGCAGCGAATCTGCCTATGGAACCTGCTGCTACTTACGCAGTGAAGATCAAGGTGGAAACATCACGGTTCAGCTGATATGCTCTAAGTCCAGGATAGCCCCCACCAAGTTTACGACACTTCAGCGTTTGGGGCTGTGTGCTGCTCTGTTGATGTCTGAATTAGTTGAACGCATCCTTTCAATTTTACCTGTAACGGTTCAAAGGAAGTTTTATTACAGAGACTCCAAGGTAACATTGGCTTGGATTTAGAAACCTTCATACACCTGGCAAACGTTTGTCGCGAATCGGGTGGCGAGAATCCAGGAATTAACAACACGTGAGGATTGGACATAGATAAACACGAAGAACAATCCAGCCGATTTAATATCGCGAGGAGCGCTACCAGAAGTTTTATTGCCGAAATTTTGGCCACAAGCACAACAGCCAGTCACATTAGACATTTGCAAAGTACCCGATCAACGTTCTATCAAAACTGTACTCTATTCAACTAGCAATAAATACGTTGATCTCTTTGCAACCGTTCTTCATAGAGGATCATTGCAGAAGCTAGAAAGAATTTTCGCATATTGCCACAGGTTCATTAATAACGCTAAGCTTTCTGAATCAAAGAGGACATACGGGCCTTTAGCTATTTCTGAGCTCAACGCAGCACTAACAGGAATCTTGCGCAATAATCAACGTGTGTACCTAAACAAGGAATACAATCGTTTACTAGCAGCAGGGGAGGTAGAAGGATCAAGTCGGCTCACGAGTCTCAGCCCATTCGTGGACGACAAGGGGCTTCTTCGTGTTGGCGGTCGTCTTCAAAATGCAGTAGGAACTTGCGACTTTAAACATCCGATTATTCTTTCTAAATCAGACTGAACTAAATTTTTAATAACCTCTTTTCATTTTATGCAAATGCACGCGGGGCCTCAAACATTTCTTTCCATTACACGGCAGGGCTTTTGGCCAATTGATGGTAAGAATCGATGCCGCAATATCGTCCACCAGTGCGTAAGATGTTTCCGCACAAAACCAAGAAAAGCAGATCCTCTCACGGGTAGCCTACCAAAGGAGAGAGTTGAACCTGGTCGTGCATTTCTGACCACTGGAATCGACTTCTGTGGACCACTTTACATCAGCTCCAAGATCCGAGGACGTGCCCCTATTAAGGCTTACCTATGCCTATTTGTATGTTTTACCACCAAAGCAATCCACATAGAAGTAGTCAGCGATTTATCATCGGAAGCGTTCTTAGCCTTACTGAGACGCTTTATTGCCAGAAGAGGCATAAGCTCGAGGATATTTTCTGACAACGCCACGAACTTTGTTGGAGCTAAGAACCAGCTATACGAGCTCTATCAACTTTTTCAAAGGGAGTCTCACAAACAAGCTGTACAGGAACAATGAAAAAAGGGATCGCATCGTATGCAGTACAATCCCCCCAAGGTCTCCACACTTCGGTGGACTCTGGAAGTCCGCTGTAAAAACGGCAAAATATCATCTGCTTCGGGTAATCGCGCAAAATACACTCACCTTTGAAGAATTGACTACCATGACCGCACAGATTGAAGCGATACTTAATTCCAGGCCTATAACGCCGCTGTCATCGGATCCAAACGACTTAAACGCCCTCACGCCTGGACACTTTTTGGTTGGTGCTCCTTCAACTTCGTTTCCTGAACCTGACATTTCCGAGATTCCTATCAATCGACTGTCCAGATTTCGGCGACTTCAGCACTTGCAACAGATATTTTAGAAAAGATGGTCAACGGAATATTTACACTTGCTCCAGCAGCGTCACAAATGGAAGTTCAAGAGCAGTATCATGGCAGCAGGCACTCTTGTACTTATCCAGGATGAAAATCTGCTGCCTTATCGGTGGTCACTTGGTCGGGTAATAACACCATATCCGGGCAGAGACGGTGTTCATCGCGTAGCACAGGTGAAAACACAAAACGGAGACTTCAAGCGGGCAGTTACCAAATTGTACCCTCTACCAATGGAAGAGTTTAAGCATACTTAGTATACCTTAAGGAGGCCGAGATGTTAAGTCTCCGGTTACGATTGAAATCTACTACTTTAATATTTTCTATTCTTGTTACGTTGGTCACTCTGACACGTTACTTGACGTTTTCTCTTTTTTCTATACATATATACAAATGTAACTTCTCTAACATTGAATAAAAAATTGAGCACATTCTTTCGTTAAAATTGGACCAGTGCACTAGCAAGTTTTTTTTATTTCAAGCGAAGGTGCACAAGGAAGCAAAATAATACAAAAAACCTGTGGGAGGGATGTTATCTGCAGGTACCACGGGTAACAGGTATGTTGGAATTTGTTTCCTTTTTTTTGTCATTAATTGGTTCGAATTCTCAAAACACCAATCAAAACCCCACCCCTGAAATGGGGTGTGTGTGTGCGAGGATGTACAGGAACCGGAAGGACAGAACGAGAGGACGCCGACGACAACTACCATCGTGGGATCACCGGAAAATTATCTAGGTTCAGGTACCACTTTTAATCTTTCTTTTCCTTTTTTTTTTTTGTTTTTCTTATTGTTCTTGTTTTTATTGGACGAGGTACAGGATCTCGTAACAGGCTCGACGACGGTTTGCGAGTGGTCGTGAGCCAACCGGCTTCATAAAAAAAGGGGCCTGGTTCATTATTTTTATGTTGGTTTGCTCCAGTGCTTTAGTTTATCTTTTATTTGTTTATTGTTATTGCCCAATGTGTGGCAAGGGCCCACGCCCTGAGATACTCTACTTCAACCGTTGAGGCTAGCTGTGCACTTCTTTATATTTTCACTAGCAAACACGTCCTATATAACAGATCTTTGTATCACAGCTTCTATATCACAGGGGCGTATGTGGATGTACCCGTATGCTACCCACAGATCCATCATAGGGGTGCATTTGGATACATCAAGGTCGCCCCACCTAACACTAATAAATAAACTATAAAATAAATATCCTATAATAGATAAACTCTATATGTAAATAAACTATATAATAAATAAATAGACTCTATATATAAATAAATAGTCTATATAAATAAATAAACTCTATAAATAAATATACCCTATAAATAAATATACTCTCTAATAAATAACTAAATAAATAAATAAATACTCTATCTGTAGGACATAACTAAATACATACATACATATATATCACAGCTAATCCGGCAACGGCCTACATGAGTACGTCAGGGGTGTTTAATATCACCTGCTTAGGTGTGCAAATCCTTAGCGTGCTATACGCCCACCTTTTCGCCTCTTAGGTTACCTGTTTCATATAGCGAGTTACCCTTTGCTTTCAAAATAATTGATTTTAAAAACTTGGGTCCTAGCTTAGCATTGTAATTGTCAGGTAAACTGCTTTGCTTGAAATTTCGTCTATATACCATATATACTTGACTTCTCTACTTCGCGTGTTGTATGCTTTGGTTGCTTTTTGATGTGATAGCTTTACATTGTCAAATATTTTACTCCTTAATAGCTCTAATTTGTCCTTATTGTCGATAATTTCCATGTCCATATATTTGACCGTACCTAGTTTGCGGAGGACTTCGTAAGCACTCGCGTGCTGAATCATTTGAGTCCCAAATACTGCGTAATAGGGTTCAAACGTAGTCGCATCGTGAACTACGCTCCTCAACGAGAAAGCCGCGGCGCTGACGTGGAGGTCCCAGGATTTTTGCTCACCGCTTAGGTATGACCGTATCTTCGTCAGTACGGAGCGGTAAACCCGTTCTGACGCATTGGCTTGAGGAGAGTAGATCGCGGTGCGAATATGTTTGACCCCGTATTTTCCCAGAAAGCTGGCAAACAGCTCTGAAATGAACCGTTTACCATTGTCTGAGTGGATAAACTCCGGTACGCCAAAAATATGGAACACGCTTTCCTCTAGATATTTCACTACCTCAGCACCCGTTGCCTTTTTAATGGGTTTTAAAAACACAAACTTAGAGAAATGATCTAGGACTATAAAAATGTGTGTGTGTCCATTCTTAGTACGTGGGTATGGTTCTAGAAAGTCAATATACAGTCTTTGAAAAGGCCGCTCCGTGGTGGTCTGTTGTCCCATCGGCGGTCGAGAAACGATATTGCGGGGTTTGCTACACTTGCAGATTTCGCAAGCTTTGACCAAAGTCTGCACATCGGTAGCCATGCCTGGCCAAAAGAACATCTGTCTCAATTTCGACAGAGTCTTTTGTATACCCCCGTGACCTGCAGATGGTGAATTGTGTGCAGCCTCCACTAGACTACCACGCAACTCCTTCGGAATCCAGAGTTTCCACGCTCTGTCTTCTTGTATCGTGTCACCTGTTCGTATGTCGGTTCTTTTGTATACGAATCCATCGGAAACGCAAATATCTGGAAGTCAGTCTTTGATCTCGTTTATTGTCTTCCTTAATTCGTCGTACTCCTCCGAGGAAAAGTATGGCGAATTAAGGTCAACCTCCAGAATTACACTCTCAGGATTGAGCTCATCCATGTGAACACGTGAGAGAGTATTAGGGACTACATTTTGGATACCTCTCCTATGTTCGATCTGGAAGTCAAACCCTTGAAGTTTTAGGCTCCATATGTCCAGACGGCCAGATAGATCCTTTTGGGTCATTAGCCACTTCAGACTTGCATGATCGGTTATTACAGTGAAAGGTAATCCTTCCACATAGGCCCTGAACTTCTTCACTGACAGAACGGCCGCATAGCATTCAAGTTCCGTTACGCTATAATTCCGCTGGGCAGAATTGAGCTTCTTGGACATGAATACTATCGGTCGTTCGTTGTTCTCCGTGTCCATCTGGAAAAGCACACTCCCTACACCAGATGTTGATGCGTCGCATTGTATGTAAAATCGTCTTGTGAAGTCCGGGTTCGTTAGTATCGGTGCTGTCACTAGAGTCGTCTTAAGTTTTTGAAAGGCTATGTGCTTCGTCTGTCATGTCGAATGTCTTGCCTTTCTTCAGACAGTCGGTCATTGGGGCTGCCATAGACGCAAAATTTGGAATAAAGCGCCTATACCAGCCCGTCATAGATAGAAATCGACGGAGTTGCTTGGGAGTCTTTGGAACTCGAAAATTCTCGACCGCCGAAACCTTGCCAGGGTCAGTTCGTAGGCAACCATCGCCTACGACGTATCCCAAGTATTTGATTTCCTTGTAACAGAATTTGCTTCTCTCTACATTTATAGTCAGATCCGCTTCCCTCAGACAATTGGCCACTTCCTGCAACAATCTGGCATGGGACTCGAAATTTGGAGAACAAACCAAAAGGTCATCGAGATAGACAAAGACATACTCTTTCAGGCGAGAGGGTATGACCTTGTCCATAAGCCTACACATTCTCTGGGCGGCATTACACAGTCCGAACGGCATAAAGGTATACTGGTATAATGGCCTCCCAGGGACTGTGAACGCTGTCTTCTCCCTTGACTTGCGCTCCAAAGGAATCTGCCAGAATGCGTCCTTCAGATCGATTCCTGAAATGAATCTAGTGTCCTGCAACCTACTTAGCAGTCCTTCAATATGAGGAAGCGGGTAAGCATCCTTTTTCGTTACTTCATTTAATTTTCTGGAGTCCAGGCTCAGTCTGTTTTTGCCGGGTTTTCTCACCAGCACAACTGGAGAGTTCCAAGCACTGTTACTCTCTTCTGTTACTCCTAGGGAGATCATCCTATCCAACTCGTCTCATAAGAGCTTCTGAATCGCAGGTGAAACTGGGTAGTGCCTCTGCTTGATAGGAATCTTCTCGTCATCCACCTCGACTATATGTTCTTCGAGGCTGGTTCTACCCAGTCCCAGCATCGCGCAAGAAGGAAACAGCAGTTTGATTCTCTCCAGTTCTTGGGCTTGTGCTGGTAAGAGTGCCTGGACCGGAGACCGTTCCTCCGTTGGCGATGGGATGCCGAGTTAGTTAATTATGTTCGGAGCGACCTTAAATGTTCTCCAGAAGTTAACCCCCAGATAAAGGACCTGCTGTAAGTTTGGCAGAACGAAAATTTCTAATTCATGAGATTTGCCACCATAGGAGACTACTGTCGTAAATCGTCCTAGTTTTCGTTGGTGTTTTCTGTCTGCTGTTCGTATGTCCATACTCATCCTAGTCATTACTATGTTATGTTTGTCTAAAAAGTCAGTCGCTCCCTTCCCTAAACAACTTATTGAAGCCCCACTATCCAATAGGCCCATGAGCTCTTCACCGTCTATCCTAACCTTAGCTTATGGCCTATAGTCGTCCGAAATATTTATCACAGTCGCTACTACATCTCTCTTTCGTCGTCTATTTATTGCACATGTTTCCCTTAGCCTCCTAATTTTTAAATAGATCCTGCTCTTCTCCACCGGCGTAGTCAATTCCTCTCCAAAGATTCGCTTTCTGGCGGCTTTATACTCCTGCAGGCGTTGGTGAAGACTCTTCCTTTGTGGGATTTCCTTCTTCGAGGAGGTACCATCACCTTCTGGAATCATCTTCAAAATTTGGAAGTCTTCTCCTCGCTTTCCGGGAGTGTGGTCTTTGTCGGCTGGGCCGTCCCGGTTGCACTGCTGACTCTCAGGTTTCCCTGGCACTCTGTGCAACTGAAGTTGATGTTCCTTTGACCACAACTAAAGCACATTAGACTATGGAAAGTCGACTGACACGCCGACGGAGTTGAAGCAGGACTCCTAGTCAGGTCTGTTCTGTTAGTCGGGTTCGTATTCTTTGTTCTGTCTGTCTTCATGTAAGTTGGTTGTCTGTCAGTCCTGTTCCGTTGAAGCGCAGCAATTGCTACTTCTTCGTACTCTAAATTCCTTAATGTTTCCCTATTTCTAAAAACTTCCTCGTCCCCTAGTTCGTTAACTTGTCTTCTAAATTTCGTCTGCCTAGTCGTCAAGTACTTCTCCGCGCGCCTACGCTCGTCTCTTAATTCTCGGATGCTCGTAATGGAAAATTAGCGTCGCTACCCTGTCCTTTATGTTACTTCGGAGGATGTCCACTAAGTCTAGTTCGTTTCGTCGACTCGTCGTTTGTAAAACCATAGTCCGTTCGTCGCTGTATAGGTCGTCGAAAGACTCCTGGGGTTGCTGTCTCCTATGCATGATCGCTCTCAAAATTTCATGATCCCTAACATTATTTTTGAATTGTTTCAACAGTTCACCCTTGAGTCGCTGGTAGCTCAATCCCCTATCGCCTTAATTTTCTTGCAGAAACTGCCAAAACCATTTCTCTGCTGGACAGCTTACGAGGTGGTGAAAATGAGTAAAAAGCTCTTGGTCGCTGATACCGTTCTGGCGCTGCAAGATCTCAACGCGAAACAGGAAACTTTCTACGGACATCGTTTTTGGTGTCCCGTCAAATTTAATGCCCCACTTGTGGATGTCCGCCTTCCGTTCTGAAAACCATGAAGAGAACGGTTCGGTGAATCGTGGAGCCTGGGCACACAGTGGGTCATTTATTGGTCGTTCGTGTTGTGGCGGGTTAAAGGTTGGTCTGTTTAGTGGTGGCGTTGGTTGGTGTTGCAGTTCCGTCCAGTTGAGTGGGTGCGAAGGAGTGGACTGTCCTTGTCGGGTATTGTCTTTTCGTCGGTCGTTCGTTGTCGGTGGTTCCCTATGCGCAGCTGCGGAGAGCTCCAGGTTGCAGATCATGTCGTTGATCACCGACATAAAATAATAAAAAAATTCAAAGAAAAGGTAGAAAAAAAATATAGAATAAAAAAATAAATAATAAAAAAAAATTCAAAAAAGGAAAAAAAGTAGTAGTAAAAGGAATAAAATCGATAGTAAAAATAGTAAAAGAAATCAAAAAAAGGTATATAAAAAAATAATAAAAGGGTGGAAAACGAAATGCTAAAAAAATCAAAATCCTAAAAATAGTATAGATGTAAAATGAGTGTATTATGTGCTTTGGTGTGTGGATTTTTGGTCAGGTTTTCCAGTAACCGTTCTATAGATGTGAGTCTGTCTATTCTCGTCAGGGTAAAGTCAGTATAGTCGGGTAGTGACTGGTACCTCGGATACTTGCCGAGGTTTTAAAACCTATCCTTTCCTTCCTTACCACTACTTGCGATCAGGTAATACCCAATAGATGGTCAGGATTTCCCAGATTGACTCCAACACGGACAAAGCTTCGCGGCTTATGCTGGCGCCTCACGAAGAATATGACTAAAGGTTACCATTCTAGGACAGCGGCTAGCATTCGTATCACCCTGGCGATTTGTTGATGTTGAAGCGGCACTTGTTACCACTTCAACCTGTAGTTCCTAATTTGCTCCTTACCTTGGGTGGGGGTAGCAAATAATAAAAACGACTCTCTTTTCGAACGACAAAAACAAAGTAACTTTATTCAGTGCACTTACAAACTATTTATACATGATTTACAGGTGATTTCATCAATTGTTCTCACGAATAATTCTAATGGGTTGACATTATCATAGTGCGCCTGGACGCAATGTGACACCACCTGGAGTTTAGTGGGAAAATTCTATACTGAGCGTGAGAACATTTGATGTGAACATTTCTAAGGTGAATCGACTATGTGCATTATGATATTTTATGTTCTATGTGGGAGCGTGTGGGATGAGGTGAATGGACAGTGTGTATAATGATATCTTACATTCTATGTGGGAGCGTGTGGGATAAGGTGAATGGACAGTGTGTATTGAGAATGCTTATGTTAAGCTAGGTTAGGGATTAGTGGAACAGCTGCAGGTGTGATCTGATTCCTGACATTCTCCCCCGTGTTGAATGTGCAACATTCAATCAGAGTGATGATCGATGGTGATCTCAAAGTCCGCTCCCGCTGGTCGATTCTTGTGCTTGTCATCAGAAAGTGCCCCTTTGAGTACAGAAGACCGAGGAACTGGTTCAATAGAATCCTTGGATTGGTTGTTGGTAGTACTGCATCTCTTCCAAATTAGGTAACAACCTACGGCAATTATCACGAGGAGAATGAAACTTGTCACACTATAGTGATGAATGTCATGATTATTAAGTGCTGACGGAAGCTCAGTTTTCATCTGCATGTGTCTGTGTGCTTCTGATAAATTGTCGATCTGGTGTGCTCAGGAACTAATGCCTCGCTGATATTGGTTGCCGGTGTATAGGAAAGTCTTATTGTTGAGGAACGTATATCATGTGCTTGGATAATGAATAGTTGTTGCTTGATGACACATCCTGGTTGCAATTTTAACAGTCCTCAGGAACTCAACTCTTGTTCAGTCATCGGATAATATTGGTCTCGAAACAAGTTTACCAGCATATAGGGGAAAGAAGGTTGTATGGCGATAAATGTGGTTTTGGCCTTCACTGGAACAGGTATGACGTGAAACAGTTCTAGGTTGTCTGCAGCTAGGATCGGTAGAGTGATCTTGAATATGATGTAGGTTAAACTTGGTATTCCTTCACTGTGTATTAGATTGTAGATACTTAGAACATCATTCGGTTGAGCCGGAAGCTTCATTTAAGGTGGGAGATGCGATTTTATTTTCCTTATTTCTTCACGAAACTGAGCTGGTGGTAGCAGTTGGGTGCTCATTCTTCCATGCTGTGAGTCCATCATTACATCAATGATTGCGCGTTAAATCCGGCAGATGTTGGAGATCAGCAAAATTGATTGAATAGTTATGGAAGCGAACAATTGTGACAATGCACCTGGTAGATATCTTGTTGAGTTTGGTTAGTGGCTGATATGACTTGACTTAGCTGGTGTTCCAGTTGATTAAATTGTTGGTAGGTGGTGTCTTGACTCTTCTTCATCACGTTAATTGTAGCATCTATCACTGAGGTCTGATTTCCCAATAGTTCAGACAGGTGCATTTCGTTTTGTTCAACTTTACGTATTGTGGATGTCATTTTGTCGGCATATTCAGAGTCGAGTACCCCTCACAATGTATTCGCGATGTTGCCTATAACGTTAATGGCCCCTCTTCTGGCTCTTCCTTCCCTTTGCCTTATTAGGACTTCATTACTCTGCATTAGCTCTTTAATAAGATGTTCAAACTGGTCATTTATTTGGTGACAGTCGTTAGGTTTGTGCATTAGATTACAGACCTTCACTAATCGATTAACGTACCTATTTAAATTATCGAACTCCTTCCAATAAGAATCCATATTGTAGTAGGCAATCAAAGTCCATTCACTACTAATTATTCCCGATGGTCCGAGATTTTCAAAGAAAATTCCCGGCTGGTTTATGAAGGAGGTCGTTTCGAGGGGTGTGGCAATGGTACCAGGAGTAATAAGACATGCAATAAGCAATGTAACGATAGTGGATCCCAAAGACATCCCCATCTTCTTTTTGGGCTGCGAGTTACTGTGACTGCCATTATAATCCGATTCTTCTCCTTGTGTACCCGTTGTTTCATGATCAGCGTTAATATCTTCAGTTGGGAGTGGTGCCAGCTTATGAATGGGATGGCGTAGCACTCCTGTCGAAGTGCGAACATCAGCTACCCGAATCAGTCCATCGTCCCCTGGATAAGTTTTTTCGATACGTCCTAATTTCCAACGTAATCGGGGTAAATTGTCCTCCTTCATTATTACCATTGTTCCCAGTTTTACGTTTGGAACCCGCTGTTTCTTCGACCGATACTGTAGTTGGTTTAGATTCTCCAGGTGCCATCGTCGCCAAAACTCATTTTTTAAGTGGGTCACTAGCTGCCATCGCTTAACTGAAATTGATTTTAATGAGTCTGCATGGGAGTCCACCGATGAGTTTATTGGTTCTCCAATGAGGAAGTGTCTCGGTGTTAAAGACATTAGATCGTTAGGATCTGCTGACATTGGCGTTATTGGTCTTCAATTTGGTATTGCCTCTACTTCAGTGTCAACCGTTTCCATTTCTTCATACGTTAATGCTGCCGCTTCTAATGTTGATTGTAGCAAGTGTTTGGCCGACTTAACAGCAACTTCCCAAAGACCGCCGAAGTGTGGTGCTCGTGGAGGTATGAGATGGAAATCTGTTCCCTTCGAGCTGCATAATGATGTGATCTTGTTTAAGGCATACTGGGATTCAATAAATTCCTTCACTTCATGCAGCTGATTTTTTGCACCTACGAAGTTTGTTCCGTTGTTACAATAAATGTGTCGACAGGTTCCACTTCTTGCAGTAAATCTTTTCAACGCTCCGATGAAGCCTTCGGCGGAAAGATCGGTGACCAGCTCCAAATGTATTGCCTTTGTAGCGAAACAGCAAAAAACTGCAATGTAGGACTTTTGAGGGTGTTTTCCTCGTACCTTAAATGAGTCCATACGGGTCAGCAGAAATCTACACCCGAATTTACAAACGGTCGCGCGGGTTGTATCCTCGCTGCAGGAAGATTTCCCATTAACTGATTTAGTGTCTTGGGTCGAGCCCTTGCACAGAAGACACAATGCTGGACCACAGATCTAACTAACATCTTCCCTTTATGGGCCAATAATTTTGCCTTGTAATTCCCAATAGCGCCTGAGGGCCGACATGCCGATTCCTCAAATGAATTTCTGTGAGTATCACCTTTGTCAATGGGTGATTATAAGAAAGTAAGATGGGGTGCTTTGTGTCATAGGATAAATTTGATGCTTCTAGTCTGCCACCAACTCTTATGATACCTTGATGATGAATGAATGGCGTAAGTCCAGAGAGAGGACAGGCTTTTGCTACTTCACCGTACCTTTTTAGTTGCGCCGAGTCTGTCGCAAACTCCTGATTCTGTATAGTTTTTAAAATGAGAATTCGTGCATCCTCTTATTCCCCAGCTTAAAGATCCAGTGAATGAGCTCTGTTTCTTCGATTTGCATTGACAAACCGTGTCATGTAAGCTACAATACGCTGCAGCCTTTTAAATGAGTTCCTGTGATTTATGGTCTCAATCACGGAAACTTGCCTTTCTGGTACCATAGTTGTAGCTAGTGCCGATTTTTTCCGCTCCAAATCACAATTACTGGTTTTTATGTAAGACGGAGGCCAAATCTTCTCCTCGCCATGTAGAAACGGTGGTCCGTAGAACCACAAGTTACAGGTCCTTAATTTTTTCGCGGGTATACCTCTTGATAGTGGGTCTGCTGGATTTTCTTTGGATCTGACATGTCTCCACTGGCTTGGTATGGAGAATCGATGAAAGGAGTCTATTCTGTTTCCAACAAATTTTTAAAAGTCAGTTGACGCTGAGTTTATCCTTGCTAAGACTATTTCCGAGTCAGTCCATAGGAAAGTGGGCTTATCTTCAATCTTAAGGCACCGTCTTACTCTATCAACTAACTTGGCTGCTAATTCTGCTGCGCACAATTCTAGCCTGGGAAGAGTAATTTTCTTTGGTGGAGGCGGAGCCAGTCTGGACTTTGAACACAAGAGTCGTACTATCGTCCTTCCGTCGTTGTCCGTAGACCGCATGTATATGACAGCACCATAAGCCTTCTCTGATGCATTAGCGAATGCATGCAACTGTACAGTGCGAGGAATTTGGTCGGCAAAAACATGTTGGGGAATCTGGAATCCTTCTAGTGAATATAGGCTTTGTCGGAAATGGGTCCATCGGGTGTGTAGTTCCAGCGTAAGGATGCGTCCCAATCCTGTTTGAGTCTCCATAACTCTTGCAGAAATAACTTGGCGGTTACGACTACTGGTGCAAAAACTCCAAGTGGATCGAATAGTCGGGCTATTTCGGATGCCACAGTTCTTTTGGTTATTTTCTTATATATCGGAGGACTGATCTTTAAGCAGAAGTTATCAGATTTGGGCATCCATATTTATTTATTTATTGAAGCTTAGTACAAGCCTTAACTCTTCTGGTGCAATATTGCGTAGTAGTTGAGGATGATTTGCACACCATTTGTGTAGTTTGAAGCCTGCCATGTTGAGTAATGATGATAACTGTGATTGCTTATCCCGAGCTGTAATTATGCTGTCAGCTCCTGCCATAACATCATCTACATAACAATGCGTTGTAGTACTTCAGCCCCCAACGGTAACCTGGCGCTCTCCTCTTGGGCCAGACGTTGTAAACATTTTATGGCTAAATATGGAGCGGAAGATGTTCCATACGTTAAGCTGATAGCAGCGGATAGGTTGATTTGGATCATTTCGACACCAAATTAATTGATATTTTTTATTTTCGTCCCTCCTGTACATTTTTTGTATGTCGACAGTGAATACGAATCGAGGTAGCCAAAATTGTAATAATACACTGAATAACTCTTCTTGTAGTACAGGCCCTGTATGTAAAATATCGTTGAGTGAGATATTTCTCGATGTTTTTGCTGGTGCATCGAACACTACCCTCAACTTCGTAGTGCTGCTATCGGGCTTTAGAACGCTATGGTGTAGAAGGAATTAGTGCGTTGATGGAATAGATTCCGTAGCCAGTTCTTTCATATGGCCTAGCTGCTCATATCCTTTCATGAAGACTCTGTATAGATGCCGCAGCTCGGGATTTTTTTCCAGTTTTCTTTCTAATGTCATGAAACGACGAAGAGCTACCTCCTTAGATTGTCCTAAGGTTTGTGGGTCATCAGAGAACGGCAGGCTTACCACAAATCGGTTATTGTCATCCCTACTAACAGTTTGATTGAAGTGTGTCTCGCATCACCTTTCTCCTATCGTTAACTGCTTTCCCTGTGTTTCCTCTGGATCTTCTGTATCCCAAAAATTTTGAAATGCTTCTTCCACGCTCTGGTCATTGGTGCAAATTCCGCAGTTTACCGTGGTGGAAGGAATCCTCCTAATTCTGCCCGCTACTATCCACCCGAAAACAGTACTCTGCAGGATTGGCAGCTCTTCGGATAGTTTTATTTGTCCGATTGCAAGAAATTCATGGTAAAATTCTGCTCCAAGCAGAAGATCTATGTGATCAGACTGGTAAAAAGTTGGATCAGCTAACTTAATATTTTGTGGGATGACCCATCCGGATAAGTCTATCGTTTGACAAGGCTGTGGTAAAATGATTCTTGGAAGCACAAAGGCTTCGATTCTCACAGAATATCCACTTAATCTTGAATGCATTAAGACGCTAACTCTTCTTGGAGCCCTTTGAGTTGTTCTACCAACGCCTTCAACGACCATTGAACTTTGCGTTATCAATTCGAGTTTCTTGATCATTCTGTCGGTGATTATGTTGATTTGTGAGCCTGAATCTAATATTGCTCTGCAATCGATTTTATCTCCTGTTTTAGTTTGTAGCTGAACTATTACCGTCCTTAGTAGGACGTTTTTGCCTTCTTGCTTCGAATTCGCTTTTAGAGTAACGGATTTCGCAGTGAGATTACCTAGTCTCTCCGTGTTGTTGGGAGCCGCTTTTGTATTTCTTATAGCCGTAGAGTCCGAAAATTCTCCCTTTGATGCTTCTTCCAGATGAAGAAGTGTGTTGTTTTTCTTTTGGCATTTCATACAGCACCTCGAACTGCAATCACTTGCGTTGTGACCTGGACGCAAACAGTTTCTGCAGTACCTTGCCTTCTGCATAACGTTTAAGCGATTCCTTGGGCTTAAGTTCAAAAACTTCGGGCAACTATATAATTGATGATCACCCTGCATGATATGCATGCTAACCCTGCTGTTGCAATCGTCGGTAATTGCTCTTCTTGATACGTCTTGTATGCTCTCGGTCCTAATGCTTCTAAAGACTGGAATCGGGTTTCCAGAAATGCCAAGAAGTCTTTTACTGATGGCAGTGATTTCGGTTCCTTAAGCGACTGTTCCCATAACGAATGAATGGGTCGATCCAATCTTTTGAGAAGAATATGCATTAGTAGTGGGTCTCAATTTGTTGTATCAACGCCTAGGTTCTTTAGACTAAGAAGACATTCTTGCGTGGTATCATGTAGGCCCTTGATCATCGATGCACTTTTATTTTGGATTATTACTTGCATCATGAACTTGTTGAGGAGCGCTGTGACCAATAAACGGGTGTTCTCGTAGCGATCTGTAATGACCTTCCACGCCGTGCTATAATTGGCCTCAGATGTTGTAAAGTGCCGCATAAGTTTCTCGGCTTCGCCTGTGAGGGTGGTTTTGAGGTACCACATTTTCTGGCAATGAGGAATCGGCTGGTTATGCACCAATTCCGTGTAGAGATCGCGAAATTGTCTCCATTTTAAATAATCTCCATCGAATCTGGGCAGCCCTATTTTCGGTAATTTTGAAATTTGGTTAGTCAGTACGTGAGGATTCTGATGAGCAGTCATTGAAAATTCAGAGGATGGCCTTAATTGTTCATGCAATTTGATCACTGCATTCTGAACCTCTTCTTCGATCAGAAAATACCTATCTATGTCGTAGATGGAGGTATTTGGTTCCTCCATCATATCCCAAATTTTGCTGTGTAGCGTTTATACAACTGACCAGTGCTGTTCAATAGCTTTGACCTTTACGGTGTAGAACTCTGCTGTATGCTGCTCCTTATCCCCTGCCAGTTGGGTTAATGTCATCTTTGTCACATTAATCTCTGTCTTTTGTTTTTGGATTAGCCCAGAAATCTGAGTTCTGGGTTTGGCGATGGGACCGAATTTGTTGCCCATCTCCAGCAGACCTAAATCTTGCTTTGGGTTTAAGCCGAACTGATTTACCTCTTGTATTGAGGCTGCAGCGCCATGATCTCCCCAATCCACCAGTTGCTTTTTCTGCCCTTGGGATTTGCCTGGTTCTTCCCTGACAGAATATGGTTGATACGCTGGGTTTTTTCATGCTTCGATCTTGAGCATGATGTCTGTCATTGTGTCTTTAACCAGCTTGCTGATGCCGCTGTAGTAATACTTAGCAAAGTAGTGGTGGTCCAATGCGGTGCTATACTTGTTTCGAATCTCCGAGTCGACCTTCTCGAAGTTCTCCCACAGAGTCTCCAACTGCAGCAGCCTTTTTTGCAGATTGTCGGAGGTCCATGTCGAGGGTCCATCCTTCCGATAATTCGCGATGACTCGCTGAATCTCCCCTCCCGTCGACTCTTGATTTGATGCTAGCTCCTCTAGACTCATCACGATGCCTTGTGAACCAGTGTTATAGCCCTGGTCACTCGTTTTAAATTAAGTCTCCTTTACCAGTATATGCCCTGGTAACGCTGTGCGCGATTTAATGGACGTAGCTACCAGTGTTTTAGCCCTGGTAACGCTATTCTATTTTACCAGTGTATGCCCTGGTAACACTGTTCTCGCTGATGCAAGAGTTCTCAATACTTGCTCCTTACCTCTGGTGGGGGGCAGCAAATATTGTGGTTGTAACACAAGCAATATACTTGATCACGTCGGGGTCACCAATGTTTTGAGGAGAATCTCTTTTGATTCCCCTATAGACTAACAGAAAGATTCGTCAAGGCAGTATCACCCTGGCGATTTGTTGATGTTGAAGCGGCACTTGTTACCACTTCAACCTGTAGTTCCTAATTTGCTCCTTACCTTGGGTGGGGGTAGCAAATAATAAAAACGACTCTCTTTTCGAACGACAAAAACAAAGTAACTTTATTCAGTGCACTTACAAACTATTTATACATGATTTACAGGTGATTTCATCAATTGTTCTCACGAATAATTCTAATGGGTTGACATTATCATAGTGCGCCTGGACGCAATGTGACACCACCTGGAGTTTAGTGGGAAAATTCTATACTGAGCGTGAGAACATTTGATGTGAACATTTCTAAGGTGAATCGACTATGTGCATTATGATATCTTATGTTCTATGTGGGAGCGTGGGGGATGAGGTGAATGGACAGTGTGTATAATGATATCTTACATTCTATGTGTGAGCGTGTGGGATAAGGTGAATGGACAGTGTGTATTGAGAATGCTTATGTTAAGCTAGGTTAGGGATTAGTGAAACAGCAGCAGGTGTGATCTGATTCCTGACAAGGCGCTTAGGGTTCAAGCTTACAGCAAGATACAAAAAGGAAATCGTTGCAGCAGACAGGGTTACTACTATATTAACGAAGTCAGGTAAAATCGTGCATAACGCACATATTAAAAATTAAACCGTTTCACTCGTATACTAATAGCACAGATAATAAACAACCCAGATGTCTCATTTATTTGGGAAGAAGTGATATATGAAAACGAAATTCACTAAAAAAAAGCTTTTTAAAAAGCTTAAACTTCTTACAAAAGAAAAAAAACATTTGTTTTTTCCGCTCACTTTTTAGTCCATCGTGTCACTCACATACCCTTGTTTACCTTCACTACAAAAAAGAAACAATAAAATATTTTGTGCGACTGCGGTCACGGAGTTCTGATGCCGACACGTTGGTAGGATGGATATCCATACCGTATCTGTATAGATCGTACATATATTTGTGCAAATGGTTGGGCTTAGGTTGTGTGCTTGTTATTTTGTCTGTATGTATGTATCTACCTTATTTTTAGCACTTGATTAAATAAATAAAAACTCTGTAAACTTTGTGGACACAAATTTGCTCTGAAAATGGGTATGAATATGAGTTTTGCATTTATATTTATGCCCTTATAATAACTGATCACTGCTCTTGTCCTACTTAAGTGGAGGTGACTAATCTTCGAAATTATTATAAAAAAACTAACTAACTTAACAAAGTAATCATTAACTTAAATTAGGTTAGTATTAAATTGCAGTTAAATCACCTTAACTGAAGTAGTTTCCAGGAACGAGGACGTGGCAATCCTGCCAGGACGTGGCAGGATATCGACCCGCACCCTCAGAACCTCCAAATAATCACTATCAATTTATCTATCGAGTTTACGTTTTAAGCGTTCATTACATTTGCAAGTTTTTTATTTCATTTCTGGAAATTCTACTTTTATTTAAATTCTTATCAAGGACCCATTTTTCCAGAGCAATACCACTATTAGGGCTATGATTTGTGGGTCCTTGATCACAGCAAATAGCTCTAACGGTTAGTTTCAACTCCGCGCATATATCAAGATAATTATATATCTCAATTCAAGTTGTTTCATAGGTATATTGCTTGGACAAACGACATGATATAAAACTTGCCTAAAATTTCCGCATCATAAAAACGCACACAGACTTAGTGCACATATTAGATCTTTGATTCCTTCCGTAATCAACAAAACCTTCAATTTCATCTTTGAATTTATTGTAGGGTAGATTCGTCTGAAGGCTCATCTCATCAAATATAATCACGACTTATTCTTCTTTTGTCGATTATTTATTTCCTCTAGAACATTTCTGTTTATTCCAGGTGACAGACTTTTAATCTTAGTCCACCTATGTAATGAAAACGGGTGCGGCAAGTGTAGTCCAAGCTGATACCGTAAAAAATTGTATTCGGAAGACGAACGGAAAAAAATGCACTGCGAAATCCACTTCTCCTCTTCGGTGTATTTTTTTGTACTCTTAGATAGAATGAGCTTCGAAAATGCCTTAGTATTTTGATCAATACCAAGCAATAAATCAATTTTCTCTTGGATACTCTGCTTTTCACGAACTTGCAGCTTTTTTTGTAATCTTTTAAACGATGAATTCTCTGAAGCAAATTTATTTTCGTTTTGCGATTTCCTTTTATTGCTATATCCTTAAGCTATTCTTAAATTTCTTAAGCCTCTCAATTCTTTTAATATAAATAGATTGCCTTTTTATATGAGTCTCACAGTTGGCGCAAGTAAATTCAACGTTATCATTGAATCTTTTTCTTGATATCCTTTTTGAAGACAATTTTAGTTCTTCTACTGTAACATCATTCGACTCCAGTACTAATTTATTGCAGTTTTCATATGTAACCTTAGCTCTCGTTGGATCAAAACAAATGAACTCGTCATCAAATATAGCACCACTTCGTTCTAACAAGAGAGAAGGATAAGCCTTTTTTTTAATATTTCTTTCCAATAAAGGCATTCTTAAAATGTTTGCTTCATATATAGGGCGTTTTAAGGCTTTTTATGTGTTCCCGAGACTCCTCTGCTAAAGCTAGCCATTCATCGTTTTTAACTGTTCCTTTTTTAGGAAATTTAAATAATTTTCCATCAGGTAATTCATTTTTGGTTATAGAACAGTGTGCAATTGCGCACTTCGTTCTTTTTCAGGACATTTTTTCCTTGGAGACAATTTTCTTATGCCTTTTAATTTTTTTAGTATATGTATGTAATATATATTATCCTGAAAATCTAAATGATTGATATTCGAGCAAAATCTCTCAAACCTTCTCTTCATATACAACGCATACGTGTTTGCAAAACTTTCATTCATGAACATTTATTGTTTTGCTGCGGTGATAATGAAATCATACCGTCATGCATCTTCATGCCTCTTCAGCATTCAGCTTTTATTTGTTCTTCTATATCACTCTGAAAAAGGCCAAGCCTTTGGAACAAAATGATCCATTTCTTGCGTTTGTGGGTTCGATGTTTAATATATAATCCTACATTTCCTTTTTATAAATTCAGCTGTAGATTTTGCAAACTGGGCTACATGACTTGGAAATTTGTTAAGTTTTAGTAAAGCTTCAATGTCGCAGGCTACAAATCTGCTTAGAACTTGTGTAGCCAACTTCACGTTCATTTTCTGAAACTCAGTAGGATCAATGTGTTCCGATGTAAGTTTTGGACATATTTTGGTAGTATTACTTTTTCGTTGTTATAAAGGTATTCAATTACTTTCCAATTAACAATTCCATCAAAAGTGGTCAAATTGTATTTAAGTAAGTTGTTCCGAATACTCTTTATAAGATGAGGAATATCATACATTCCATATACGGATTTATTTTTTGTAAGTGAAGTTAAAGTTTTTTTCATTTAGATTAAGTTTACTACATAAACTACGATTTGTGGGTCCTTGATCACAGCAAATAGCTCTAACGGTTAGTTTCAGCTCCGCGCATATATCAGGACAATTATATACCTCAATCTCAAGTTGTTTCATAGGTATATTGTTTGGACAAACGACATGATATTAAACTTGCTTGAAATTTCCGCATCATAAAAACGCACACAGACTTAGCGCATATATTAGATCTTTGATTCCTTCCGTAATCAACAAAACCTTCAGTTTTCATATGTAACCTTAGCTCTCGTTGGATCAAAACAAATGAGCTCCTCATCAGATATAGCAACACTTCGTTTTAACAAGAGAGAAGGGTAAGCATTTTTTTTAAACATTTCTTTCCAATAAAGGCATTCTTAAAATGTTCGCTGCATATATAGGACGTTTTAAGGCTTTTTATGTGTTTCCGAGACTCCTCTGCTAAAACTAGCCATTCATCGTATTTAACTGTTCCTTTTTTAGGAAACGTAAATAATTTTCGATCAGTCAATTCATTTGCTGTTATAGAACAGTGTGCTATTGCGCAGTTCGTTCTTTTTCAGGAAATTTTTTCCTTGGAGTCACGCCTTTTAATTTTTAGTATTTGTATGTAATGTATATGTATGTTAGTAATTAACCTGAAAATCTAAATGATTGATATTCGAGCAAAATCTCTCAAACCTTCTCTTCATATAGAACGCATACGCGTTTGCAAAACTTTCATTCATAAAAATTTATTCTTTTGCTGCGGTGGTATGGAAATCACACCGTCATGCATCTTCATGCCCCTTCCCGCACACCCCTTTACACTTCATCACCTCGTTCGTTTCCATGTCACAACACACAATGTGAAAAATAACTTTTCCCACACGAGCGAACGAAGTGAAGAAAAAGAAAAAGCTTTATTTGTTGTACTTATTCTGAAAGCTCTTTGTCTGCTACCCGTTGTCTGCCACGATAAAAATAGGCTTAATTTTTTTATATGGGCGTGCGACATCTGGGTAGTTTATTATCTGTGCTATAAGTAAGAGAAAACGCTCATTAGACTTTTTGGGTTCCGCATGGAAATGGGTGGCAGGGTCTCCTGATCATGATGACTTGAAGATTTTGACATCAAAAATTAATGACCTGGCAGAAAACAATAATAGGCAAATTTCTATTAACAACATTATTGAAAGAAATTTAACGATTTAACCAGAATTGAAAACGAAATTTTAAATGACCTTAAGGCATGAAAAAACTTGAAAAAAAAATATGCACTTGTGATGAAAAGTAAAATAGATATCATAAAAGAAGAAGTAACAAACATTGACTAGGCAATCAAATAGGCTAAAGCCAACATTATAAATTCCTATATACTAACCAATTTAGAAGAAAGGATAATGGAAAATATGGTTATAAAAAATAAGTTACCCTATATAATTATTGAACAAATGTTAGGATTTAGTAACGTAAGAATAGCAATAAGTAACTTCAAAATTCTATATATAATAAATATTCCAACTACTAAAAAAGAAATTTGTAAAAAACTAATTGTGAGACCCATAAAAAGGGGAAATACCATAAACAAAATTAACTTCAATGCTATATTAAAATGTAAGAAATCAATATTCGGCATACAAAATACTTGTAATTCCTTTGAAGACCTAACAATATGTAATAAGAATATTATCATAGATTTAAGTAACACTTCATGCCTGCCAAAGCTCCTCAGCAATTTACCATCACCATGCACCATCATAAGTAATCATCACATATCATCTGTGGAAGAAGTAGCTAGTGGAACACTATTTCTGAACCAGTTCAACGGCACTATTCAGATTGACGACGATAAGATGAAACTAACAGGGTCCTTCATTCTCCAGTTCCAGAACGCAACCATAAAAATTGGCAAAGCTACATTTCATTCATCAAAATTCTCTATTGTTCAACCGATTCCCGCACTGCTGCAGCCATCATCACCAATAACGGACGTTGAAGAAAAGCTATCCCTAGAAATGGTAAAAGAGCTTCACCTTACCAACAGGAAGTTCATAGGACTCATAAGTAGCGTTAACGTCAAGAAGCAGTTCGTAAACTTTGGCCTATCATCAATTGGCATTATAACAACTGTCATTATTGTGGTTTACCTGTACTTTAAACGCAAAGCCAAGAACACGAAAATAGTTATCCAATCACAGACTGTAAATCCGTCAGATGCTCACCCACCAAACCCTGCACCAGGGGCAAGTGAGGATACCACCAATAGCCAACATAAGGGTCCGGGAGTATCCAGATTGAGCCAAATTCCGTTCTTCTAGAAAGGGTTCAAACGAGGACATTCGAAAATTTAGCCGGGAGGAGTTAACTCACATAAAATTCTTTATTCAACATAATTCATCTTCTCATTCTCCTCAAATAACTGCACAGTACCTAAGCTTCCAACTGCTGACACGATCGTCTGGGTCATGCGACGCGTGTGCAAATTCCTGCATTCCATCACGTATGGCAGCGGTCACCTAATGACACCTGTGGGAACACTTCGTCGCGAGATGGGCATGTGGAGCAGTAAATTAATATTTAAGCTAGAGTAAGAAAATTCATAGTTAGTCGATTTTTAATTTTGTAAGGGGAAGCTATGCCCAACAGAGCATTGAAATAAAGTAATTTTTTTTTTACGAAAAATGAACGCATGTTTATTTAATTTATATACTAATCTTCAATGGGTTTCGTATTCTCGCCGACCTCCTCCTGTTGTTGTTTTAATCGCCGGCCGGTTGGGTATGGTAGCCAGTCCCAGTGAAAACAAAAACAAACAAAACCCCTAAAGCTTTGGAGAGATTTTAGTGAAACGATTTTTTTAATATTGGTTTGCAGTATTAACTAGGCCTGGTTAATCCAAAAAATATCTCATTATAAGCCCCGAGTTAAGTAGCCCCGATTACGCTGTACTTCTAAACACTTTAAGCACTACACCAGTGTTGCGTTATAGTTTTGAACACTATAGACACTATACCAGTGTTAACTAGCCCTGATTACGATATATATTAAACAGTATAAGCACTTACCAGTGTTAACTAGTTAATCTATTATTCGTGGTTCGAAGGACCAATATTTCGGCGAGCAATTACACTTCTCATATTTAATTACTGAACACCCCTTACCACTGTTGGGGGAAGTCTTAGCATGAAATAAACACGTAATTGCTTCGGAAGTTAAAGTAAAACTCCAACAATTTTATTACTTTTATTATCTTATATATAATTACTAACAATATTCACAATTATTAAAAATTAAATAAAATGCGAAAGGTGACACCTTTTCATATAAAACCTGTACGCTGACGAAGGTGAACATTTTGGAAAAATTAAATCTGATTATGTTGTTGTTGTGGAAAGTGCAGTAGACGTTGCTTTACAACTCGTCCATACTGCATTTAATTTTGGAGGCTTTTTTTTTTCAAGAAACCGTACTCTGCTTTCGTATTTGTTACTTCCGGTGATGGTTAAGCTTAATTATGAATATTTCACCAGAATCCGTGACCTGTGGTTACAAATGGCTACAGCTACGCCCAATTTCTTCTGTGTAAAAATGTTGGCAAAATCTCTTAAAAATTGCGAGAATATTCTCCGAGTAGTTAGATGACACATTGTATTATGGAAGAGTCAGAAGAAGAGGGATAGGGTATCATACGATCCGTTCCAGACAGAGCCTTAAAAATTAAACAGATAGTATATTCGAAAACAAGAATCCTCAATTCAGATACCCGAATCTGGGTTCGGATAACAGTACTTTGATCCTAGAATTGAATACTCGGACCTCGGAACTGGTTACCAGAACATCCGGATTTAAAGTTTTGAATAATTTGTTATCTGGGGTATCCGGGTACTCGAATACTATGTAGCACTACAGTCTTATCCAAAAAAAACTTTCTTTTGGAAAATGACGAAAAATGTTTCCTAGCACAACGATTTGATACGTGTTGTGGAGAGAGCGCATCATTTTGCAATCACAAATAAATCCAGGAAAGTTACAATCCATTTAGATCGGATCGTAATTTGAAACAGGTGCAATAATATCTTCCTTTATAAAGGATATTTTATCGATTTTAAAGAAATTTTATCACAAAACTGTTGTTATAACTTTTCTCTGCAGGAAATGAACGTGGCTATCAAAACTTGTAACCGAAGTTCACGGATTCTAATGAGATATTCACAATGAGACTTAACCACCATCGTAAATATTTAACTTTGGGAAGGCAATACATGCTTTTTTAGAAAACGCCCCCAAGAAATAGGCATGGCCTGATATAATCTATGAACAAAATGTAGAGATAGTCAGTAGTTACAAATCTACACTTGTACATATATCATATATCTTCATATATCATATTTCATTTTCCTTGCTCAAAATTTAAGGCCCAAAAAGTGGCGACATACCAAGCCAATTAAATCCTATCCTGCATGTCGGTATGCAACAATGTACATACTCGTATATAAAACTCTTCACTTTTATCCGCCAAAATTTTCATAACATTTTCAAATCCTCCTACTAGTGCTTATTTCATTGTATAAATATGAACATTTATTTCAGACCATTCAGTACATTCAATGCGCATTTGGGCGAATGAGCAATCGAAACTTCAGTCCTCGCAATGGGTTATAGACATTATTTTCCAAGTATTAAATTATGATGTAAGAGAATGTTTGGGAATTCTTTCATTCATTGATTCGCGCAAAATAACAATGGAAAAGGCAGACATTTTAATGACAGTTTGTATATCTTTAAGAGCAAAGCTCATTCTCGAAATATGTGCAAACGTTTTGAAATTAAAGGTAAATTTAGAAAATAATGCTTTTTAGACATTTTAAAAAATTATTATCTTTTCAGAACACAAGTGATGAGTGTATAAAAGTGTTGTCTTCAGTGTGTCGAACTCTCAGTCTTGCAAATTTTTCCCTTTGTTTTCCACCTCAATGGCACTGGCAAGAAAACTTTGTTAGAAAATCAAAGAGTACGTACGTTTCCTTTGTTTTGAATCAAATATTTCTACCTGCATTGAAGGCAACCACTGATATAACTATACGGGAATTAATTCTTAAGCTTATATGTGAAGCTTGGATCGATTATATATATTCACAACAAATCAAATTTTCTACATGCGGTGCACTTACGTTGCTTAATGACTTTGATGAGGTAAAGGAATGGATCTCTAACGTTCCCTACCTATCAACAGAACATTTTGAAAAGCTGAGTAATCTTGAGGTGCTACGCATGTGCAAGGGCGTAGGAAATATGCTTGTACGCAAACCCAGAGACATGATATATATAGTACGTTCACCTAAGTGTATAAAATCTACATTTGAACGTAAGTTTCTACGTCTTTCACATTGTTTTATACTTTCTTAAGCGCAGAACTTATTTTTACAGAATATTCGCAGGAAACCCGTCTTCCATCAGAAATGTTTGTTTCTAACCAAAGCCATTGGTTGCAGTTACGAACATCGTCTGGGAAGTTTTGTTTTTCGGTGTGTTACACAAAAAATTGAAATTCAGAACGAACGATACCTGTATATTTTGAAAAGTTGTTAAGAGTGAAACCAATATCTTTACATATGTAAATTTATTACATGAATATATAACTGTCATTCAAATAATGTTATTGAGATAAAATTTTTATTATTCTATAAAATAAAATTCGAACTTTTTACATATGTATGTGATTGAGTTTTCCACCGTTTTTCCTGGATACAAACTTGGAGTTGTTTTTCCTTGCCTAATAAAATGCACGACTGGATCACATGTATTTGAATCTCTATGTTATGCATTTTTATTAAAATTCAGTTCATTTTAACTTACTTTTACTCTTTTCACGTAACCTTACTAAAATTCTTTATTAATTTCATTTACTTTTTTTTAATTATATTAATTACAACTGTTTTTTTTTTTTTTTGGCTTATATCTACATATATATAAATAAAACTTAAAAACTGCCTTAAAATAAATCTTAAACTACTTCACTCTAATTATATACGTATTTTTTTTTATTTTTTTCTTTTTAAATACAAGTGCTGAGCTTGGTTTTTCTCGAAATACTACCTAAACTTAAGCTATGTAAGTCGGCCATTGAAAAACTGCACAATTTAAACGGGCTATCCCGTATTGTGAGGGAGTGACGAAGGAGTTCTCTCTGTTTCGGCTAGCCACCAGAATTGTCCGCACTGACGTTCTACGTCCTTCTGATCGCGACTTGATACCGCCCTACTAAAAAGGAGCAACATGGAAGATTAACGGCACCGCCAATCTGTCCTGGATCAGACACTTCTCATCGAAATGGAGGAATGCTTCTGGGGAACAAAGCCGTTAAGGCGCACTCTCTCGTGATACTCGTAATTGGGGCAATAAGCCGCGGAGCTCAGGTTGTTCGTCGCGTTCATTGCTCTTGCAATGTGCCTTCGAATCAGCTTGATAACGAAATTATCCACTCTTATTAGGTTAGCCCTGTTGTATAGGACCTCATTGGGATAGAATTTTATGTACTGGAACTCTGGTGTTCTGTACAAACGAAGGCAAGACCGAAGGCAAGTCCTCTCAAACACCCGAATCTTTTCCAACAAGCTTGCTCCCACGTTGAACCACACGGGGCATCCATATACGAGCACGGGCCGGATGAGGGCCATGTAGCAGATTACCTTTACCCTTGCATCGAGTTGCTTGCTATAAAAAAGTCTATAAGTAAGGGCAAAAGCACCTTTGGCTCTGGCAAGAGCAGCATCTATATGTTTGTTAAAATACAGATATTGGTCGAACCAAAGCCTCAGGTATCTGACTACACTTCGACTTTCAAGTGGCTGTCCGTGCGGTCCAACTATTGAGAACTTTCTCCAATTCTTTCTGCCTGCTTAGCTTGTAGAAGAGTCCCTCTAACCATACGGTGTCGAAGGCCTTCTCCAGTCAATCAGGCAGGCACCCGTGCATTGTTTCTTGCATTTGTTCCATTGGATATCCGATACCAGTTTAGACGCGGCATGTATTGTATCATGCCCCGCCTTAAAACCGAATTGGTTATCCGGAATTATATTACTGTTCTCAGTCCATTGAAGCAGGGCTCTATCGATCACTTTTTCGAATAGCTGGCTGATGTTCGAAAGGAGACTTATCGACCGGAGATTTGCCGGATTGGAATTGTCCTTACCCCTTTTGGGGATGGGTTGTATCACTGCTGTTTTTCAATGCGCTGGATAACGTGCATTATTCAGTGCATTGTTAAACAGAGTGGTGTAAATGTCCACCGCTTCTAGAGGGAGATGTCGAAGCACAATGTTAGATACTGCCGCAGATTTCTTCCTCCTCAATGAGTCGAAGATCGCTTGAAGCTCCACCTTCCATATGTACGGGGGATGTACCCTTTCATCGGCGATGGCATTATTTGCCATGTTATCGTCATTGAACTCGGTAAAACCTATGTTCTCGGATCGCCAGTGCTCTATATCATTTCGAAGGTAGAAGTTGTGCACAAAGACGCGATTTTCCAGGTCGTGGTTCGGGCAAATGGTATTATTCACCTTGTACACTTAATGGAAAGTCGCTCCTATAGCCTCTACCTTCATCTGTGGATCTTCGATCACAAAGAAGTTGTCATCCTCTACTGCGTTATCTGGATCTATACCTGCTGTTATTAGTATTTGTCCATTGTTCGTCGTTCGGGGGATCTTAAGACACAGAAGGTCGTTTTGATTATTCCTTCGAAATATTTTATTTATTTGCGGGAACATACTCGGGTTGTTGGATTTTACAGCCCGAATTTTGTTGTCAATGCAAATTTACAGAAAGTCTGTAATTTTCTCTAATTAATTTCTGGAGGTTTTTAATCAACGACTTCAGTGTCCTAACCTCCGAGTTTTGTCTGTTAGTAAACTGTCTGTACACGATTTTTAGTCTCGACAGCAGTCTACTTTTGTGTTGGTGTAGTGCGTCAATTGTTGCATTGCGGAATATGTCTGCGTTGTCAGTATGTTGATACCGAGGTATCGTATTGTCCATAGTTCGTTTAATTGTCTCGTCCATTTGTTTTAGGTACCAGTCAATCTCCTCGTTTGACAGATTCCTATTGGACGGTAGGTAGAGCGAATTCGAGGAGAGTGCTCTTGTCAAAGTTCTTGAGAAGCGAGTCCAACGCGTCCTACTATAATTGTAGGAGTACGTTTGGACAAACTCCTCTAACTCCGCAATTTCGTTGGGAATCGTTATTACGGCACTGAGTCCGCAGTGGTCACTGTCATACACAAATGTGTGCAGGCAGTTTATAGAAAAATACATCAAACGATGTTACAGGCAAAAAGCGCTCGGAGCCAAAGCGTAAACAAAAACAAACTCCATTGATAAACACCAAGGAGAAGGATGAGACCACCGGCGTAGAGACCCCAGTGGTCAGACCTAAGAAAAAAGTTACAGCCACAAACAAGAAGCAAGCGGCAGGAGAAGAAGAATGGGTAAATACCACCAAAAAGAAGATCGCCAAAAAGAAGCAACAAGAGCAAAAGACCTAGACCTGACGCTATCGTCATTAAAGCGACGGGGTCCCTCTCATACGCGGAGATACTACGCAAGGTGAAGGCAGACCCCAAACTGGAAACAGTGTTAAAGGCGGTAACTAAAATCAGGAGGACACAGAAGGGAGACCTCCTTATACAATTCAAGGAGACGGGAAATAAGACAAACGAATTTAAAGGCGTCATTAGTGAAGCTCTAGCAGAGCAAGCGAATGTAAGTTCGATTACGCATCGCACTACCCTTGAGATCAAAGACATCGATGAGGTCACGACTATAGACGACGTAATCAATGCAATCGAAGCCCAGTTTGGAGTGAAAGTTTCACGGGCAGATATTTTGTCCCTGCGGAGGGCGTACGGAGGAACACAAACAGCAACGATCAGCTTTCCCGCAGTAGACGTAAGAAAGCTGTTAGAAGCAGGAAGGATTAAAATCGGCTGGGTTAACTGTCGCATGCGCGAACGAACCCTCCTTAAAAAGTGCTTCAAATGTTTAGAGTTTTGTCATCTAGCCTGGTAATGCAAAAGCGAGGAAGACCGCTCCAAGCTATGTAGGAGATGTGGAGCAGAAGGCCACATAGCGAAGAATTGCAACAAGGATCTATCCTGCATGTTCTGCAAGAAAGACCACCCGGACGCCGCGCAGCATGTAGCCGGCAGTAGCAAATGCCCAGTATTTCGGAGAGCTATTACAAGCAAAATACCATGAAGATTCTACAGATAAATCTTAATCACTGTAGAATAGCACAGGACATCCTAGCACAAACGGCCAAGGACGAAAGCGCTGACGTTATTATGATCTGTGAACCATATAAATGTCCTGAAGAGAACAACAATTGGATCTGCGATAAGGCAAAACAGGCGGCGATATGGATGTGTGGACGCTATGCCTTTCAAGAAACAAACGACCAAGCAGTCGGCTTCGTGCGGGCGAAAATAAATGGGATCCATTTTTATAGCTGCTATGCCCGACCCAGTTTGACGGCCAGCGAGTACCAAATAATGCTGGATAATCTAACCACGGATGCGCTCCAGAGAGCCCCAGTGGTTATAGGAGGAGACTTCAACGCGTGGGCAACAGAATGGGGCAGCAGGCTCACCAACAATAGAGGACAGGTCTTATTGGAAACATTCGCTCCCCTAGCGATAGGCATTGATAATAAGGGCCGGACAAATGCTTACCGGAAGGCTGGAGTAGGGTCCATCATTGACATCACCTTTGCGAGCAACTCCATCCTGAAAACCATAAAGTGGAGGGTCAGTGAGGAATATTCACACAGCGACCATCAGGTGATAATACTGGAAATAAAAGGGAAAAAAACAGTCCAGCTCCCAAAACTTACTGGCCCAAAATGGAATGACAGATCTTTCGATAAGGATGCATTCGAAGAGATGTTGAACGGTGAACAAGCTCCAAGAGGAACAGCGGAGACCCTCGCTCACCACCTCACAGGCACCATCACCACAGCGTGCGACGCATCAATGCCTAGGAGAGCAAACACCAGGAACGCATCACCGTGTTACTGGTGGAACGAGGAAAAAATGTCTACAAGCCTGGCGTAAAGTCCAACGATCATGAAGGAGGGCGGATTTCCAACAATGCCTGGACACCCTTAGACTGGCGAGACGTAGCTTAAATAGAACCATTAAGGAAAGCAAAACTGCATGCTTTAAACGTCTCTGTCAAGAAGCCGACATCAACCCATGGTGATGACGAAATTAAAGGGCTATAGGACTCCTCAAATAACATGTCCGATAATGCTGAGATCCATAGTAGAGCACCTCTTCCCTCAAAGGCCTGCTGCTATGTGCAATATTATACGAGAAGACAATAAAGAAGATATTCCTTTAATTACTCACGAGGAACTGCTAAGGGCATGCAGCAAGATAGGTGGCAACAAGGCTCCGGGACCCGACGGCATCCCGAACAAGGCAGTAAAGGCAGCTGTAACAAAAAGACCAGACCTCTTCATAACAACAATGAAGCAGTGCCTTGAAGAAGGAACCTTTCCCGAAAAATGGAAAACGCAGCATTTGGTCCTACTGCCAAAAGGAAAGAAGCCCCCAGGAGAACCATCATCCTATCGCCCAATATGCCTATTAGACACCATGGGAAAGATCCTCGAGAAGATAATCTATAATAGATTACTCGCAGTAGTAGAAGAGAAAGGAGCCCTCTCAGATCACCAATTTGGCTTCAGAAGAGCACGATCTACTGTTGATGCCATAAGAGCGGTAGTCGATATCGCGAAAGGTGCCATCGAAGGAGAAAGATGGCTCTACGGCACAAAGGAGTATTGTGCAGTACTAACGCTGGACATTAAAAACGCATTTAACTCTGCGAACTGGTCGTTTATTAGAAGGTCACTTGCCAGGATGGATACGCCATATTACCTGCTACGGATAGTGACGAACTACTTCAACAACAGAAAGCTGAGGTACAATACCGTTGAAGGCGTAAAATACTACAACGTAACTGCGGGAGTTCCACAGGGATCGGTTTTAGGGCCACTATTATGGAACATCATGTACGACGGAGTACTACGATTAGCGTTACCTGGGGGAGTAACGATAATTGGATTCGCCGATGACATTGCAGTCGTGACGGTAGCTAAACAGATCCGTGCAGTAGAATCAGCTACAAATGAAGCAATTGCCCGGATAAAAGATTGGCTAGTATCCGCCGGACTAGAACTAGCTGACCATAAAACAAAAGCTGTTCTTATAACCAGCCGGAAAACTGTCGAATTTGCCAACTTTCAGGTTGGTAACCAAACCATCAGGTCGAAAGAGGCAGTTAAATACCTTGGAGTAATGCTGGACAACAGGCTACGGTTTAAAACGCATGTTGATTTTGTTACCAAAAAAGCATCGCAAATGCAGGGAGCTCTCTCGCGTATCATGCCTAACATCGGTGGACCTGGATACGCTAGAAGGATTCTACTCTCTAGAGTTATCACCTCAGTTCTGTTGTATGCCGCCCCAGTCTGGGCGGAGGCACTGAGGACGAAGGAGACCAAAAGGAAACTATCGTCATCATACAGACTCTGTGCGCTACGGACAATCAGCGGCTTTCGAACCATCTCTGACGAAGCTGCATTTGTCATAGCTGGAATGGTCCCCATCGATATTCTCGCAGATGAAATGCTGAGGATATATAACAGAAGAGCATTGAGTCATCACGACGCCACTGGTATCAAGGTGATAAAAATTGATGAAAGGGCAGCGTCAGCAGCTATGTGGCAAGCTCGTTGTGCTAATACAACAAAAGGCAGATGGACATACAAACTTATACCGACAATCCAAGATTGGATAAGTCGAAAGCATGGAGACTGCAACTACCATCTAACGCAGTTCCTGTCTGGCCACGGTGGCTACCGCAAATATCTACACCGATTCGGACACGACAACTCACCATCCTGCCCGGAATGCCCAGGTGAAGATGAGGATACGGAGCACGCAGTGTTTTACCCAAGTCCGTCATTACTCCTCGACCATATGTTACGGTTGGAAGAAAATTGGATGGCAATATGTTCTTTCGTAACAACTCTACAAAAAGAGTTGCGCATAATAGAAAAGCTAAGAAGAGCAGCAGAAGCAACAGAAGCATCAGAAGCAGCAATACAAGAAGCATAGCATGAACTGCTAACCAGCCCCGCGAAGTAATACCTAACGGCAGTCCCGCGGGGAGAGTGATTGAAGTGTGTAGGGTGTGTGTTTAGTACGTAGGCGTATTCCTGGCATAGAGTACTCAGGTTTGCGAATCGTGCATGCTAGTAGCACTCGGGCTACTAGTATCTATGAAGATTACACATCCCTGGCGCAATCCAAAAAAAAAAAAAAAAGTTTATAGTTGTCGGTCCATGTCGGTCAGTTGTAACCGTACGTCGAACAGCATAAGATCCAGATAGGAGCCGCTTCTAGGAAACGACGGACTATCTGTAGCTTAAAATCGAGTTTTTACACGACACTGTGCCGATCTCACACTAATTGAATAGTAGGTTCCCTCTAGGATTTGGTGTGTTATTTCCCCAATCTCTATGTTTGGGGTTAAGATCTCCGGCCATTATGAAACAATTCCCCTCCGACTCCAGCCTTAGGAATCGAAAAAGTGTCTCGAGCTCTGAAATACATAAAGTAGATTGAGTAGCTTCAGGTGCATAGAGTGCGACCAAGTATATCCTCTTTCCACTACGGAGAGGGATGCACACGATAAACGCTTCCAGCACCTGGAACCTTCGCAATTCGCTGCTGTACACAACTTTAAATTGCAGTTGTTTGCGTATGAAGATCGCAACACCTCTTCCTTGTGTGGAGTTGGGTCGGTCTCTTCTGACAATATTGTATTTATTGTGCCCCAATTTGTGATTCTGGGATAGCTTTGTTTCGCTAACCATAAGCACATCAGGGGTTTGGTCTTCTAGCAACTTAAACAATACGGCTCTACGCTCGATCCTAATCAGTGAATTCATATTCACCGCAAGGATCTTCAAGGGTTGCTCCTCCATGTTCGTACCCATTACGACTGGAGGTGCGTTAGGCCGGCAGAGGTGCGTAGATCTGGTCCACCCGCTTCGCCTGCTCCTATACCTGACGTTGCAGCTGCTTCATCTGCCCTTGGATAGAGAGCAAGATGGCCCGCAAGTCAGTTTAAGCCTCCGGTGCTCTAGGCGCTGGGGCCTGAGAAGCAACCTTCGGTCTTTTCTGTTCCGCGTTTCGCCGACCTGCCGCCATTTGGGCGTAGGTCCCTTGGGGAGCCACGGATTGTGTTTGAATTGGAGCAGGTGGACGTTTCACTACGACCTTCTCCTGACGAAAAAAATTACTTTCTTAATATACTGGAACTTAGGACAACCCCGATAGTTTGCGATGTGTCCGGAGTTCCTGCATAAAGCACACGAGAGCTGGCTCTTATCTGCCACTCCATCCTTACCCAGAGTGCATTCCCCTGCTTTGTGGTTCTTTCCACACTTGACATATCGAGGCTGCATTTCGCAGTTCGACGCGGCGTGCCCGAACCTTTGGCAGCGAACACATTGTAAAATATTTTCGCTCCTTCTTAATTTTTCCCATGCGACAACCTGGTAGTTTAGGACTTTAATACTCCTTAGACCATCCAGCTTGCTATTGGGTGAAAGCTGAACTAGGAAGAACGGCAGTTTCCGCTTCTCCCTTTTTGCCTTAGCTGTGGTGAATGGCTTGACCCCTACGAATTGGAGCTCTTTGCACTCTTTCTCTTTAAGCAGCGCAAGGAGCGTCTCCGGATCAGTAGACGGGTCTATCCCCCTCAGCAGCATTGTTTGCCGCTTTTCCCCCTTCAGGGTGAAGGAGAAGAACTCCGTCGTCGTGTCCTTTATCAAATCTTTATTTTTTTTATATTGTTCCACTGTGTTGCAGTGGATAGCGTGCCTGTCTTCATTTAATCGTTTAATAGAAAAATTGTTGCCTATATCCGACTTACATAGTTTAATGGTGTCCATAAGCTCAATCTTCTAGGTGTTGATTGGCGGTACCCTCGCTTTTGCCGTCATCTTCGGTTGCTGTTGGTTCTGCTGCGGTTGTTGTTGCTGTTGTTTCTGCTGCTGCTGCTGTTGCTCCTGTTTCTGCTGCTGTTGTTTATGCAGCTGCTGCGGTTGTTGTTTAATTTCTTGCTTCTGCTTCTGCTGCTGTTGTAGTTGCTGCTGCTTTTTCAGCTGTTGTTGTTGCTGCTGCTTCGGCTGCAGCATTTGCGGATGTATTGCCGGTTGCCGCTGGTTTTCTGGCGGCTGCTGCTGTAGTAGTTGTTGTTGTTGAGCGCGCTGGAGAGCCTGTTGCCGCTCGCTCTCTCTTCTGGTCATTTGTTTAGCCTTTTTGGCATGCACCCTCTGTTCGAGCTGCCTGATGCTGCTAGTCAGACTCTCGACTTCTTCTTCTTCTTCATCATCCAATTCGGAGGATGCCGAAACTCCGAAGTTATTTTTCTTCTCTCCAACGTAGTGGCCTTCCCCACCGTCGTAGATGTACGCTAATTCGAGTCATCGGACCTCTGTCGCTTTTTTTCTGCTGCTACTGTTGTTGTTGTGCTCGGCGTCCCTTCACTCACTCCACCGGGCAGCTGTTCAGCTGGAGCTGATGTGGAGGGACGCTTTACAAAGTTGGGAAAAGGTTTCAATTTCCTTCTCCTTTTCCCCTTACTTGCGGTTGCCACTGTTGCTGGGTGGTCTGTCTGTATTGCATCGGCTGATGCTGTCACCCCACCAGCTGGTCCCGCTAATGGGAGCATGGACCGCTCATTCTCCATCGCCTGATATGTTTTTTTTTTTTTTGGTTTTTACTTATTTTAAATAAATGAAAAAAAAGTCAAGAATTCAAATTTCCCCAGTCCGGAATTGAACCAGAGTCACTAGTTGGGTAGAACACCACCACTACCTGTAGGCTAACTTGCCACTTGGAAGAACACTGTCTAGTACTGCACTTGAAATCACACCGATTTTAACTGAGAAGCCGAAACACGTCTACACTCTCTGAAAGTCTGTGAACGACTCTATGACGTCACCTATCACTTGCACTATTCTAACTCGCCTCTTAAATAACCAAATTCTAATTCTCTACTTGAATTCATTCTGAATTTAAAGGATAAGCCGAAACACGCCTATACGCTATGAAAGTCTGTGAACAACTGTTAGCTTAACATCCCCGAATGACAAACAATGGACGAATATTGATAACAGTAGATATACATAAAGATAACGCAGTAGAGAATGACAACTTCTTTGTTATCGAATATCCGCAGGAGAAGGTAGAGGCTATAAGAGCGACTTTCCAGGAAGTGTAGAAAATGAATGATAGCATTTGCAGTAAACCCTACCTGGAAAATCGAGTCCTTGTACACAATTTCTACCTCTGAAATAACAGAGAGCACTGGCGACCCGAGAGCATAAGTACATCCCTCGTACATGTCGCAGGTGGAGCTACAAGCGATCTTCGACTCATTGAGGAGTAAGAAATCTGTGGGAATCGATGGAATATCGAAGAGTGTTTTCACATGAAAACTACAGTGTAGAACAAACTATTTGAAAAAAGAACTGTAAATTCTTAAACCGTTAAAAAAAAATCCAATTGAAGCCGTTTAAACATGAAAACCCGTATTCCTTCACGTTATAAACCAGTCTGTTTCTTCATTCATCTCCACTCATATTTATATGTAATGAAATTCATGTTCACATTAATTTTACATTCATTATGTATGATACATATGTATATGGAAATATTTAGTTTGGTTACCAATACATGTGCCTGTTTGTTTAGAAAATAGAAATATTAATTTTGACATTATGTGTGGGCATTTTTGAGGTTAGTTCGTTTCATTATTCTGGGTATTCTGTGCCGGTTATTGTGTTGTACTTCACTTAAAATTTTCTTCGTCACCAACATCTACCCCGGCCATGAACGCAGTTCGCAAATAAATTCATTTAATTTGTTGCTGAAACAATATTTATTTTAAGGCAATATATTTCCTTTGCCATCCATTTTATGCCAGCTCGATGAATTCCTGCCAAAAAATTACGATCAGCTCCAGAAGCTCGTTATAGTCATCTCGAGGAAAATCACCTTCAAGCTTTTTCATAGCAAACAAAAGAATTTCTAGCCTTATATCTGCAAGGACGTTCACAATGTTATCACCGATTAACCACAGAGAAACTGTCCCTTATCCGTCGTTATCCGCTGTGTTGAAAATCTCTTAAACAAAGGAATATCAGGACCAGAAGATGGGTCAAACTTAGCTCTGTTAAATACTCCTTGAAGAACTATCTCAAAAGCGTGGTGTCTGCAAACTTTTTTTTTATTTTCCATTGACCAATCTTTCAATACATCGTCCACAGCAGATGATAGTTCAATACCAGTTTCAGCTGAAAGTTCTCGTACTCTAAGTAGTTATTCTATTTTTGAAACAGTTGCAATAATTGGGAGTCTGTCAACTTTTCCTTGGCCAGTTATATCGGGAAGAAGTTTAGAGTCCAATGTATGGCGGTGAAGCTTAAACTTAAGTCGAGTCGAGTCAGGGAGAGTTCTTATTTCTCAGAGGAAGACGTAGAATAAAGTTCCACCAGCAAAACAATTTTTTCCAGTTAAATATTAATATACAAAAATCACTACATCAGTGAGAAATGGACGAACTTTGATTTTTTTATTTTTATTATTTTTTTTATAATCTGCGCGCGCCGAAGGTGATATGAATACCCTTGAACTGTTTCAGGGACAGTCGTTTACAGACTTTCATAGTGCGCAGAAGTGTTTCGGCTTCTCGTTTAAAATCATAGTGTTTTAAAGTAGAGAGCTAATCAGTAAAATCTCAAGTGGCGAGTTAGCCTAGAGGTAGTGGTGGTGAATCGAGTCGTTCACAGACTTTCATAGTGTGCAGATGTGTTTCGGCTTCTCGTTTAAAATCATAGTGGTTTAAAGTAGAGAGTTAATCAGTGAAATTTCAAGTGGCGAGTTAGGCTAGAGGTAGTGGTGGTGAATCGTGAACCCAGGGACTTGGGTTCAATTCCCAACCAGGGAAAATTTCAATACAGACTTTTTTTTATAATTTCTACGTAAATAGTAACAAAAGATTACAAGTAATTAGAAACACGCGATGGAAAGTGAGCGGTCCGCGCTCCCATTAGCGGGACCAGCTGATAACAAAGTATCAGCCGATGAGGCAGTGCAATCAGGCCACCAAGCAACAGTGGCTGCAGATGGTACGTCGAAGAGGAGAAGGAGATTGAAACCATCTCCCAATTTGGTTAAGCGTCCCTCCACATCAGCTTCAGCTGTAAAGCTGCCGAGTGAAGTGGGGGAAGGGGCGCCGACCACAATAACAGCAGCAGCAACAGAAAAGAAGCGGCAGAGGTCGGATGACTCTGTCGACTTCCCGTCCATCTCGACGGCGGGGAAGGCTGCTACGTAGGAGACGATAAGAATTGTTTCGCAGTTCTGGTATCCTCGGAATCAGATGACGAAGACGAGGAAATTCAAAGTCTGACTAGCAGCATCAGACAGATAGAGCAGAGGGTGCTTGCCTTTAAGGCCAACCAAATGGCCAGAAGAGAGAGGGAGCGGCAACAAGAGCTCCAGCGGTCTCATCAACAACAACAACAACAGCCGCCAAAAAGCCAGCGGCAATGCCAAATACAGCCGCAATTACAGCAGCAGCAACAACAGCTGAAAAAACATCAGCAACTACAATAGCAGCAGAAAACGCAGCAGCAGGATAATAAACCACAACCGCAGAAGAAGCAGAAACAACAGCAGCAGAAAAAGCAGCAACAGCAGCAGCAGAAACAACAGCAGCAACAACCGCAGCAGAACCAACAGCAACCGAAGACGACGACAAAAGCGAGGGTACCGCCAATAAATACGTACTAGATTGAGCTTATGGACACCATTAAACTCTGTAAGTCGGCCATAGACAACAATTTTTCTATTAAACGTTTAAATGAAGACAGACACGCTATCCACTGCAATACAGTGGAACAGTATAAAAAAATTAAAGATTTGTTAAAGGACACGACGACGGAGTCCTTCTCCTTCACCCCGAAGGGGGAAAATCGGCAAACAATGCTGCTGAGGGGGATAGATCCTTTAAGAGAAAGAGTGCAACGAGCTTGAATTTGTAGGGGTCAAGCCATTCACCACAGCTAAGGTGAAAAGGGAGAAGCGGAAACTGCCGTTCTTCCTAGTTCAGCTTTCACCCAATAGCAAGCTGGATGGTCAAAGAAGTATTAAAGTCCTAGACTACCAGGTTGTCGCATGGGAAAAATTAAGGAGGAGCGAAAACATTTTACAATGTGTTCGCTGCCAAAGGTTCGGGCACGCCGCGTCGAACTGCGAAATGCAGCCTCGATATGTTAAGTATGAAAAGAACCACAAAGCAGAGGAATGTACTCTGGGTAAGGATGGAGTGGCAGATAAGAGCCAGCTCTCTTGTGCTTTATGCAGGAACTCTTGACACACCGCAAACTATCGGGGTTGTCCTAAGTTCCAGTATATTAAGAAAGTAAATCCGGTTCGTCAGAAGAACGTCGTAGTGAAATGTCTACCTGCTCCAATTCAAACACAATCTGTCACTCCCCAAGTGACCTACGCCCAAATGGCGGCAGGTCGGGGAAACGCGGAACACAAAAGACCGAAGGTTGCTTCTCAGGCCCCAGCGCCTAGAGCACCGGAGGCTCAAACTGACTTGCGGGCCCTCTTGCTCTCTATCCAAATGAAGCAGCTTCAGCGTCAGGTATAGGAGCAGGCGAAGCGGGTGGACCAGATCTACGCACTTCTGCCGAGCCTAACGCACCTTCAGTCGTAATGGGTACGAACATGGAGGAGCAACCTTCGAAGATCCTTGCAGTGAATGTGATTTCACTGATTAGGATCGAGCGAAGAGCCGTATTGTTTAAGTTGCTAGAAGACCAAACCCCTGATGTGCTTATGGTTAGCGAAACAAAGCTATCCCAGAAGCACAAATTGGGGCACAATAAACATAATATTGTCAGAAGAGACCGACCCAACTCCACACAAAGAGGAGGTGTTGCGATCTTCATACGCAAAGAACTGCAATTTAAAGTAATGTTTAAAGGTGAAGTGCGAAGGTTCCAGGAGCTGGAAGCGTGTATCGTGTGCATCCCTCTCCGTAGTGGAAAGAGGATGTACTTGGTCGCACTCTATGCACCTGAAGCTACTCAATCTACTTTATTTATTTCAGAGCTCGAGACACTTTTTCGATATCTATAATGGCCGGAGATCTTAACACCAAACATAGAGATTGGGGAAATAACACACCTAATCCTAGAGGAAACCTACTATTCAATTGGTGGGGTCGGCACAGTGTCGAGTATAAACTTGATTTGAAAGCTACAGATAGTCCGTCGTTTCCTAGAAGCGGCTCCTATCTGGATCTTATGCTGTTCGACGTAAGGTTACAACTGACCGACATGGACCGACAAACTATAAACTGCCTGCACACATTTGTGTATGACAGTGACCATTGCGGACTTAGTGCCGTAATAACGATACCCAACGAAATTGCGGAGTTGGAGGAGTTTGTCCAAACGTAGTCCTACAACTATAGTAGGACACGTTGGAGTCGCTTCTCTAGAGTTTTGACAAGAGCACTCTCCTCGAATTCGCGCTACCCACCGTCCAATAGGAACCTGTCAAACGAGGAGATCGACTGGTACCTAAAACAAATGGACGAGACAATTAAACGAACTATGGACAATATGATACCTCGGTATCAACATACTGACAACGCAGACATATTCCGTAATGCAACAATTGACGCACTACACCAACACAAAAGTAGACTGCTGTCGAGACTTAAAGCCTTCTACAGACAAGACTCGAAGGTTAGGACGCTGAAGTCGCTGATTAAAAACCTCCAGAAATTAATTAGAGAAAATTACAGATTTCCTGTAAATTTGCACTGGACCAACAAAATTCGGGCTGTAAAATCCAACAACCCGAGTATGTTCCCGCAAATAAATAAAATATTTCGGAGGAATAATCAAAACGACCTTCCGTGTCTTAAGATCCCCCGAACGACGAACAATGGACGAATACTAAAAACAGTAGGTATAGATCCAGATAACGCAGTAGAGGATGACAACTTCGTTGTGATCGAAGATCTGGAATTGAAGGTAGAGGCTATAGCAGCGACTTTTCAGGAAGTGTACAAAGTGAATGATACCATTTGCCCGAAACACGACCTGGAAAATCGCGTCCTTGTGCACTACTTCTACCTTCGAAATGATATAGAGCACTGGCATTCTGAGAACATAGGTTTTACCAAGTTCAATGACGATAACATGGCAAATAATGTCATCGCCGATGAAAGGGTACATCCCCCGTACATATCGAAGGTGGAGCTCCAAGCGATCTTCGACTCATTGAGGAGGAAGAAATCTGCGGGAATCGATGGAGTATCGAATATTGCTCTTCGACATCTCCCTATAGAAGTGGTGGACATTTACACCACTCTGTTTAACAATGCACTGAATAATGCACATTATCCAGCGCATTAGAAAACAGCAGCGATACAACCCATCCCCAAAAGGGTAAGGACACTTCCAATCCGGCAAATCTCCGGTCGATAAGTCTCCTTCCGAACATCAGCAAAGTATTCGAGAAAGTGATCAATAGAGCCCTGGTGAAGTGGACTGGGAACAGTAATATAATTCCGGATAACCAATCCCGCTGTAAGGCGGGGCATGATACGATACATGCCGCGTCTAAACTGGTATCGGATATACAATGGAACAAATACAAGAACCAATGCACGGGTGCCTGCCTGATTGACTTGGAGAAGGCCTTTGACACGTATGGTTAGAGGGACTCTTCTATAAGCTGAGCATCCTGGGCATAAGCAAACCACTGCTGTACATACTTAATAACATGCTCACTAGTAGACAGTTCATCGTCCAAAATGGCAATGTGACTTCTGCTGGAACATTTCTAATTAAAAACGGTCTGCAACAAGGTGCGGTTAATTCACCGATTCTTTTCAATATTTACACGAGCGATCTGATAGGATCACTTCACCATGCCATAGCGTACGCAGACGACTTGATCGCGTACAGATCAGGACCAAAAATAGAGGTCATTACAATTCTCTTCCAACGTGACTTCGATAAGATTCAGCGATATTGCGATGACTGGAAGTTGAAGATCAACTTCCAGAAATCGGAAACCATTCTTTTTAGGACTCCGTTGTCTGGTGCCTCTAGGGATACCAGAAAGAATTGGCGAAAGTTCTCAATAGTTGGACCGCATGGACAGCCACTTGCGAATCGAAGTGTAGTCAGATACATGGGGCTTTGGTTAGACCAATATCTATATTTTAACAAACATATAGATGCTGCTTTGGCCAGAGCCAAAGGTGCTTTTGCCCTTACAAAGAGACTTTTTTATAGCAAGCAACTCGATGCGAGGGTAAAGGTAATCTGCTACATGGCCCTCATCCGGCCCATGCTCGTATATGGATGCCCCGTGTAGTTCAACGTGGGAGCAAGCTTGTTGGAAAAGATTCGGGTGTTTGAGATTGCTTGCCTTCAGGCTTGCCTTCATTTGTACAGAACACCAGAGTCCCAGTACATAAAATTCTATCCCAATGAGGTCCTATACAACAGGGCTAACCTAATAAGAGTGGATAATTTCGTTATCAAGCTGTTTCGAAGTCACATTGCAAGAGCAATGAGCTCGACAAACAACCTGATCTCCGGGGCTTATTACCCCAATTACGAGTATCACGAGAGAGTGCGCCTTAACGGCTTTGTTCCCCCAGAGGCGTTCCTCTATTCTGATAAGAAAGGTCTGATCCAGGACAGATTGGTGGTGCCGCTAATCTTACACGTTGCTCGGACAGTTGTGGATAGGCGACTCAACTACGACAGAGACGTTGCACACGGCAGTGTGGAGCGTCTCCGGTTTAGTAGGGCGGTATCGGGTCGCCATGTTCAGGACGTACAACGTCAGTACGGTCATTTCTGGTGGCTAGCCGAAATAGAGGAAACTCCTTCGTCGTTTCCTCCTAATCCAGGGTAACCTGTTTGTTGATAAAAGTTGGCTGTTCTGGCTCATGGCCGACTTACATAGTTTAGGTTTAGGTAGTTCAGGTAGGTGTAGGTAACAATTGAAAAAAAAAAAAATATCCACAGCACTTGGATGAAAAAAATAATAATAAAAAAAAAAAACCAAAAAAAAATTTAGGTAGAAAATACGTAAGGTAGAATAAGATAGTTTTAAGATTTATTTTAAGGTAGTTTATAAGTTTTATGTATAAGAATACAAAAAAAGTTCAGTCACTAAGTTTTTATATAATTTGCTTAGTTACAGCTAAAATTAAATAAATGAAATAAATAAACAATTTTCAAGTACGTTAAGTCAAAAGACATAGTTTTAAGTATTAGGTTTAGCTTAGAGCACCCGCTTAGAGCCAGTAAGTTAAAATAAGATAGTTAAGTTAGTTAAGCTAGTTTTAAGCGTTTTGTCTAGCAATTAAGTTACAATGAATTTAAAAAATAAAAATGCATTAGAAATGAAAAAAAAATGATGACTGTTTCAGGGCACTGGCGTTAGGAAAATGGCGAAGAGGAACAGAGGAGCAGCCTGTACACGTTGGCTTTGAATGTTTGAAGGTTGTAGTGATGGAGAAATACAGAGTCTGGTAGATTGTTCCACATTCGTGTCGTTCGGCTTATAAACGAATCCCTATATTTGACAGTATAACCGAAATTGGGCTTAAGTGTGAAATGATGTGCATTCGAAGCATGATGCGTATTGCGGGTGACATTTTGAAGGGGAGGAATGCAACTAGCTATTTCGCTGGAGCATTTTTTATAAAAAAAAAAAAAACGATGAAATATTTCTCCGATGTTTTAGTGAATGTATGGAATTCACAATGTCTCTATCGCCTATAAGTTTTAAAGCGCGATTCTGTACCCTATCAAGAATGTGCAGAATGGTCATGTGTGCACCAGACCAGATATGGGCGTTATATTCTAGCTTAAGGCGGATAAATGCTTCATAAATTGTGGCCAGATCAGACGGGGTAAGGAATCCTAGACATCTTGCAGCTTTTTTGGCGACCTCGATCGAAGATGGTTATTAATACACATACTGGGAATGGCAAGTCTTTCGGTTTCAATGATCCAAGTACCGTCAATGCATCAAAGTATTAAATTCTACTCTATTGGTTGAACCCCTTATGATTATGCTCTGCAGGTCGGAATTTATTGTGTTTAACATACGTTGCCGTTCCCCTTTTACGGCCGAAGAGCAAGGACGTGAGTTAGGAAACGAATATGAAAAACTGAGGGTACTGTCATCAGCGAAGGAATGGATTGGATAAGAAGTTGCAGACAAGAGACCATTTATGAAAATAAGAAGGAGAGTCGGAGACAAAATAGAACCTTGGGGAACACCAGCATTTATTTGGTGAATTGCAGGCTTGAAGTCGTCCAAAACAACTTGTATTGGACGCCCCGAAAGCTAATTTCTAATCCATTGAAAGAGAGACTCATCGATGCCATATGCACGCTTTTTCGACAAAAGAGCCTGATGCCAAACTCTGTCAAATTCCTTTGAAATATCAAGCGCAATCATCTTAGTTTCGTCGAAGTGATGGAAAGATTGGTTCCACTTCTCGGTGAGATATGCCATCAAATCACCAGCGGACCTGTTGCTATGAAAACTATACCGCCGGTCATTAAGGTGTTTTCGTGAATCGAGATATTTCATAAGCTGACGATTCCATGATATTGGAAAGAAGGGGCGTAAGTGCAGTGGGTCGGTAATTAGACAGGGAGGAAGATTCGCCTTTTTTAGGGACGGGTTGGACAAATACTGTTTTCCCTGAAAAGTAGGATAGACAGAAAAGCTTACGCAGAGGATTTGCCAACGTAGAAGAACATCTCTTCAGAACTATGGGGGGGATACCATCTGGACCAGCGGATTTGTGTATATTAAGACCTTTGAGTACTCCTGCAACTGTACGAATGCGAAAGTGGATTCGTCCCATGGAAAATTTGACGCTCTCAAATACAGGTGGAGACAAAGCATTATCTGGCAGCCTGGAGTTCGCTGCAAAGTGAGCAGCAAGCAGATTGGCTTTGTCTAAGGAGCGGATAGCTGGAATGTCATTGTAAATGAGCGTGGGGATAGCAGACGAGGTAGAATTTTTAATATTTTCGACGGATAACCAGAAATTTTTACTACCTTTGGAACATTGTAGGATTTTTTGCCTCAATTTTTGGTCATGTAAGAATTTTACACGTCGAATATGGGCATTGCAGTCTTTTCTGACTTGTTTAAATTTCTTTCGGTTTTCCTCAGATTTGTTGGCTTTATAAGACGCATAGCGATCAGTTAAAACCCCTAAAAGCAGCTATTAAGGCCGCTCCAGTTGGCTTTCTCGTATTGCCATACTTTTCTTTTAGGGGTTTTTTCTTGAACTGAGTGGTAGGAGTACGAGAATTTAGCTGATACGATATCAATAGTGTATTTATCAGGGTGCGAAGTAAGAAACAAGTCCAAAGTGTTGGTGGAATGACTTTCAATCTCCGGTATAGGAGTAGGCTCATTTACAAGCTGAGCCAAATTGATTACCTCAGCGAAAAGATCAACATACTTTCCTTCGGGTGTTATCTGACCAGAATGTTGAAGCCAATTCGAACTGCGTATATTGAAATCGCCCGCAATGACGATTTCAGTATGAGGGTACAAGGAGACAATTCGAGTGATGGACAGCGCATCAAATTCGTCAAAAGTTGAGTTGCTGTCCACACTAGGGCTTCTATAAATAAAGCAGTAGTGAATTATTTGCTTACGGACGGTGAATTTTAGCCATATGAAATTAAATTCAGGGTTGGAACAGTGGCCATACTGTGGTGGAACTTAGTAAGCAATATCACTACGGACGTAAATGGCGAGGCCACGGTGGGGAAAGAATAATGTCACTAAGTTATACCGAGGCAGTTTCAAATCGGAAGTTTCTTCCACTACCTGTGTTTCGCTTAGTGCCAAACCAACTGGTTTATGGGAATGGGCGTGGGCGTACACATCTAAGAAATTCGGTCGAAACCCACGAATGTTGGAAAAATCAACCCTAAATTCCCTCATCACTATAACATAGAAACACGAAAAGACACATTTTTGACGTACTAATCGAAGCTGTGAAGTGAAGATCAAAAGAATAGTTTTCCAAAACAAACTGTCGCAGACGCTATGCCCAAACGACAATTAGTTTAGGTCCGCTATTCAGAAAAATATTCACAGTCCGCTATGGATCAAATGTTACACTCTCTCAATCATCCCAACTGGAAGTATGTACATACATAGCACGTACTCCAATTGCGATAACAAAGAAGCGCAACAGCGGTTGAGAGGTAGTGAAATATAGAAACACTGGCACTGTATTATTATTATTATTATTTTTTGCCACTGCACTTTATAGCACTGGTCTATTTATTTTTCCACAGCACCACACTGAATGTAAGTTCACGCGTGAGTAACATATGCTAACGCAACAACTCACGGTCAGTCCCCCAAAATCCGAAAAAATTGGGTCAGCAACAGCCACAGCGACTTCCCAAATGTCAGCAAATGATAGCAATTACAAAACAGCAGACTCATCAATATTGGGCTATAAAAGCGGGCAATTAATGAATGCCCGGCGGCCAATATTTCGTCTACAGTCACTAACGATTACAGCGACGCTGATAACGGCGGATAGTTAATAGGTTAGTGTTAAGTAAAGTACGTAATAAGTTCTTATTATACATTACAACAAATAAATAAGGTCCCCGTTGACCAGAAGAAAAAAATAAAAGTCTTTTTTTATCTCGCGGCCAACGTTAGAACATAAGTCGCGCTAACAGTTATTAAATGTCTACTCTTTGTTTATTGATCTACTCTATGTTTAGCTCCCATCTTGCGATCTTCCTTACTTTATTCCATAGCGGCAACTTTAAAGTCCATTCCAAGCATATACCCAGGACGACCGTTTTGTCGTAGTAAGAGCAAAAGCTGTTTATCCTATTTTATTTTCATCAAATCCAAGGAATCGTACAAATCGATTAAAGTTTCTCCAAAAGCAAACTGTGTTTTTCTACATGTCTTAGTGTTTCTAGTTTTACTTATTTCAATGTTTCGTAGCTTTTCGTAAAGTTTTTTTTCCAATTCACATCGATCACGAGTAGGGATTCTTGCCTTTTTTCAAAATATTGAATATTCATCTATGGCCAAAGAAGCACTATTTGCAAGACTTAATTTCACTTTTCGCATATTATAAAATGGAACACTAAGCACATCCCTTTTTGATGGATGGATATAAAAGTAGCACAATGGCCTAAAAACATTGTAAGATGTACTCGTAAGGGATCAACAAAAATGGGTGGTCCGTAACAGTCTTTACCTCTGCTGAGCGGACTTGGCCGTCTGGCCCTGGAAACACACCCAATACTCTTCCTCTTATCCATTCACTTCTCGGCATGTTGACATCGCATACGAGACTAGATCTTCAATCTTATCTATATGCGGAGTGACTTCTTGAAACCATTTGCACCTCTTGGTTAGGAAGAAAGGTACTCCCGCATTCATCTTCTCCAGAACCGATCTTTAAACTGTTGACTTATTAGCCAGATACAATGCTCTCTCATCGAATCGCCTGGGGCTCTGAGATGAATTTGAAGCTCCTAGGGTAAAGTGGTAAGGCGTAAGCGGTTAATCTTTATTACGGGCACTTATGTTATTGGCCGACTGTTTACGACATTCGCAGCTTCAATAAACACGCTCTCGACTCGACTTTGGCACTATTACGGAGAGTGTGCGAACCAGGATACGCTTTATAGATTGGACAAGCCTTTCCCAACAGTGCCCTGCATGCGGGTTCGCTATGCAGTGCAACATCCACTCGATGTTCCTTGAGGACATTTCGGCTTTAATATCTCCATTATGGAATATGGCGTTGGTTATCAGTTCTTTGTTAGCGCCAATGAAATTGGTGCTGCTGTCACTTCTAATTCGTACTAGAATTCCTCTTCAGTTGACATATTTGCAGCAATATGATTGGATGTCTGGTAGAAAATGGTATTGTTGAGGCAGCATCAATTCGGCCTAGGAAGACGTGGTGTGAGTTTAAAAATTGGGCTATTCTTCCCTACCGACAAATTTTGACGCAGTCAAAAGACACTCCTCTTAACTTGACGACATGTTCAATTGTTGGCATTGTCCAGCTCGCAGGCGGATAGTTCAACTTGATTTTCCCCCTTACGGCGGCATTTGGCAATGAAACGCAGTACCCATGCCACCATCCTCTGCTGTTTCAAATGGGTAGAAAATCTCGTTCCATGAAGTTAGATCTTAGCACGTGCTTTGGACGCAACTCCATTCTGCACTCGTTATCGGCGATATCGTCTGGGAGTTGGGGCTACTCCGCTTCTGGCATCTTGAGAAAGAAAGGCCCGTTTATCCACTTGGAACTGCGGTGGATACCGCGCTCGGATAGCTTCGTCTGCCAGATTCAACTTTGAAGGAATCCAATGCCACTGTTTGATTTGACTGCTGTGTAAAATCTCCGCTATTCTAAATGTCACAAACTCTTTATGACGGCGGAGATCGGATCGAAGACAATGCAACACCATATACGAATAGCTCCAAAACACGTGGCTAGCAAATGACAAGTCGTGGTGTTCGTCAAGAGTAGATTGACACCGTAAAACTGAGAAATTCCCTCTTCATTGGGCATTCATCGTGATGCATAACGGTTTGATTTATACGGGGAAACTTAAAATGAAAGACGAACATATCAGTTGCGGTGTCCCAACACTTCGCGAGGACCTTCTCCGTTGTCGAATCGTTGTTCATGTCTACCGTTTGGCTCGAGAGTTCCTTCTACGTTGTGTTGACTATACTGCGGAGCTCCTCCTCGGAATTCGATGTGAAGTTACGCAGCTCAAACCCACCGCTACTGTATATAGAAATGACAGTTTTGGTCACCTGGATGGCCGCCGATAAGCTTTCGAAACTGGCAACGTAGTAGTCAACTGCTCTAGGATAATCACCGGAAAAGCTCGCTGTGTTGAAATTTTTTACGAAGTTGCTCCGAAAGTCATTGCCTCCATCACATAAACATTGATTGGCTTGTGTCTGTCTTGTCTCCAGAGGTTGGGAATCCTGATCTTCCTCCCGGATTAATATTTGGTGAAACATCTCCTTCATGTCACCCCTCACTGCAACGGCCCGCATCCGAAAATTAAGTAACACGGCTACCAATGACGTGTAGTCGTCAGGTCCCTTTAAAAGGAAGAGTGAATAGCCGCTTACCTTTGCCGAGGCATAGAAGACCAATCGGATTTTCCCTGGTTGCCTAGGGTTCTTGACTCCGAAGTGTGGAAGGTAGTGGTACCTTGGTCTTGGGTGTACTGACTTCTGCCTCAGCCCATGTCAGCTTCCTGGCATATTCCTTGTTGATATAACTGGCTATGATCTATTTGTATGATGAGGCGAACTTGGGATCTCTATGCAACCTGGACTTAAGGCTGAGAAATCGTTTCTTGGCTAGCTGATAACTGTCTGGAAGTTCGAGATCATTACCACTCCAGAGCAGGCCTGTGCGGTAATGATTGTTAACTCTTACGGTTGTACTCGACAAGATCATCAGCGCCCTCTTGTCGATATCGGAAACGAATTTTGCCTTTGACTTTCGAACACCGAAGGCGTCCACATTGAAGTAGTCAATAAAGATCGTGTTCGCGAGACTGGCTTCTACTGAGGACAACCCTATTTAGGGTCTTGACTGTCGATGGTGCTATGCCATACACCACCCAACCGAGCTTCATTAGTGATGCAATCAGGCCCTCCTTTGTTATCTTAATTGCCTTCTTCGCTGCTCCTATGTGGCTGTTATCTAAACCAATGAGAAATTCTGACCTTGCGTCATTGTATTGTATTAGAGGAACCATACTTTGGTAAGAGCTTGATGTCGCCGAGGCAGTGAATGTCTGGGTTGGTAGGCATAAATCTCCGACAGTCTGCAATACACACATTTTTAATCATTCTGCTAGCTCATGTTTCGCACTTATTTTAACATCGACAGTAAATGATTTCTTTGACAGTGATTCCCTTCCAAACCACATTAAGTTCAGGACTTTCGTCCCTGCACTCAGCTTCAGGCGCTTAGCCAAATCGGAACTCACCATGGTGACTGAAGAACCCTCGTCGAACAAGGCAAAAATTCGCACCACTTGGATTTGTATCAGGCAGAGAAGTCGTTGTCACAACACATTTCAAACGCGCCAGGCGGCTAAACCAGTTACTAAAATGTTTGATAGTGGTGTATGGAGCAATTTGCATTCATCCATTCCAACTTTTTGCTCATCGGCAATTTGATGATTAATTCGTCGAGTACCGTAGGGTTGGCCAAGTGCTGGTACATACCGCTCGCTTGTAGAAAGACTGTCAGATTCTGCACCTTTTTTTTAATAATTTGCGCGCACTAAAAGGAAGGGAATAGGCTTTTAGGGGAAGAGGAACAGAGGAGAAGCCTGTGCACGTTGGCTTTAAATGTTTGAAGATTGTAGTGATGGGGAAATACAGAGCTTGGTAGATCATTCCACATTCGTGTCGTTCGGCTTATAAACGAATCCCTATATTTGACAGTACGACCGAAATTGGGCTTAAGGGTGCATTTGAAGCATGTGGGTGAAATTTTGAAGGGGGGGAATGCAACTGGCTATTTCGCTGGAGCATTTTTTGTAGAAAAAACGATAAAACAGTTCAAGTGAATGTATAGTATTCACAATGTCTCTATCACCTATAAAAATTAAAGTGCGATTTTGTACCCTGTCATACCTTCGTTGCGAATACCACAATTAGCTCCATTCTGTTTTAAGAAATATGTCCATTCTCCCTTACTTTCCTCAATTGGCTCTGCATTAGGCATTCAGGACGTCCAAAGCGAGATTCCAATGTGGTCCACATTGTTCGGATTTATAAATAGCGATTCGACGACATCCCTTGGCTCTCCTTTGAAACTTTTCTGAAGATGGAACATGTTTTTGAATCGACTGTAATTGAACATATTGGTGGACTCCAGGAAGGCCGTAAGGAATATCGGTCACTCTGTAACGGCAATGAATGGCTTTATGTACCAATGGCTGAAGTGAGTCCGCAAATTTTCGAGGCCTGCGATAGCAAGCGGCAAATCCGTTAATTACCCTCAAAAGGAAAATCCGTTAATTGCCTGTAATTCGGCTTGTTGCTAATCTTCGTTGGCTGCGATGGCAAAGAGCAACCCGTTAATTGCTTTTATATGTCGACTGGCTAATGACGCAAAGCAATTTTGTTGGCTGCTAACAGAGATAACTGAAAAGTTTCCCGTTGGTCTGGACAGAGACGTTTCTCCAAATATTGGTTGGGTGCGATGGTGAACGGCGAGGAAGCCTTCCGTTAGTTAATTAAATAGTAATTAACTCACTTGAGGCACTAGAAAATGTGGAATCTGTTTTGCTGTATTCGAGAAGCTTGAAATTCTCTTAAAAAAGTATAGAGTTCCCAGCAGAAATCGCCAAATACATTCGTTGCTGAATACAACACACTACTTTCTTCTTTATAGCGAGTTTATTCCCTAAAATTAAGGATTTGTAATTATGTACATATACATATATTGACTTACTTCTTTTGCAACAAACTGGCCTGCATCAGGCTTTGGTGCCCACTGATTCCAGAATGATCTGAATGTATAAAAGAAAATCAGCCGAAGCATAAAAATATCGGCTTGTCAAACATAATGAGTACTGGGTAAAATCTGTTCGTTTCCACTTACAATTCCAACCATTTTGTTCCATGAGTATATTAAAAAAGTTTTAAGAAAATGGTAACAATTATAACGAGGTCATTATAAAAATAAAATTTAAGGAATTAAAAAAAAAGAAGTAACAAGTGAAGCAATACGCAATTCATTGAGCAAAACCCAACATTGTAAATTCTTTCTTCCTATCCAATGCAGAAGTAAGCATTACAGAACAATTGTTCAAAGAGAAAAATACCCCTGATATTAACATTGATCAAGCGTTAGATTTCACAGACGTTAGAATCGTTTCAAATAATAAAAATTAATTATACATCTTAACCAAACAACCAATTCAGAAACATGTAACTTATCAATTTATATGACCTGTCCGAATTAGTAATAATAAAATACCATTCAATTCAATTCTAGAATCACTAAAGAATGTAAAACATACAATAAATTATCAATATGTCATAGTAGTGGTATTCTAAATATAAAACGTGTATCCCCAACCTCCTGAGAAGTCAACAGGGTCGTGAGGTGATGTTCTCAACAGGGTGCAGTTAACGATTTTAACGTTTGAAAAGATAAAAAAATATTTTTTATGGAGACTAACGTCTCTTTATTACTTCAACTTAACTCTAAAGTGCAATTTCAACTTACGCTTCTACTTATAGCCTAAAAATGTCTGCTCATCAATTTACTGAATGTGAGAAAATATTCCAGACGGGAATATTACACCTCACTTTGATAAATAGCTTATTCTGCATTATCAGCATTCGACCTGACTGGCGCGAGTGCTGATAGTGCAGAAATAGGTGCATTAACTCTTCCCTCCTTAAAGGTCTACGGCCCGTAGATCAGCAATTTAGCTTAGTAGGTTGGAAGAGGTCATTTACCTGTGGTATCTGGATTTGGATTTTTTTCTCTTTTTTACATTTGTTTCTAAATAATATAATTAATATAATAGTAGTGATTAACAGATATATAATTAAATTTGAAATGAGAGAAATATTGTTCGTTACAGAAAATTGATGTATCTTTCTTATATTTTCTAGGTGCAGATCATGTAAATACTCTAAATCTAATTTTACGTCTTTAATTGTTAAATTGGTCTGTATTATGGGTGGTAAAATCTGGAAGGTTCTTACTTCTTTGTTATAATAGCTCTTGTCGTTGATTAATATGATATCTTCATTGAATTCTATAAGGAAGGTTCCATTTAAGGTTTTGGTGTCATTCCAGTGCCTTAAAGTTCCGTTGAAATTTGTTAGGAATATTGTATTATTAGTTAGGAGTTCTACGATTGGCTTCCGGGAGAATTGATGGTCGCATCCGGCGTCTTTACCTTTTAGAAGCTGGCTGATGCAGTGATCTGGAGGCAACTCTTGTATCTGGTTCTCATTGCAAATTGTTATATCCCTCATTTTTGCGCACGGTTCTTTGATTCCGTATTGCTCTTCCTGGGTTGTGAGTAGCTCCTTGATTTCAAGGTGGATTCTCATGTTGTTTTTTACTGTAGATCTGATTATAAGATGATTGTATCCTTTAGTTCTTGTTTTTGGTATGGAAATGGTGTAAAGTAGAATTGATTCTTTTTGTAGTATTATAGGTTCAGCATACTCGATAGCTTCCACCTCATTATTATATGGAAGAGTTTCCATTTGGGAAAGTATCTCTTGGATTTCTGTCTTATCCAAGAGGTTAGTGTTCACAATTCCCCTTTTTGCTAGCTGGGTGGCTGATACGATTTCGCTTAGTTCTTCTTTTAATATAGTAAGCTTATTATACAACATTTGCTCGTACTTGTCCATACTTGTTCCGTCTATTTTTTGTACGACTCTATTGTAATTGTCCATTATTCTTCTTGTTACTGCGGTAAGACGTTCGTTTATCTTATATTGATTATTGTTGTTTTCTATTACTACATTTTGCGTCTTCAGTAGATTGTCCCAGTCTGTTGCGTCTGGAGTTCCGGCTATCCACTTCCACGCGGAACCAATCCAGTTTATTGACCTTGTTTGTCGTATGCCTTTTCCGTGTAGTTTCTCCAATAAATTCTCTATTTGCTGCAGTCTATGGGTTAACTGTGGTTGAAGAATGCTGGTCCTGTCGATACGTTTTTCCACGGTAAGTATAAGTTCGCTCACTATGTCCTCGTATTTCGTTAAATTGATGACATGTACCATCCTGAAATTGCCATTGATGATTTTCCCATTTCCTTGTTTTAACGCTATGATGGGGGTACTGTATTCGTATACGTTGATTGTTCCGAGTGCCAACCTAAGGATAGACCCAAAATGGGAAGGAACAAAAAATATTTTTTAATGAGAAACATTTTTTATTTGAGACTTGTGGATTTTTTTTCCTGTTTCAGTGACGATAGTTACTCAATTATCTTTTGCCACCTTCTCTTTTATGTACAGGGGTTTTTGCTTCCCGTCTCTTCGTTTAACAGCCGCAAATATTATCTCTCCTGGTTGGTATTTCTTCGGTTTGTTCCTGTTTATGTTTTCTCGGCTGATTTTGTTCTTTTGGTTTCTCTTGATGAGTTCGCTTAGGTCTTCGTTTACCTTCGTCTGAAAGTCAATGAGATTCTGGTAGTTTATCCTCTGAATTCTACCTAGGAAAACGTCACTTGGTTTTTTTTTTGTTACGGAATGTACTGAGTTATTATAACGGTCCACTGCTATGTTGATTATTTCCTTCATCGTCAAGTCTGGATACTCTTTTTTTAGACATCGGGTTATTTCTATTATTGTCGAATGAATTCTTTCGATAGTTCCGTTCACCTCGCTTTTTTGAGGTGGGGTTAAATAGAGTTCAATTCCTAGAGTTTTGATATAGTTTGAAATGATTGGGCTGATAAAACTGCTTTCGTTATCAGTTACCAAGACCTTTGGTGTTTTTTATCATGTTGGCCATTCCTGGGAAGTAATGTTTTTCTAAGATCTGTTCCTTGTTTTCTTTGTAGTTCCGGTGAGCTCTGTTATGTTCTGTTATTATGACTTGTAATCTATTATCAGCACTGGCTAAGTCCTCAACTAATCTTTGGGTTATTCTGATCTTGAATTTGCTGAAGTGTTCTCTGTATATTTCCTGCAATAGCTGTAAATAGTTTTCTGGAATCTTTATTCCATTTAATATGTTCGGGTTGAGTTTTTCTTTGAGGGTCTGCGTTAGTTTTTCCTTGGTGATTCCTCGGAGTCCAATGTAATGTCGCTGGTAATTTGGATGGGGTTCTTCGTGTGCATTTATTTCCCTATTTTCCCTAAAAACAAGTTGATTTCGGAATACATTTAAGGGGGCTTCACAATGTGGGATAAGGTCGGAACTATCTTCCTCTGCGCTATGCATCGTTTGTGAACTGGATGATGTTAAGTTGTTAGCTTCCAGTTTGAGCCTTGATAATGCGTCGGCTACCTTATTTGTTTTCCCTGGTTTATAGATGAGCTCGTAATTGTACTCTTCTATCCTGGCCTTCCATCGTTTCAGCTTTGCATTCGTGTTCTTGTTGCTCAAGGCGAAGGTTAATGGTTGATGGTCTGTTAGTATTCTTATTTTTTTTTCGCCGTATAGATAATTCCTTAGGTTGTCGAGGGCCCAGACTATCGCTAACATTTCCTTTTCATTTGTAGCGTAGTTTTCCTCTGTCTTGTTTAATGACCTGGAAATATACGTGATGGGTCTGTCCTTCCCGATTTCCCCCTGAGAAAGCACAGCACCAATAGCGGTATTGGAGGCATCTGTCGTGAGTACGAACGGTTTTTCAAAGTCTGGAAAGACGAGAATTTCTGCTGATGTTAAGAGTTCTTTTATATTCCTGAAGGTTTTCAATTCGTCTGCATTGAGTTCAATCTTAACTTTCCGTGATTGATTGGCTTTTATTTGGGCCTTCTCCCCCCTTGTGAGATTCGTAAGGGGTTTTGCTATTTTGGCAAAATCCTTTATGAATCGTCGGTAGTAGGAAGCTAGTCCAAGGAATCCTTTAAGTTCCTTCAGATTTGCTGGAGCTTTCATCTTTTCAATAGCCGCGATTTTTTTCGGGTCTGGTCTTATACCCTTATTAGTTATTAAGTATCCTAAGAACTCGGTTTCCTCTTTTAGGAATTCCGTTTTATCCAAGTTTACTTTCAAATTGGCCCGTTCTAGTTTTTCAAATATTATGTCGACGTTCTTTAGGTGTTCCTCCGCAGTCTTGCCGAACACTATGATATCGTCTATGTACACATAACAGATCTTTCCTATGTGTTCCTTTAAAACATCGTCTATCATCCTTTGGAAGATTGCTGGAGCATTCTTCAGTCCAAAGGGTAGACGGGTATACTCATATTTCCCGTTCATAGTGGAAAATGCCGTTTTAATTATGTCGTCATCTTTCATCTTGATTTGATGAAATCCCGATATAAGGTCGATGGTCGTAAAGTACCTTGATTTTCCTAGGTTTGCGATAGTGTTAGAAATGTCCGGTATTGGGTATGTGTCCGAGATCGTTATAGCATTCAGTTTCCTGAAGTCTATAACCATTCTGTATTTCCTGTTTCCTGATGCGTCCATTTTTTTGGGTACAACCCACATTGGTGAGTTGTATGGGCTTTTCGATGGTCGAATAATACCATCCTCTAAGAGTTTCTTGATTTGGGTGTCCACTTCTTGTCTCATGTGAATTGGGTATGGATATGACTTGGTGTAAATGGGCTCATCTGTGGATGTTTTTATTTCGGCTTTTATACCCGTGTCGATGATTTCCTTGTCGTTCACTGCTCCGAAGATGTTTTTGTGTTTTTCCACTACGTCTTTTATCTGTTTCTTTACTTCATTACTCAGATGGCTGACTCTAATTTCTACGTTATTAACCTGAGCAGACTTCTTTTCTTTTAGTGGTATTTTAATGTTTGGTTTGATTTTTAGTATGTTATTTTTCCTATCTATTACTGCTTCTAATTCCTTAAGGGTATCGTCTCCGATGATTCCGTCAAATGTAGTTAGGCCGGGTAAAATGAAAAATCAATTGTAATGATATTGCCGATACTTTCAAAGAATTTTCCACTAATTTTCCTATCAATTTGTATTTCTCCTCCAGCAGATTTTATTCTGAAGGGCTTTTGGGCTGGTTGAGCTTTGCCAACTAGTTTAGGTTGTATAAAGTTTTTGTTGGCGCCGGTATCTGTAAGGAATTTTAGCAGTTCTCCATTTTTTGTCCTGTATTCTATATATGGAATGCTAGACAGGCTTCTGTCATAAAATTTGCTTCAGATGTTGTCTCTTCTGTTGGCTCTATCTCATCCTCCTGCGTGTATTCTTCCTCATATTCTTCCTCGTATTCCTCAGCATACTCTCTTTCCTCTTGAGTTTCGATGTTATATAACCTTTGACGTTTTTGCGGAAGGTTAACGGACTCATTCCTAGTGTATTGACTATAGTTGGGTCGATTGTAGGTGCCTTGGTTATAGGCTGGCCTGTTCATATAGTTTACTTGTTTTGTTTGGACAGACCGGTCGACTTCCATAGCAACTGGCGGTTTCGGTTGAGATGGTCTTGGTGGTGGATGATCATTTTTCTGGTATCTCGGTGGTTGGTATTGGGTCCTCTGGTATTGCCCGTGTTGAATGTTGTATGCCATGTTTCTTTGTTGTAAATTTAATGGTTTTTGAGGTATTGGTGGCTGTCCTGCCCTTGCATGGTTCTGTCTTGGTGTAGGTGTGAATATTTGGTTGATTGGAGCTGTAACCATATTGTGGACGTTCTTCGGGTGTATTGCCAAGTTTCTATAATTTAGATTTTGAATTTCTAAACATGAGGCGTAAGCCTCCGGGAGTGTTTGTGGTTTTTGAATTATTAGGATCTTAGAAAGATCGTTATTCAATCCTCTAATAAATACGTCCAATGAGCGATTCCTGTAGTTTTCGATAAGTGCATTGATGGTTTCCGTACTATAGTCCTCTGTTTTTATTTTGTTGATTATTAATGAAAATTGATGATTAACGTTCGCATAGAATTCATCTATGCTGGAATTTCCTTGCATAAGAGTATTCAATTGGTGTTCCAAAGTTCTTATGTCCCTCTTGTCGGCATAATGGAGGGACAGGCATTTTTTTTGTCGCCGACCAATCTTCGTCGAAAATGTTATATGAAATTAGTGCAGACTCTGCTCCACCTCTAATCTTTTGTCTGATACTTTGCAGTATTGCCCGATAGATGGGTTTGTCTCTCACTATTTCATAGTCTTTAAGTATCTTTTCCACGTTGTGGACCCAAGATATGTACTGGATGGGATTCCCATCGAACGTTTGCAGCTCTTTCACGCTGTCTGGCAATTTGCTTATATCTTTCAATTCCTGTTCATTTCTAGGAGATTGAAGTGTGGATTGCGCCGAGGAAATCTCCTGTGTCCTTGTTTCCAAGGCTTCAAGTCTCCTTTCAATTTTTCTTATAGCTTCGATCTGAGCATTTACTGCTCCTGTAAGCTTATTAATGGCTAGTTGTATTGCTTCCATCCTACCTTGTTATTTTTATTCGTTTATATGTATATTAAGTTATTGTTGTAATAATAAATTGGTTATCGTTCTTATACTACTGTGTATGGGTGTAGAACAATTTGTGTTTTTAATCTTATTGGCTAGGCTAACTTTATTCGTTACAATAAAAAGAATTTATATATTTTTGCCTCTATTGTTATTTCACTTTCTTTTAAGCTATGAGTACAATTAGTATGTTATATAATTGAATATTTGTCTTGTTTTATTTTTCACATAGATTGTTTTAAATTTTCTTAATTTTTACTTAATTTTGAACTATGTTCTTCTATTAAGAATACAAACAATTTTTTGAGAGTTAAGTAGAATTTAAATTGTGACTTACAATGCAATTATTATTCTTCTCATTGTGTGTCTGGAACCTGGAACTGATGTTGTGGTGTTGCTTTTAGACGAGGTGTATTCTTCCTTTTTGGCTGTCTGCGTTGAATGTTGCAAGCGGCTTACTGCGGTACAACTGCTCGATCACTGTGCTACACTTGGGTTATTTTCACTGATCCGACGAGAAGTGTATTATAATATTTCACAACATTCAAGGTACTGAGGAAACTTGTGTGTCACTATTCTGATGGGAAGTGTTTAATACTTTCACAATTTTCACTGTATTTCTAAGTATTAAGACTTGTGGTATTATCACTGTTCTTACGGGAAGTGTTGAATACTTTTACAATTTTCACTTTTAGCACTTATCAGGTCCCTGCTGCTCGGGCGCCAGTTAACGATTTTAACGTTTGAAAAGATAAAAAAATATTTTTTATGGAGACTAACGTCTCTTTATTACTTCAACTTAACTCTAAAGTACAATTTCAACTTACACTTCTACTTATAGCCTAAAAATGTCTGCTCATCAATTTACTGAATGTGAGAAAATATTCCAGACGGGAATATTACACCTCACTTTGATAAATAGCTTATTCTGCATTATCAGCATTCGACCTGACTGGCGCGTGTGCTGATAGTGCAGAAATGGGTGCATTAACTGTGCCCTACCCTTTTTTGTGGTAAATAATAGCGTCTACTCTCAGTTTTCTCCAGGACCACGACGAGGACGTGATAGACTAGGATCTGTTGGGAGTCTGCGCTTAACAATTTAAAAAAAATTATCTTAGTTGATTGGGAGAACAAAGCCAATAGTCCGGACAAATAAATTGTTTGGCCGTAAGCAAATTGAAAGAAATACCGAAACAGTAGTATGTATTTATAATTCAATTTATTTTGCTCCGACCTCGACAGTTCAACATCTAAGAAAAGACTCTCTGTTTTACATTTTATTTGTGGACTGTACTAGATTATTTCGTTATTATTAAGTTAACAAGCATACTAAAATTTATTTAAGAAAGGTATAAAATTGATTAAGATAAGATTAAGGTTTGATTACATTTAAGTTAGTTCATATTGAATTTAAGATTGAACATGCCGCCAGCTCTGAAGATTGGAGATTCTTTAAGAAACATCTTCAAATGGTAATGAGCGGATATAGATTTCCATTTATAGCGATGTTGCAGTTGTGCAACGTATGCATAAGACCACCGCTTCCAAAAATGTTGACGATTGGAATTAAGTTGTTGCCGGCGACTTATGCAGGATACTGTTACACTTCTGGGGGGGTTATCGATGGCAACCCCGGGCTGTAGCTGGAAGAGGGAGGAAAAAGCGAGATTGAATCACAAAAAAAAACCAAGAAAACCCACAGAAAAGAGAAAAACACTTCTTAGTTTAATTTCAGCAGATTTATTTCTGGTTCCCGAGAGGTTTTTTTTTTTTTTTTTTTTTTTTTTTTTTTTTTTTTTTTTTTTGTTGTTAATTTTACAAACGTTGTTGTCCGTGCTGCTCCGTCCGCGTTGCTCCGTAGTCCGGTTCTTCCGCGTCCCGTTCGATGGTTCTCGCTTTTTTTTTTCCGCTACTTTTCGATCGATTCCTTCGATTATAATCGCGACAAACTTTCGGACACGACACGATGACTGTCTCCAGCAAAAAGGCCATCTCTCTTGCCGAACGCGCTCCTTTTAAACGCTTCCAACTCTCCACCAAAATTTCCCTCGTTGAATCTATCCGTCCTCTCTTGTCATCTCACTCGCGCCTGGAAAGATTCCAAAAAAAATTATGAAAATTTCCAATTACCTTCCAGCCTTTCGGATTTTTCCTCCGCCATTTTGGAAAATTTTCTATCCCAATTTTCCACTTGTCCACCTTTTCCTTGCCATCGTCACCCATTTTTCCTGATTGCCCGTAATTTTCCCTCTCCAACGAGGGGTCTATCGTCTCGGAGAACCTGGAGTTACTCTTGTAATTGCATTTTTCCTCTTTTTGCCACTTTTCGTCGCTTTCTTGCGATTAAAACGCGCTCCTGTATTTTCCCAACCATTCCCACTTATTTCCCTTTTATCCTACAGCACACCAATGTAACTCAACCCGCAGAATATCTGAATGGGAGCGCCGCATCAAGAAGTGTACTGAACGTGCCCCGGATGACATTGCTGACAGACGTCAGAATTCCCATTCTTTTTTTTTTTCTTCGGCAATTTATTTTCTTTTTCCCACCGCGCCGTGTATTTTCCGTGTTTTCGTGTGTTTTTCGGGCGTTTTCTTTTCGCACAAGTGATTTATTTTGATTCAGGAGTGTGTGCATTCGTCCGACCATCGATACAGAAAAACGTTCCGACACCAAGTTCCAGGAGAGTGCGGTTCCTCTTGGCAGCAGTTCCGCGCGGTGTACTGCATCGACTTGGAGTGTGCGTTCTTCGGGTCGACAAATCCGGGTGTTCTTCCGACTGGGAGGAGTGCGAAGCTCACCCGCACTCCAATGAAGACAATTGTCCACACGCCACAACTTGTTGTCGGCTATAGTTGGATACCCTCTGCAACAGGTGAGTGATTAAGCTCTTTGTTTACCTTTTTTTTTGTAGCCATTATTGCCTTTCTCGGTGGTGTTTTTCGCGGGTGTATTCGATCCCTTTGTTCCAGTAAACGAAACTGGATTCCTCGGTGGCCTATGCCATGGGGAAAGCCGACATCGTTGCTGTGAATCGAGGGGTCCGCGGTTGTGCCAGCGCAGGTGCAGCCGTGTACAATTGCGCAAGTTGAAATCGGGGTTGTTTACTTTTGTGCGGTGAAACTTTTCCCAGGTAGATATTGCGGGTGGGTTTCTTTTCAGGCGACTGCGCTTCGATGGTGTGATGGATACTGGAAGAGAACAGGTGAGTAGTGAGGTACTTGTGAAATTACCTTTTTAATTCATTTTTCTTTCAATAGGTGACGGCTGATGGACATGACGGAGGCGCTGGAGGTAACCCGCTGGTTCGGCGCTGAGGGTTGATGATGCTTGCTAGGGCAAGCAAGATGACTCTGGAGAGGTGGTGTGTTGGTGGAGTATTGGAAGGTGCCTAAAGTTGGAGGTGAGATTCATTACCTGTGTGTTAATTTTATTTTAATCTCGTGTCTCTTTAGGAAGTGAAGTGTAGGCGAGAGGAGAATTTCGCTGCGAATGGCTGCAGACAACCGGACGGGTGTGTTGGACAACTGTGGGCGGCGAAGGCAGCGGTTGATGGCAGCGGATGATGGCAGCGGATGATGGCAGCGGTTGACGACAGCGGTTTATTGATGTGAGTTTTTTCTTCTTTTCTTGTAGTTTCTAGTAGTAGTACTAGTAGTGGTGGTGGTTCGACTTGGTCGTTCCCCACTTTTGTAACACTGCCCCCGTCTTAAAAACTCAAAGTTCCGTCTGAGTTTCACCTTGGGTTGCGTAATTGCTAGACGATCGATGTGAACCGCTCTCCTTTTTCTGCTTCCTGTGGTCTGGATGCTGTAGACTAGATCCGATACCCGTTCGACGATTTTTACTGGGCCCTCCCAGTCGCTTTGCAACTTCGGGCATAAACCCTTCCGCCTCTTTGGGTTGTAGAACCATGCCTGTTGATCGAAATGAAAATTAGTAGAATTCGATTTCAGATCATACCTGGCCTTCTTTGCATCTGCTGCCGTTTGAGGATGTATCCGTGCAACATCGTGGCCTTTTTGTGGCCGTTGGCGGAGCTCTATCACATAGGTCGGTGCGTTCTGCGATGTACCTGGTTGTCCCTCTTCCTCAGCCCTTATGCAGTGTTTGCCGCTTCCAATAGGTCTCTGGGATAGCGCGTCTGCATTGCCATGTCTGAGTCCCGGTCGATGCTGGATCTTTGCACTTGGCTCGAGCAAACTGTCGTTTCCCGTTATAATCCTCGGTGGCGGCAGATCCAGTAGAGTCTTGGACTTTGATGGGAGCGTTTGTGGTAGAACGGTGGATAGGAGACCCGTTTGAGCGCTAGCCGGCACCTGTAAGGGCAGTTTCTTACCTTGGATCTCCAGCAGTGCCTCGCTGAGATTTACGCAGCATCGGTGCTCCATTAAAAAGTCGATCCCAAGGATGTTTAGTACCCTACGGTTCACCACCGCAAAAGAGTGGGAGTACTCCCTCCCGTCGATAACAAGGCTGACGTTCGCATTGCCCAGAGTCCAAATTGTGCCTCCCGAAATGCCCTCGATCTGTACAGGTATACCGGTTATACGCGTCTTTTCTGGCAAAAACTTCTCTCCCAGAATCGACACATTGGCTCCCGTATCGATGACTACTTTGCACAATTCACCTCCAATGTAAGCATCCACTGATAAGCTGGTCCCGCTTAGTGCACCTACGAACTTGGATGCTGCCGGGGTCTGGGCCGAAAGGTTGCTGGAAGAAAGATTGAAATTGTTTTTATTGTCCGGTGGAGCGACACTACGCTTCACCACTGGTCTCTGCTCCTTGGGACCAGTGGTCTTTAGTTTTCCGACTGGCCCAGAGTCCCACGAGCCATCGGATTCTCCGTCTGCCACTCTTGATCCTGCCTTGAGTTCGACTGGTCAGACGCCATCCACACTGCCCGATGGTTCCTTCGCTCAAACCGCGACGTCATGTCCTGCGCAATTTGGAGGGCCTCCTGCAAGTTTCGAGGACGCCCAACGGTGACGAAGTTTTGTACCTGTTCGTCACGAATTCCCTCGATGAACTGGCTCAGCAAGATCTCCTCTAACACCTTCTCTCCGCAATCCGGAAAGGCGGCAACCGACAGTCGTTGCAGCTGGATGGCGAACTCCGCCAATGTCTCCCGTGGCTTCTGGATTCGGTTCCGGAGCATAGTGTAGCTAGTATGGTGATCCAGACCGAACCGCTGCTGCAAGAGACTAGTGAGTGCCCCATACGATAAAGGCTTCCCTCTAGGAAGCGCACTTAGCACGGGCAATGCTTCTCCCCGAAGCTGCAAGGCCAGCCCGTTCGCCTTCTCCTCAACCGTCCAACCGTAGAAAGCAGCGATGATTTCGAACTGCCGTTCATAGTCAGCCCAAGACGCTTGTCCATCGTACGGCTGCAATACCCCGAAATTCACTGCCCGATTTGGTTGCTTACCTAACGACTCCCTGGTGGTCGGCTGACAAAGAGCGCCTTCGTTTCCTGTGTTTTTGCGAGGTGTATGATATACCTCGCTTTCGTGAGTAGCTGGTTGCATGCTACAACCACCTTGCTCGTCGTCTGCTCCCAGCTGATGCGATAACATCGTCCGCTTAGCGGTGTCTTCGGATACCGGATGAGGCGACGAGTGCTGCTCGGCTGTGGGCGTAAAATTCCTGTCGCTGAAGGTCTTCTCTAACGCCTCCATTCGGTCCTCCGTCTTCTTTTGCCTACCGACTAGCTCTGCTTTAAAGTCCTCCAATTTCGTCTCCCAGAATGTGCGCTCGTGAAGACTTCGCTCTTGTAGCATCGTCGTCAGCGCAGCGAATTGTTGGCGAACCTCCTCAGCTTCCATGCTTCCGTGGAAAAGAACTAACCTTAGCTCTGTTCGGATAAACCCCACATCTGACACCAGTGTTACACTTCTGGGGGGGTTATCGATGGCAACCCCGGGCTGTAGCTGGAAGAGGGAGGAAAAAGCGAGATTGAATCACAAAAAAAAACCAAGAAAACCCACAGAAAAGAGAAAAACACTTCTTAGTTTAATTTCAGCAGATTTATTTCTGGTTCCCGAGAGGTTTTTTTTTTTTTTTTTTTTTTTTTTTTTTTTTTTTTTTTTTGTTTTTGTTGTTAATTTTACAAACGTTGTTGTCCGTGCTGCTCCGTCCGCGTTGCTCCGTAGTCCGGTTCTTCCGCGTCCCGTTCGATGGTTCTCGCTTTTTTTTTTCCGCTACTTTTCGATCGATTCCTTCGATTATAATCGCGACAAACTTTCGGACACGACACGATGACTGTCTCCAGCAAAAAGGCCATCTCTCTTGCCGAACGCGCTCCTTTTAAACGCTTCCAACTCTCCACCAAAATTTCCCTCGTTGAATCTATCCGTCCTCTCTTGTCATCTCACTCGCGCCTGGAAAGATTCCAAAAAAAATTATGAAAATTTCCAATTACCTTCCAGCCTTTCGGATTTTTCCTCCGCCATTTTGGAAAATTTTCTATCCCAATTTTCCACTTGTCCACCTTTTCCTTGCCATCGTCACCCATTTTTCCTGATTGCCCGTAATTTTCCCTCTCCAACGAGGGGTCTATCGTCTCGGAGAACCTGGAGTTACTCTTGTAATTGCATTTTTCCTCTTTTTGCCACTTTTCGTCGCTTTCTTGCGATTAAAACGCGCTCCTGTATTTTCCCAACCATTCCCACTTATTTCCCTTTTATCCTACAGCACACCAATGTAACTCAACCCGCAGAATATCTGAATGGGAGCGCCGCATCAAGAAGTGTACTGAACGTGCCCCGGATGACATTGCTGACAGACGTCAGAATTCCCATTCTTTTTTTTTTTCTTCGGCAATTTATTTTCTTTTTCCCACCGCGCCGTGTATTTTCCGTGTTTTCGTGTGTTTTTCGGGCGTTTTCTTTTCGCACAAGTGATTTATTTTGATTCAGGAGTGTGTGCATTCGTCCGACCATCGATACAGAAAAACGTTCCGACACCAAGTTCCAGGAGAGTGCGGTTCCTCTTGGCAGCAGTTCCGCGCGGTGTACTGCATCGACTTGGAGTGTGCGTTCTTCGGGTCGACAAATCCGGGTGTTCTTCCGACTGGGAGGAGTGCGAAGCTCACCCGCACTCCAATGAAGACAATTGTCCACACGCCACAACTTGTTGTCGGCTATAGTTGGATACCCTCTGCAACAGGTGAGTGATTAAGCTCTTTGTTTACCTTTTTTTTTGTAGCCATTATTGCCTTTCTCGGTGGTGTTTTTCGCGGGTGTATTCGATCCCTTTGTTCCAGTAAACGAAACTGGATTCCTCGGTGGCCTATGCCATGGGGAAAGCCGACATCGTTGCTGTGAATCGAGGGGTCCGCGGTTGTGCCAGCGCAGGTGCAGCCGTGTACAATTGCGCAAGTTGAAATCGGGGTTGTTTACTTTTGTGCGGTGAAACTTTTCCCAGGTAGATATTGCGGGTGGGTTTCTTTTCAGGCGACTGCGCTTCGATGGTGTGATGGATACTGGAAGAGAACAGGTGAGTGGTGAGGTACTTGTGAAATTACCTTTTTAATTCATTTTTCTTTCAATAGGTGACGGCTGATGGACATGACGGAGGCGCTGGAGGTAACCCGCTGGTTCGGCGCTGAGGGTTGATGATGCTTGCTAGGGCAAGCAAGATGACTCTGGAGAGGTGGTGTGTTGGTGGAGTATTGGAAGGTGCCTAAAGTTGGAGGTGAGATTCATTACCTGTGTGTTAATTTTATTTTAATCTCGTGTCTCTTTAGGAAGTGAAGTGTAGGCGAGAGGAGAATTTCGCTGCGAATGGCTGCAGACAACCGGACGGGTGTGTTGGACAACTGTGGGCGGCGAAGGCAGCGGTTGATGGCAGCGGATGATGGCAGCGGATGATGGCAGCGGTTGACGACAGCGGTTTATTGATGTGAGTTTTTTTCTTCTTTTCTTGTAGTTTCTAGTAGTAGTACTAGTAGTGGTGGTGGTTCGACTTGGTCGTTCCCCACTTTTGTAACAATACGTTAGTGACATCAGGTTCAGCAATCGAAGTGAGAGGACCGCCGATTATAAATTGCCCTGGAGCCAGCGTCATTTCATCATTTGGATCCGATGTTAATGGTATGAGAGGCCTTGAATTAGTATTACTTCAATTTCCGCTGCCACTCTAGATAGCTCCTCAAAGGTAAGGGTAAACGAGCTATATGTTCTAATCAGGAGACTCTTCGCCGAATTAACGGCGGACTCCCATAAACCGCCAAAGTTAGGCGAACGAGGTGGAATGTGGTGAAAGTCTATGTTGTCCTCTGCGCAGATCCTAAGAATCGATGACTGGACGTTCTCATTATAAAATTGCTTTCGTATTTCAGCTAATTCGTTTCTAGCTCCCACGAAATTTGTAGCATTGTCGCAGTAAAGGTGATGACAAATGACACGACGAGCGATGAATCTCTTCAGGGCAGCCAGGAATCCATTCGACTATAAATCCTACAAAATTTCCAAATAGACGGCCATGGTTGTGAAACACACACCCATATAAGACTTTGTGGTGCGTCTCCTCGAATCTTCAACGTCGCCCGAAAGAGACCACAGAAGTCTACGCCCGAAATTAAAAATGGATGTGCACTCTAGAAGCTGGAAGATTTCCCATTATCTGTTCTCGCAAGCTTGGCCGCATTCGAAAGCATCACAGGCAATTGTGAACCAAATGATACAAAACATCTGTCTTGAAATTGACAACATCGCCTGAGCACCTGCATGATAATTTTTTAGATGTACATATTTCAGATAGTTAAGAACAAACGGATGGGAATTCGGCAGGAGCCTCGGATGCTTAGCATCATATGGCAACTCTGAAAGTTCAAGGCGTCCACCAACACGTATCAAAATCCCACACTGTTATTGAGTCCCGGCTCAGTTTCGTCTTTTGAAGACTACCACCCAGCATAAATAAAATAAAAAAAAATAAAAAATTCGCTGCTCGAATTAAAACCGAATTAATCTTCCGGGGTTCAGGAACATTCTTGGAAGTACGTTTTTTTGTTGCAGGCCAGTGATCAGGATGATGATACCTCGGAACCAAAAAGACTGCAGCAAGTTTGCAATCATTGATCCCCTCGATACGATGTCAGCTGGGTTGGATTTGCTATCCACATACCTTCATGTTGCACCGGTAGTTAATTCCTGTATAACAGATACGCGATTTACAACGAATGTGTTCCAAGATGAGGGGTGGTTGGCGAGCCAGTCAAAAATAATCTCTGAATCTGTCCACAGTATGATTTGATCAACCTTCCGAACGCATCCGAAGGCTTTCAATACACGACGAAGTAATCTTGAGAGCAGTATCGAAGCACATAATTCCAGCCTTGGTAAGCTTATGCCGACACCGGCACTACCTTGGATTTTTCGCTTAGGAGGTGAACTGATATATTCTCAGATGAGTCTTTTATATGGGCATAGACACAGCAATCATATGCTCTCACAGAAGCATCTGAAAAGCCGTGCAACTCACAACAAACAGAGTTTTTTGATAATACGTATCTTGGAATACGCACCATCATAAGTTTCCAAAGTTCACAAATCTGAGATCGATACTTAATCCACTCCTCTTTTAGGTCATCACCAATATCCTCATCCCAGCCAACCTTTGCAATCCAAAGCCGCTGCAGAAATATTTTTGCCAAAACGATGACTGGGTTAACGAGCCCCAGTGGGTCGAACAATTGGGTCACATCTGGCAAAACAGTTCTTTTGGTGATAGTATTAACTGACTGCACCTTTTCCAATGGGTTTAGGAATTTAAATTCGTCTTTTGAAGGCTCCACCACTAACCAAGAGCTTTGATGACGTCGCTGTCATTTATCCTGAGCGTTGTTTCATGGTTTGACGCTGGAATTTTATCCAAACCTCGTTCAAATACCACTTTTCCAGCTCAAGCCCAGCACTATTCAAAATTGATTCGACTTAGAAACAAATCTCCTCAACTCTTCCAACGAATCACCCCCAGAAATTAGATCATCGATGTAGAAGTCTTGCTTAATAACTGCAGATCCTACAGCTAAGTACAACAAACAGCGGGTGGCTTCGTATGGTGCTGATGACGTCCATACGTGACCGTAGTCAATTGAAATACTCTAATTTCATTGTTTGTATCTTCTCGCCATAAAACTGCCTGAAAGTTTGCATCAGTTGTCCGAACTAAAATTTGTCTATACATCTTTGTCTATACAACCCTCAGTCTAATCGAAAAACTATCGGGACGCAAAACAAATTGATGGGGCATGTAGTATTTGATGTCCGTGATCTCGTCAGGTGGAACTGCTTCCATATGCCCCAGAGATTCATACTCTCGCATAAACGATATATACTGTTGCTTGATTTCCGGAATCCTTTCAATGCGTTTTTCCAAAGCTAGGTACTCTTCTCCGCAATTCTTCTCAAATCACCAAAAACGTTGGGATCTGCTTTGAAGGACAGTTGCTACGAGTCTACCACCTTATCTTTGCTGAATTGTATTGCAAACTGTTTTTCCACACGCTTTCTACTCTTCAGCCCAGTTTGGCGAATCTGCAGGAACTTCTTCCATTGAAAAAAAAACCTTCCAACATTTCATCAAGTGAACGGTCGCAAGCTACGTTTGGATTGTTGTTGTTTGATGATACATTGGAAACAAAATTTCAAAGACGACGAGTTGCATCATGCGGGTTAAATTTGCCAACAACAATCCAACCAAGCACAGTGTTTCGTAAGAGAGTGAGTTCTGCTCCCAGCTTTATTTGACCCTCGGCTAAAAGGTCGAAAAATACATCAGCTCCGATGAGCATATCAATGAGTTGCGGCCTATTAAAGTTGGGATCAGCAAGTTTAACATCGGAAGGTATACACCAATCAGTGGCATCTTTACGAACTTCTGGTTGATTTGATGTTATCGATGATAGAATTCTCCACTGAAATTAGTGCGCTTCAATCGCAACCTTTGGGATAAATGCTCTGAAGTCATATTCAGTTGCGAGATCCTGAATCCAAAAGGATGCGGGTAGGGATATATTCACCAGTTGCGATCCTTACATTCACTATAGTAGTAGCCGGAAACACATTACTCCTCAACTCGTCCTGCATATCTACAGAGTGCAATGTAGCATGTGCATTTGGATCTGCTATACCTTGGTCAATATCGGAATCATTGCTTTTATTTGATGTTGTGATTGGAACCTAAAACGATGAAGCACCGAATGGTGTGGCCCGCTGCAAACTCTACACCTAGATGATTCACAGTCTCTGACAGAATGTCATATTGCAACCAGTTAATGCACAGTCCAAGACACTTGACAGTTTGAAATCGCTGATTCCCTTTAAGCTTGATGAATTTGCTGCAATCAGATATCATGTGATGTGATAAATTGCAGAATGCACATCATAGCTCAACAGCGGCTAAAGCGGAACTTTGACAGCCTTTATTTTTTGCCTCGGTGGTAGAAGGGTACGATTTTGTCGTCGACGCGGCTAATTATTTATTCTGAGGCTCTCTTATGTCGAGATGCTGACTTCTCTTGTTGAGAAACGATGAACATTGCTTCCAAGTTGGCATCTTATTAAGCTGTAGGGTGTGCGTTAACGATGTCCGTATCTGTTCCCAAAGATCTTAAAGTACCAAGATGTCCGTCAATGGAGTCAACAAAACGACGAAGTTAAGGTCCGGAATTTTTTGAAACTGGTGCTAGGTGATATAATTTACGAATACTTGTATGGGTTTGGAAGACGATGCACTTATTGTCATACCGATCTTTTAACAAATCAAGTGTCTTTGTGTAATTCTCCGCAGTGACATCTAGACATTTAACGTCAACTTAGCTTCTCTTTAAGGCATTCGTCTACAAGCAATTGAAACTTCCTTATTGTTGGAATAGACCTTATGTCGATTGTGACCTTGAAATGCTGAATGAAGGTGTTGTATTCAGTATACTCTCCCGCGAATACTGGAGGCTTTCATTTCGGGAGATTATCAGCAGAAGGAGATTGTGGTTCAATTGGCTTAGAAGAGACTTGTTTTCTTCAATACTTGCCCTATAGTTTTCTTCAGCTGAGTTTCCAAGAAGAAGTGCGTCGATTGCGTTTTGCGTTGTTAGAAAGCTTGAAAAGTATCCCTCCAGTAATTCAAGGCGGCAAGTAAGTTCGGTGGCATTAAGCTTATTGCCGTCCTCAACGATTGTTTTTACAACTCGAGTTATGTATCCCTTTTTGGATGCACGGGATGCTTTTAATTGTTCGATGGTCATTTTAGTTGTTAATTTTATGATTAATATTACTAATTTTTTGACGTTTTCTGTATTAACACTATTGAACCCTTTTTAGAAAGAGAAAACAATAGTATCGGGAACGTTTTCCAATGCAACGATGCATTTATAGCTCGATCTCTGTCGCACACTTTGCACAAAAGAGTGTGCTTAATTTGAGATAAAAGAAGAAGACAAATATCGTTTGACCAGAAGGCACAGAGCCAAGCAAGTTTCTGGATTCTCTATGCGATAGAATCCACACGAATTTCGATTTGTATATACATATATGTGTATATACATATATGAATTTTGATGTAGCGCGGACGAAATTGCTCGATCAAATATCTTAGGATGTGCGAATAATTAAGAGATTCGAATCTTTTCTTAAATTGTCCGGCACTAAGGGCCACTGTTTGGTCGTAAGCAAATTAAAAGAAATACCAAAACCTTTGTTTGTATTTATAATTAAATTTATTTTACTCTGACCTCGACGGTTTCCACATCTAAGAAAAGACACCCTATTTTACATTTTATTTATGGACTGTACTAGATTATTTCGTTAAATTAAGTTAAAAAGCGTACTAGAATTTATTCAAGAAAGGTATAAAATTAATTAAGGTTTGATTACATTTAAGTTAGTTCATATTGAATTTAAGATTGAACAGTAATAAAAAGATTTTAACTTCGGAAAGGAAATTCGCAGACTGTGATACAACAAGGTTTAAAACACTGTAATGGTCATTTACAGTGTACGAAAATTGCATTTGAGAACTCCTCTCTAACCCTGGCTTCAGTTCAATTTAATTCACTGCACATAACCTCTGCACCGTCGGAGGTTTAAGCTACTTGCTTTCCACCCCAATTTTTAGATTTGATTAAATCTATCATTTTTTTAGCAATAGCGGCTGCCGTACGATCATCACTCATATCCCAAAATTGATAAAATCGCTTTCGCGCTAAAACTTTAACATCAACATACCGGAAAATGACGGAAAATTGAGCCCCTTTCTTGATATCTGAGGCTTCGTGAAGCATTACAGAAAGAAATAGTACTTCAATTATTTCCCTGTCAATATTATTAGAAATAACAACTGCAATTGAATTTAATAAATCATTCTGTATGTTGTTTGAAAAGCCCTTAAAAACAGAAGCCGTAGATAAATTTGGGTATAATTTTCCGTCATATTTTGCTATCAAGTGAAGAAGCTAAAAATTCATTGCCCCTAAAAGCTATGTAACTCCTGAGAACCAAGGAGCACACAGAATCAACAAGCCTTTTCTAAACTTTCAGAACGATTTTCAGAAACTTGTTCATTGTGACGTGACACTGAATTAAGTTTTTGTTCATTGAGCAATAAATCAATTCGAGTATTTCCGAACGTCTTTAGTACCAAGTTGTTACTAATATTTTTTTTTTTTTTATTTATTTCAACGAAAGTGTGCCAAAGTGATTTCTCTCGTGGGTGGCTGTATACAATGTATTAAAATTAAAATACAACAAAGTAACAAGTAACAAAATAGAAAAAAATTAATATTTGCGGGAAAGAAATTGTTTGTGCATTTCACGAGTTTTTGTGTACCAGTTGTAACGGAAGAGATTTTTTAATGCCCGGTTTTGCACAAATCATTTATAAGTCCCATACAGCTACCGCCCCATGCATTTATTCCATAGATGAGATGACTATGGAAGAACGAAAAGTATATTGCTTTTTCTATTCTCATAAGGAAGGCAGTCCCCTATTCTTTTGAAGACTCCAGCAATGGAGGACAATTTTGTTTTATTTATGTACCCTTCAAAACTAAGTTCTCGATCAAACCAGACGCCTAGATATTTAAATTCATCAACTCTTTCGACAGTTTGCAGCTCATACGTAATATTTAAGTCAATATTGATTTTGCTTAATAGCATGTACTTTGTTTTTTAATGTTCATAGACAGCTTATGAGAACTCATCCAGTTTCCTAAGTTCCTGATGTCCTCATTCATATTTATTTGTAGCACGTTTGTGAGGCAGATGTCCTCGGCAAACATGAATAATTTACCTCTGGTGGCAAGTTTACTGATGTCGCTTACATATGTGCAGGAAAGTGTTGGTCCCAGCACACTGCCTTGCGGTACTCCATATTCCACGAATGAGTGAGTGCGTTTTATGCCATTAACTTCAGTAAATTGTGTTCGGTTTGTCAGATAAGAATTAAACCACCTGAAGCTATTTCCTCGTACTCCCATTGACATCAGTTTTTGTAACAAAATTCGGTGGTCTACTGTATCAAAAGCTTTCGACTAATCCACAAAGAGTAAGGCTACTATCTTTCTGCTCTTGAATGTAGGACACTATGTCTACTAGAGCAGAGTTTGTACTTGACTTTTGTCGAAAACCATATTGCCTTTCAAATGTCAGTTTAGGTTTTACTAAGTGTTCTCAGAGCTGTCTATTTACTATTTTTTCTAGGGTTTTTGAGATTACAAGAAGAATCAATATAGGACGGTAGTTTTTAAGATTACTTGCTTCTCCTCCTTTGAAGATTGGTATTATTCTTCCAATTTTGAGCGGTTCAGGGACATATCCTTCGACAAGCGATTGGTTTATAATCTGGGTAATTGGCTTGTGTAGTTGTTCACAAAGTTGTTTAATGAGGTGAGATAATAATCCATCTTTATCATTCGATTTCGACGGCTTGAGGTTTTTTATAATATTTTTTATCTCCAGAGGTTGTGCTGGAAGAAAATTGAAACCTGTTTGCTCAGCATGGAAAATGTTTCGGTTTATATATGTGGTCGCAATATTTTTCTCACTATTTGAAAAATGAACATTTATTTCGGATATTTTATTAATTTTTTCTATATCTGAACAGTTTCTCAGTAGGGCGCAATTATCAAAGTTGTTGGTTTTGTTATATAAAATTTTATTGATGCATTCCCAAGTTTTACTGGTGTTGTGTAAGTTTTCTGCAAATTGTTTATGAAAGTAGTTTTGTTTTTTATTTCTTTTTAACTTTGTAAAATAATTTCGATAGTATTTGTATTGGCGTATAAGTAGTTCGTTATGGGGATCCTTGCGAAGTTTGAATACCAGAAGTTTTTGGTGTATCCAACTTGTTTAAAGTTGTCGTCCAACCAGGGGGTCGACGGTGTGTGGTCTTTATGCTTAATCATTTTGGTCGCCTTATTTATCTTGCTCGTGAGATTGGCAATGAAAAAGTCATACATGTTTCCTTGTTGCTTTTTTGAGACATCTAACAATTCTGGTTCCTTAATCTCAGATATAATCACATTGTGATCGAAGTATTCAATCTTAAAGATCGATGTTTTTTGTAAACATTCTTTCAAATTTCTTAAAAACTTTTCTTTGATTAGCAACACCTTCAATGGACTTCTGTAAACACAGACAACTTGAAATTTCGAATGTTTCGTTTTTATTTATTAATATTGTGTTATTGTCAACATACTTTTTTTCTCGGTTTGCTTCTCGGTAAGCTTTAATTATTTTGTCGCGTGTGCATTTTTCTGGTAGGAGTGCGTAAGCTTTAATTATTTTGTCGCGTGTTCATTTTTCTTTGAATTCTATTGCGATTTTTTCTATTTGGACTATTTCATTTCGGTCGTTCTATAGAGAATTTTTGAATCGATAAGCCTCCATAATATCGGTTGTTTTGACTTCGGTATTAAGATAAGCTGCTATTTTTACAACAACATCTTTCAAATTTTCGTTTTCGTATTTTTGGATACCCTATAAACAAAGTTGGTGGCTTAATAGTGATTGTTTCTGTTTTTCATTTTTGTTTTTAAGAGCTTCAAATTCTTCTCTGATCAGTGCGATTTCATTTTGGAGTGTTGTGTTTTCTTCTATCGATGTATTAGTTAAATTTTTCTAATCTAGTACGGTTTTCTTTATAATGCAAAGTTCTGTTTCAATAATTTTTTGATAACTTAAAATTTGATCAATTTTTTCGCATAATTCTTTGTTAGTAATATTATCTGTAAATGTGGTACGTACCTTTTTCGCCGGGCTATTGCTTGAAGTTGTAGAATCGTTGGACTGTTGCATTCGTTGAGGGATAATGCTGCTCCGACGACGATCCCTGGATTATTTGCACTTTTCACAAAACCATATCAATTTGTCCTTCTGGATCTCTCCAGGTTGTCAATCCAGTGCAACCGGGGGTCGAATGTGTACTTGTGAAATTGTGTGCTTTGTTATTGCAGCAGTAACCCGTTGTCCAGACACCCCTTTCTTGATTACTTGAAAAAAGTAAACAAGGCAAACAAAATAGTTTTTAATAACGGGGCAACCACACAACCAAAATTTTCCTTCATAATTAGATATCTAAAAATATCTACTAAATGTTTTACTCTTAGTTACCACCTTATAAATCAAATTCGGAAGAGACATTGTTGGCCTACCTGAACTAATTATTTCCAATTTTTCTTCTGAATTTCTTTCTAACACATTTTTCTTCTGAATTTCTCCAATAATTTTTAAATATTTTGCTCTTATATTTATTTCTATAAAAAAAGATTACATACACATCTACTGCCAAAGTTCGAATGAATAGTGTTGTGTTGCTTTTTACTTTCGCTTCAGTCGATATAGGGTTTTACAAATATAGAGAGAAGATAATCGAACAAAATTCAACCAAACAAAGGTTAATATGCGAAATACAACATATGTGAAAAGCAACACAATACCCAAAGCTAACATCTTCATCGCTAAAGAAAAGGGTAGGAACTGTGTTGTATCGAGCCTGGGTGCGCAGTTTTCTGGAGAACACAAAGTCATGTTTTTTTTTTTTTACAGACGGTTGTTGGGACTTTTAATGTGGTAGAATTTTTTTTTATATGGATATTTCCTTTGGGTTGGTGTTCTAGTAACTGGAGAACAACTGGGCGAGTCGACGTCAAACTGAATTTAATAGCAAATTGGTTTGGATATTTTGCTTGACACAGCTTTGACGGCGCGCGAGTTACGGCATCCACATGTAACCCCGTCGCCCCTAACCCAACAGACCAGTGACCGACAGTTCATCACCCACTCTGCAATATCAGCAAATATGCATAAATACAACGCAAATTAATAAAGCATTGATTTGCAGACTCAGCGTCTGCCGAATTTTCGGCCGAATTATTTTCTCAGGGAATTATTTCTCCAGGAATGCACCTTAGCAAAAGTTAGGTTTCGTTTTAAAATAAATAAATGTATCGAGGCAGTTGAATAAAGTCATTTGTAAGGTTGAGATTTTGGTTTTTTTTTAAAGTCACGGGATTTTGCTATCTTAACTGGTGCAGTCGTCCAGAACAGTGAACAGTTTTTGGTGCTAAGTGAACTTTAGTGTTTCCACAGAAACCAATAGTGATTCAAAAAAAAAGAAGAGCTTTAGTGTTTCCACAAAAACCAATAGTGATTGTAAAAAAAACATATATATAGTATTTCCACAAAGCTCCTAGTGCTCTTAGTGCTCAATATCGAATCGAACTATATTAGCGAAAAAAAAACAAAAAAAAACACTGAACACCAAATTCCGGTGGGTCCACCAACGCATCCTGTTTCAACCAACGACATCACGACTCCTCAACATCAAGAAAATTAGATCAACTCCTGAACATCGGACATGCTCATCAAGACGTTCATCTTTGGGTGCATGTACATAAGTACAGTGCTATTTTATAAACAATATTAAGAAAAAAAAAAAAAAAAACATTATCTATATTATATATATGAAAATAAGTTGTATTGTGTTAGAAATTGATGTTCTCCGTAATGCGTGAACCGATTTTGTTTCTGGAAATTTCCCATGAAAGGTGACGTCAATATAAAGGTTTTTATGTATATGCGGTCTTTATATGTGTATAACGAAAAAAATTGTAAAATTCTTTTCGTCATGGCAGATGAGTGTTCTGACAAAAGTGTTTGGTGAAGTCAATTGCTGGATGTATTCTGTGGAATGGCAAAAGCGTGGTTTTCCACATGCTCACATTTTAATTTGGTTGGTGAATAAAATCACACCGGATGAAGTTCATAATATGATATATACATATATAGATTCCCGATGCCTTCAAAGATCTCACTAAGTTTGATGGCAACCCAAGGCTGCTCTACGAATACCTCAATAATGTAGAGGAGATAGTCCTTTACATTAGAGAAACAGACAATACTCTGTATGGGCAAATCCTACTAAGGGCCATACGAAACAAAATCGAGGGACAAGCCAATGAAATCCTAAACATGTACGGCACCTCTCTTGTTTGGGATGAGATAAAAAACAATCTCATCCTCCATTATTCTGACAATCGAACAGAAATTCCCTTATAAGGGACTTACATAACACAAATCAATTTGATAAAACCATCGAATATTTTTACGGAGTGTTGGCGATTAAAAGATTGCAGAACAGAGAGAGGACACCAAGTGACAATTCTTCTATAACATGATTACAAAACAAACAACACTAAATTCAATGTTTTTTGTAACTGTAATATTAAAATCAATACATTTGTAAATTAATACTGTAATATGCGAGATACGGCTCGAGTAGATAAAACGTTATTCTGTGAGATTATTTCTTTATTTTCTAGTCTATAGAACAATTCAAGTTCACACTATACTATTCTTCGCAAATTCCTTCCTTATAAGGTCTCTTTCTTCTCAAATCACTTTATCTCCTTTCAATTACTTAATTCACAAATCCAAACTAATTACTTCTTCTTGTTAACTCTCAACTTTCAATTTATCACAAAATTACAACTTCGGCTATTATCACTTTTCCAATCTCTTCGTGCGGTTCAAAACCCAACTGCCCTGCCTCGATCGCCATCTGTCCTTATATAGTCGCATTTCTAATAGGCAGAAACTTGTAGCAAATTCTTCGACCATTGGAACAAGAAAATTCTGATGTAATAATTCCAAGATGACAACTGCAGCCAATAATCTCTTGCGGTTATAATTCTCTTGCGGTTATAATTCTCTCTTAATTTCGTGACGTCGTCTTAGAAATAATCCGTGTACGGATGAATGAAAGACATTTCGGAATGTGTTGCCTGTTTAAGGGCGTTGTTATTATGCTACATTATGTTACAATACATTTTCACTCAAATCTACTAAATATATGAAACAAATACATTGGCAAATTGTATTTCGCGCCAAAATCTAAAGTGAATAACAAAGGCATAAATATTCTTAAATATAAAGTCAAAGTCAAAGAATAAAGAACCGTGTAACGTTTAGATCGGTGCGTTTTTTATTACATAGTATTGGAAGTAAAGTCCATCGAATTTACATCGTGGAAGTAAAGTCCATCCATTTTCCTTAACAACCCCAAATTTACAATTCCGTGGTAAAAACATGGAGAAATTATCGAACTACAATCCGCACTATGTAATAACATTCTCATTCACGGAGAGGAAGATCAAGTTATAACCGCGAAAAAGGACGTCTAAATTCGTTCCTTAGTGGACTCAAAGAACCCTTAGGGTCAAGGGTAAATTCTATGCAGCCAGATTCACTGGCCACGGCACTAGCGTGTTGCATGAAGTTTAGAAACTTGACCCAATATAAACCCTACTCGTACTATAACCACCGTTACCCCCAAAACAGAGGCTATCCAAACAATTGGCAATAAAATTCTTGCCTTGCGAACCCAAGACCCTTAGCCACTAGAGAAAGGGACGGGCAACGGGCCCATCAACTCCAAACATATCAAAATCCTTTCAACAGCACAACCAATTTCGGTCATATTACGAGTAGGTATACAAATCAAAAATATGAACCTGTAATACGCACATTTACCAATCCAGATACTCCTAGAATTAAATCAAACCCAAGCCAACAAGCGAGATTTTCAAGAAATTCTAACTTTAATTTTCGTGAACTAGAGAACACCAGTAACAGCTATCAACAATTAGACCGATTTTTCGAAAAAGGCCCCACTAATATCGACGACACCCACAATTGTTTCACGTCAGCCTCGAGCAACCAATAGGCTACATAAACCCTATTAAACATCCGCCAACTTTACCCTATGTAAACATTCTTCCCCTTTCGGTAGACCACTTAGGTTTTGTTACGAGGGCCTCGTCCAATAACAACAACAAAACAAGGGAAAAGAAAAATTAAAAGAGTGTAATGGTACAAAATGTGGAGGTACAAAATGTGGAAGTACAACATGGCAGGATCGCCATGTAATGGGTCTATATATCAAAGTGTTTTCCCTAAGTTAGGCAGGGCGTGAACGCCATAGCAGTTGCCAGAGTTCTACTTCTGTGAGTAGGGCTAAAAAGCCAGAATGAGAAACGCCTTGTTTGAAAGTGAAGTTGAATCTGATTTATTTTAAAAGAATCGATCTTTATATACTAATTCCCCACCAGCATTTCCAATGCACATCGATATTTAGTGGGTCGCATGCCATCATATTTTGGCTTCTTAGCCATGACCTAAAAAGTTATATTTCTATTTCCCCAAACACTTACTACACATTGTAGATCACACAAAGAGTCAAACACTTCTCAAATGACACGTTAGTAGGCCAGCTTTATGCACTGCGACATAGTGCATCGAAGTATTTATGCGTCAGCACTTTGGCGTGTGCCGTCAAGTGTTTTTGTTTTGTGATCGTTGACTTTATGTGATATTGCATATTCTTGAGTGTACAATGTGTTCTTGGGTTTTTGTTTTGGTGGGTACACTACACCCTCACCCTATCTTATGTATTAAGCTGTATTTAATAAAACTTGAGTAATTTCTAATGTAAAATTTGTAAGAACCTACTTGATTATAATTTCTATTTTTTTTTTTATTTTCATGTTTTGTATATATGTAATTTAATGTTATGTATTATAGATATTTCTTAAGCTATTGTTGTGAAACTTCTTACATTCTCCATTTATGTCTATTATTGAATTTACATTGTCTGTTTCAATTATTTTGTGTGGTCCGTGATAAGGACTTTGTAATTTTTTCTTACTTTCTAACTTAACAAACACTAAATCTCCTAGCTTAAAATCTGAGATATTTGTGTTTTTATCGTATTCTAATTTTCTTTTATCCTTTACGTTTTTAATTATGTTTCTTGTTTTTGTCTATTGCATGCTTAAGTCTAATTTTTATTTCATTTACATAGTTATCTAAATTATATACTTTCTCATTTTTATTTATTACATCGTTCGGTAAGTATGACAATTTTCCAAAAATTAGTTCATAAGGGGTATGCCTGTATCTACGTGTTGTGTTGTATTGTATGCAAATGCATAATATGGTACCCAAATGCCCCATTCGTAGTCTTCAGCGAAATTTAAAAGAAATTTATTTAGAACTCTATGGTTTCTCTCTAATGATCCTATACTTTGATGATGATATGGGGCTGAGTAAATTGTTCTGATTTTCAACATTTCGCATATATTTTTCATTAACTCATTTTTGAATTCAGTTCCGTTATCCGACTTGAGTATTTTGAAGTAAACCATATTTTAAAATAAATTGTTCCACAAGTGTTTTAGCAATTGTCTTTGCGTCTTTGCCTTCAATAGGGTGTGCAATAACATATTTGGTTAGCTCACATTGCATTGTTAGTATATATCTGTGATCGTTTAAAATTCTAAGAGGTCCATCCGTGTCAATTTGGATTGTTTCGAAACTGGTACTTGGTGTGTCTGTTATGACCATTTCCTCTTTTATGTATCTTGTTTGCTTATTTTTGGCACATGTTCCACAAGTATTTACAAATTTCTTAATCATTTGTCTCATATTTTTCCAAATGTATCTTTGTTTGATCTTTTTCATTGTCTTTTGTATACCTAAATGTCCTCCGTGTGGTGAATTGTGAAATTCCTCTATAATTGCCATTCTTTCTTTATCATCTTCTATTTTCTTTGGGGGCTTGTACAAAGTACAAAGTACTCAAAGGTTAGTATTCTTCATTCATTGACTGCAGTCCATTATATATTCTTAAATTCTTCGACATGTATATGTTCAAATATTTAATTTTTTCGCTCAGAGCTACTTCATTAATTTGTGCGCGCTTTAATTCGGATGTTAGCTTCTCTTATCACTACACCTTACTATAACTTCATTTTCGTATATTTCAATTTTAGGCCTAACTCGCTAATATAAATTTTAACTTCCTAATTTTTCTGACGTCAGATAAGGATGTACATTCTCATATGTGAAGGTGATCAGTCTTCTGTTGAGATATGTCGTTCTCCATTGCTTTATTTTAATTAATGACAGTTCTTGCTGTCACACTCGCTCCTTGGAGTCACAATCATTACTCTGCTTTGTCACCATGGATTTCAAAATGTCGCTATCGATTTTTATCCTCGAAAGCGCATCGGCATTCGTATTCATTGTTTCCTTTTTATAAATGATTTCAAAATCGTAATCAGATAAGTCCATTCTGATTCTAGTTAGTTTAGAAGAAGGATTTTCATGAGAAAATAGAGAAACAATCGGTCCGTGGTCGGTAACTACGATAAACTTCCTCCCGTATAAATATGGCTTAAAAAAGTTTATTCCCCAATGTATGACAAGTAGTTCTTTTTCGATTATTTGTATGTTTATGTTATGCTTTTGTAACGATTTGTTTGCATATGATATTGGAAGGTCGTGTCCTATTTCTCCTTGTGAGAGTACTGCTCCTAGAGCAAAGTCTGATGCATCTGTCGTTAATATGAATGGTTTTGAGAAATTTGGATATTGTAGCACTGGTGGTTCTATTAGACATCTTTTTAAAGTGCTGAATGCTTTTCCACACTCTTCTGACCAAATGAATGGTTGGCCTTTCTTTAGTAAAGAGTTTAGACTTTTAGCTATGTCTGCAAAGTTCTGGATCTGAATCTTCTGTAGTAGTTGCAAAATGCTATAAATCTCCTAACTTCATCAGCGTTTTTTGGTACTGGATAATTTTTTTTTTTTTATAACGCTGTATTTTGTTGGATCTGTTCTTATGCCTTTACATGTTATTAAATGTCCCAGATACATTACTTCAGACTTAAGAAAATGACATTTGCTAGCATTCAGTTTTAGGTTTTATTGCTCTAGTCTATCGAATACGTTTCTTAGGTTTTGGTTGTGATGGTTTATAATACATCCAAAAACTATAATATCGTCCACATAAAGGAATGCTTCTGCTTCCAAGCCGCTTAATCCTATTGTTAGCATTCTTTGGAAACTGTTGGATGATGTTTTAAGACCGAATGGTAGTCTCGTGAATTGATAGTCACCATCCTGTGTCGAAAATGCTGTCATTGGTCTCGAGTGTAGAGAAGTATCTGGCTCTACCCAGTCTATCCAATGCGTCATCGATTCTAGTTAATGGGAATTTGTCGTTTACTACTTTGTCATTGAGCTTACAGAAATCTACTACTAGTCTCCATTTCTTTATTTCGCCTTCACTCCTTTTTGGTACTAACAGCAGTGGTGAGTTGTACGGGCTAACTGAAGGTTCTATTATGTCGCTGCTTTGAAGTAGTTTCTGTACCTGGCTTCTTATCTCTGTGTGTTGTGTTGTCTGTGGCTGTCAGTTTTTGGGAATAAAAATTGTTTGTTGATAAGGGTTCGATGTCTAAATGGAAAATATTATGGTATTCTCTAAATATTTGTGTTAATGAATGTCTGATTTCTTCAGGGTCTGTGCTTTCGATTTCTAATTTTTCTAATAGTTTTTGTAATCTCTTAGTATCATTGCTTTGACGTTATTTATTTTTCAAAATAGTGAAGTTTCTCAAAGGTTCTACTTCTAGTCTTGTGTCTTTTATAACTACTTCGTAATCGTTTGTGTTTAGTATTTTTACGTGGCACATACCATTTGCGGGTACTATGGAGTTGCTAACAAATATGCCTTTTTCTAATTCATTGTTTAAAATCACGCTACCTTCTGATAGTAATAAATTTGTTGGATATATTGCATCTGTTCTCGGCGGTATTCTGAACATATTCAAAGATTTTGATGCTGTAGGTAATGTTATTTCTTTTTCTTGGATGCTGATTGTAAGGGTGTATGTTTCGTAGTCTATTCTGCACATATACTTTAAAAGAAAATCTCTACCTAGTATGCTCTCTGTTGCTATTGGGAAACCTCTGTTAACTACGTCGAATTTATGTGTTATTTCGTGACTTAAAAGTTTTAGTTTCAGGTATACCTTGCCTAATGTGTTAACTTCTTCTCTGGTTATACCAGTTAGTCTACATTTCTCGTTACTCAAAAAGTCTGTGTTTATGTCGTCTTCTTTTATTATTGATATGTCAGCTCCGGTGTCAATTAAAAACGTTTTATTTCATTTTAGATTCAATGCTTGCATTGATACATAGTTCGTTAGGTTATCCGAGATTTTGTATATGTTTAGTTTCGGTCTTCCGGGGAGTCTCTGTGTAGTCTCTCCGGACCTATCTCGTTTCCCTGTTCATGTAGGATATTTATTCTTCTGTTGTTGGTGTATCTATTTGAATTATTCCTGCTTCTGTCTCCACCATTGGGGTTCTGTTGTGGAGTGTTCGTTTGGTATGTACTGGTGTTGTTATTTCGGAAACTGCCTTGGTTATACCTATGTTGGCTTTGGTAATTGTTTACAATGTGATTCCTGTTGTGGTTGTAGTGTCCTCGATTGTTTAAGTATCTTTGTCGGTTGTTGTGGCCATTGTAGTTATTATTTCTTTGATATCGTGGTCTGAAATGTTGTGCTTGACTGTTAGAATGTTGATATTGTGATCGTCTTATTTGCATGATTTGGGTGTCTTGAGTTTTACATTTTTCCAATTCTAAAGCTAGATTTACTGCTTCAGTTAATGATTTCGGTTGCGCAGCAAAAAGTGTTGGCTTTATATATTCGCTTGCTCCATTTTTGAATACGATAAGGGCATAGGTTTCGTTTATTTTCAGTATTATTGCCTTTTCCGCTGTCGATGCCGTACCTGGTAGTTGTTCTATTTGCAGTTTGTTTAATTCCGCTACTAGTGGCAGTATTTTGTCCTTGTATTTTGTCACCGATGTGTTCCTCTGAATGGTGTTTGCTAGTGATGTATGTATTTGCAGTACCGTGGTGGTATTATGGTATTTTTCTTTAATGCTCTTCTCAAATGCTGCAAAGTTATTGAATTCTTCAACGAATCCTAGTGCAGTTCGGACCTTTGAATTCAGTTTTACATTAAAAATACAATTTTTTAATGTTGCTCTTTCAGTTGCTTTCAAGCTATTGTACATTAGTTTTGCGATTTTGAGGAATGTATCTAGTTCATGATACGATTCGTTAAAGGTTGGTATCACCTTTAAGGCGGTTTCTAAATTGAAGTCGGCCATATCTTCTTCGATAATCAGGTTTGACTCTATTATTGTTTTTATTAGCTTATATTCTTCTAGAAATTTGTTTATAATCTTTTCTTCAGTTCGAGCCTTTTTCTAATCTTGATAGTTCCAATATTTCCACTTTTATTCTTTGAATTTCTTTTAATTTCGAGAACCACGTTTGTTGTGTATACCCTCTTGTTGAACTTTTCTTTATATTTGTCTTGATATTTGTTAACTGTTCTAATTTTTGTTCCATTGAAAAAAATGTTTTTTATATATATTTATTTTTTATTTTTTTTTATTTTACCCTGGATACATTGTTTCTTATTAAGATGTTCCTTATAATACCTATTTATTTTAAACAATACATATAAAATTACTATTACTACAGCTACTGTTGTCAAGCTTGCTGTCATCGGGCTTATCTGCTAGCTATTCTCATTTATCACTACTTGCTCCTGGTGGTGTTGTTTCCCATTCTTGTACTTTTTCACTACCTTTGCAAGGGTCGAATTTGCAATATCGAATTATCGAGTTGGCAGTATCGAATTATCGAATTGGCAGGATCTAATTGGCAGGATCGAATTAGGAGGAGCTAATTGGCAGGATCGAACTGTCAGGATCGATTTGGCAGGTTCGAATTGGCAGGATCGCCATGTAATGGTACAAAATGTGGAGGTACAAAATGTGGAAGTACAACATGGCAGGATCTCCATGTAGTGGGTCTATATATCAAAGTGTTTTCCCTAAGTTATTCAGTTGCCAGAGTTCTACTTCTGTGAGTAGGGCTAAAAAGCCAGAATGAGAAACGTCTTGTTTGAAAGTGAAGTTGAATCTGATTTATTTTAAAAGAATCGATCTTTATATAATAATTCCCCACCAGTATTCCAAATGCACATCGATATTTAGTGGGTTGCATGATATCATATTTCGGCTTCTTAGTCATGACCTAAAAAGTTATATTTCTATTTCCCCAAACACTTACTACACATTGTAGATCACACAAAGAGTCAAACACTTCTCAAATGACACGTTAGTAGGTCAGCTTTATGCACTGCGACATAGTGCATAACTTATGACTTCTATCGAAGTATTCTTGCTTTTCTTATGCGTCAGCACTTTGGCGTGTGCCGTCAAGTGTTTTTGTTTGGTGATCGTTTACTTTATGTGATATTGCATAATTTATACAATGTGTGTTCTTCTTGTGTGCACAATGTGTTCTTGGGTTTTTGTTTTGGTGGGTACACTACAAGAGCTACCTGAACCCAGACAATTTCTCCGGCGATCCCTTTATGGAATTTAATATCAGCATCCTCCCCTCCTGGCTGATTGTGCTCCTGTGCGTCCTCGCACACACACACACCCCATTCCAGGGGTTGGTTTTGGTGTTTTAGGAAATTAAATAGAAATTAAAATTTAGAAATGAAATACAGAAAAAAAAAACCAAATAAAAATGCCAACATACCTGATTTTGTGTGGCGTCCACAGGCAGTATCCCTACTGCAGCTTGTCCTTCCTTCTTTGTTGTTTTTTTTTTCTTTTACGCTGACCTACGCACCCACCAAGTCCAGGGGTGGGTTTGCTTTAATTAAAAAAAAAAAAAAAATAAATAAACCGAAGAAATATAAAAAATCGAAAAAAAAGGAAACACAGCGATTCGCCTCGCAAAAATTAGAAAAAAAAGAAATGTCAACAATCAGCTGACATGCAGGAAGTTAGTTAACAATATTGAATGTCAGGTTTAGTGTATTTATGTAGGGATTTTGTTTATCAAACGAACATTTTTGTAACCGACAATGACGAGACGTAGGACATTGGAAAGGGAAATTTCTCATTCCAATGTTCCAAAAAAAAGGAAAAACATTACTAACAGCTGACAAAGACAACATATGACAAAGAAAAAGGGGAAAAAGACAGACGAAGAGAGGACAAGGTCGAAACAAGAAAAGAAGGGGAAAAGTGGGACAATCGGAAACATATAACCCAGATTGATATCAACGGGTAGAGCATCGACCCCGAGAATCATTTAAAAAAAAAATCAAAAGCGAACAGCTGGCCGCTGCCGCTGATAGTGGATTTTTTTTTTGTTAAAGAACCAAAACCGGATACAGTCTGTTAAGAAAACTTTTTTTTGTTGATTCCCTTTTTGAGGTGAGTTTGGCCAGATCCAAAAATAAAATTCAGTTGGATCAATTTCAATTAGACAAACTTGAAGACGCACAGAGACCGGTGGAGCGTATAAGTAAAGGAGGTGAACGCAGCGATAGCAGGTACAAAGGTATGTAGAACGAAAATAGGAGCGCCTGTGGGCAATTACTAAACTAATTTAAAACATTAGGCATTGAGAGTCGATAGGCAGCATAGGTCCCAGAAGAATCCTGTCGTTTGCCGTTTTCCTGTCAGGACCGGTTGAGAACCACACCGTTGCAACTGGACAAGGTCCGGTACAGGCGGTGGTAGTGGTAGCGGTGGTCCGCAATAAAGAACGGCAGCAAGAGGTGCTCCCCCAACAAAAATCAACGCGTACAGGAGGTGCTCCGTGGGACGCAGTGAACACTAGTGAAAGTGAAAAATTTAAAATTTAATTGAAAGTGCTTCTACTCCTTCTGAACTTTAGTGAACTTTTAGCTATATAGCCATTTTCTTAGAATTTTCCTATTGTAGGATTTTTTTTCTTTGATTTAGTTGGTTGATTTTTGGATCTTAGTGGAATTTAGTTGCTTAAATTTTGAATTTTAGTTGTTTTAATTTTGAATTAGTGGTCAAATTAGAGTAAGGCTAGGATATAGTGAAAATTGTTCAATTTCTGCTAAAAATTGTGACAGTGGATTTTTTTTTTTTGGCGGTCGCACTTTTATCTCCACAATAGAAGAGAATCAACCTTCATCGTGCTGCCGGCAGGACAACGGGGAACTGAGAAAAAAAAAGGAAAAAAAACCGTGAGTACGCTGATTTTTTGAAATATTTCTTTAGATTCTTAGCAGAAAGGATAGGTGTTTAATTTTAATAGTAGTTTTTAAGTTTCAAATTTTATAATAAATTGAATAGAGCGATGAGCCAATCAAAATTTCATTGGTCTGTTTATGCTAAAGTATGTGTGAACAGGACTTGTTTTTATTTGGTGTGTGGATGGCCGGTCGGGGCGTCCTTCTGTAGATAAACGGTGACAAGGCAGGACGATTACGAAAAATGACGACGAAACGTGACGACTGACAGACTTCTTCTACGACAGACTTAGGTCGTGACTGGGGAGAACTTTTAGGGGCTATCTCTCCCAATCCTTGGCCAGAGAGATAGCAATCGGTTATCTCACCAGACACAAAGGGTGGGCAGGCCAGCTTTTGCCACTTCCACCAGGCATACCTCGGGTACTTGATAAACCCGATTGGCGAAGAGAGAAAAGGGGAAGGACAAAGTGCGCGATAGGGAGTAGCTGTAGGTTAGTTTAAGATAGATAGCTTTAGATTAGGATTTAGTTTAAAACATTGGTTAGTTTAGGTTTAGTTTAGGATAGCTAGGGTAAGTTTCGCGGAGTCCTTCCCAATCTTTCTCTTGGCCATGGACACAAGTCCTTGGATTTTCCGTTGCCTTCTTTTCTATTTTTTTTTGTTTAAGTCCGTCCAAAGTCTAAGTGGAGTAGCTTTCTTCTCTCTTTTGTTTATTTTTTGATCAAAATGGCACGAGATTTTGTGTGCTGAGCAGATGGTGTGAAGTAAGGTGGACAAGAACCACCCCGTCCGACGAGCTGAGCCGAGCAACCGCGAGCGTGCCGTCGCCCTCCTTACTCGCACCGAAGACGCCTCCGTGGCCAACCCTAGCTCACAAAAATGGCGTCCAACGGTATTTTTACCAACACCGGCTATCAGAGGCACGATTGCGACTCCAAGGGGGTGATTTTCTCTTTTCGAAAGTCGTCGCCTTGGATTCATATCAATCAGCTTCATTTGCGATTAGTTTTTTTTTTTCATTTTTAATTTTTTTTTTACTTGTGTTTTACATTCAAGGGCTGTAAATGCTATTTGCTTAGTCACAGATTGAAGACAGTTATCCAATCATCAGGCTTTAAGCTAGTGGATCCTGTGAGGTAGTTGGAGGTCTGTGAATAAGCAAAGAGCGGGACAAGGTGAAAGGCCGAATGCTAGCTGCTGTCCTAGAATGATGACCTCTAGTCATATTCTTCGTGAGGCGCGAGCATTAGCCGCGAAGTTTTGTCCGTGTTGGAGTTGATCTGGGAAAACCTGGCCAGCCTTCAATTGGATATTACCTGATATCAAGTAGTGGTAATGAAGGAAAGGATCGACTTCAGCACCTCGTCAAGTATCCGAGGCACCAGTCACAACCCGACGATACTGACATTACCCCATCGTGTACGGACAGACTTACAGCTATAGAATGGTTGCTGGAAAACCTGACTAAAATCCACACACCAAAGCACATAGATATAGACACCACCTTACATATATTCAAATTTTTGTAGTTTTTGGAATTTTGGGCTTTTTTCCACCCATTTTCATTTTGTTTTTTTTTAATTATCATTTTTTTTACTATTGATTTTATTCCTTTAATTACTATATTTTTTTTCTTTCTTTGAATTTTTTTTTTATTTTTTTTACCTTTTCTTTTAATGTTTTTTTTTTTTGAATTTTTTTTTATCATGGAGGGAGATAGTAGAAATTTAGGGGCAATACCTAAGCACACTGGGTCCCAAGGAGCATTTCCGCCAGGAATGCGAATAACGCGTTTTCGGAACGGAAGGTGGACATTCATAAGTGGGGAATTAAGTTTGACGAGACATCGAAAACTATGTCCGTTGAAAGTTTCCTGTTTCGCGTTGAAACCTTGCAACGCCAAAACGGTATCAGCGACCACCAGCTATTTCTTGTATGACGAGTTGGATAGGATGATCTCCATAGGAGTAATAGAAGAGAGCAACAGCGCTTGGAGCTCTTCAGTGGTGCTGGTGAGAAAACCCGACAAAAATAGACTGTGCCTGGACTCAAGAGAAGTGAATGAAGTAACGAAAGATAATGTTTACCCGCTTCCTCATATCGAAGGACTGCTAAGTAGGTTGCAGGACACCAGATTTATTTCAGGTATAGATCTGAAGGACGCATTCTAGCAGATTCCTTTGGAGCGCAAGTCAAGGGAGAAGACAGCGTTCACAGTCCCTGGGAGGCCATTATACCAGTTTATGGACAAGGTCATACCCTCTCGCCTGAAAGAGTATGTCTTTGTTTGTCTATCTAGATGACCTCTTGGTTTGTTCTCCAAATTTCGAGTCCAATGCCAGATTGCTGCAGGATGTGGCCAAGTGTTTGAGGGAAGCGGGTTTGACTATAAATGTAGAGAAGAGTAAGTTTTGTTACAAGGAGATTAAATACTTGGGACACATCGTCGGCGATGGTTGCCTACGAACTGACCTTGGCAAGGTTTCGGCGGTCGAGAATTTTCCAGTTCCAAAGACTCCCAAGCAACTTCGTCGATTTCTAGTATTTCCAAATTTTGCGTCTGTGGCAGCCCCAATGACCGACTGTCTGAAGAAAGGCAAGACATTCGACATAACAAACGAAGCACTGACAGCCTTTCAAAAACTTAAGACAACTCTAGTGACAGTACCGATACTAACGAACCCGGACTTCAGAAGACGATTTTACATGCAATGCGACGCATAATCATCTGGTGTAGGGAGTGTGCTTTTCCAGATGGACACGGAGAATAACGAACGACCGATAGCATTCAAGTCCCAGAAGCTCAATTATGCCCAGCGGAATTATAGCGTAACGGAACTTGAATGCTATGCGGCCGTTCTGTCAGTGAAGAAGTTCAGGGCCTATGTGGAAGGATTACCTTTCACTGTAATAACCGATCATGCAAGTCTGAAGTGGCTAGTGACCCAAAAGGATCTATCTGGCCGTCTGGACATATGGAGCCTAAAACTTCAAGGGTTTGACTTCGAGATCGAACATAGGAGAGGTATCCAAAATGTAGTCCCTGATACTCTCTCACGTGTTTACATGGATGAGCTCAATCCTGAGAATGTAATGCTGGAGGTTGACCTTCATTCGGCATACTTTTCCTCAGAGGAATACGAGGAATTAAGGAAGACAATAAACGAAAACAAAGACCGACTACCAGATGTTTGCGTTTCCGACGGATTTGTGTACAAAAGAACCGACATACGAACTGGCGACGCTATACAAGAAGACAAAGCGTGGAAACTCTGGATTCCGAAGAAGTTGAGTGGTAGTCTTGTGGAAGCTGCACACAATTCACCATCTGCAGGTCACGGGGGTATCCAAAAGACTCTGTCAAAATTGAGGCAGATGTTCTTTTGGCCAGGCATGGCTACTGATGTGCAGATCTTGGTCTAAACATGTGAAATCTGCAAATGTAGCAAACCCCTCGACATCGTTTTTCGACCGCCGATGGGACAACAGACCATCAGGGAGCAGCCTTTCCAAAGACTGTTCATTGACTTTCTAGGACCATACCCACGTACTAAGAACGGAGATATACATACTTTTATAGTCCTTGATCATTTCTCTAAGTCTGTATTTTTAAAACCAATTAAGAAGGCAACGGCTGCTGAGGTAGTGAAATATCTAGAGGAAAGCGTGTTCCATTTCTTTGGCGTACCGGAGTTTATCCATTCAGACAATGGTAAACAGTTCATTTCAGAGCTGTTTGCCAGCTTTCTGGGAAAATACGGGGTCAAACATATTCGCACCGCGATCTACTCTCCTCAAGCAAATGCGTCAGAACGGGTTAACCGCTCCGTGCTGACGAAGATAAGATCGTACCTAAGCGGTGAACAGAAAACTTGGGACATCCACGTCAGCAACGGGACTTTCTCACTGAAGAGCGTAGTCCACGATGCGACTACGTTTGAACCTTATTACGCTGTGTTTGGTACCCACATGGTACAACACGCGGGAGCGTATGATGTCCTCCGCAAACTAGGTACGGTCAAAGATATGGACATGAAATTATTGACAATAAGGACAAATTAGAGCTAATCAGGAGTAAAATATCTGACAATCTAAGGTTAGCACACCAGAAAGCAAGAAAGATCTATGTCAAATATAGGGTAGGACAGATTGTATATAGACGAAATCTCAAGCAAAGTAGTTTACCTGACAATTACAATGAAGTCAATTATTTCGAAAGTAAAGGGTACTAGATAGGCAATTTAAGAGGCGAAAAGGTGGGCATATACCACTCTAAGGATTTACACACCTAAGCAAGTGTTAGGGAAAAACTCTTGACGCACTCATGCATGCCGTTGCCGGATTATCTGTGATATATATGTATGTATGTATTTAATTATGTCCTACAGATAGAGTTTTTATTTATTTATTTATTTCTTTATTTATTTATTTATTTATTTATAGAGATAGTTTATTTATTATAGAGTATATTTATTTATAGAGTTTATTTATTTAGGGAGATTATTTATTTATATATAGAGTCTATTTATTTATTATATAGTTTATTTACTTATAGAGTTTATTTATTAAAGTATATTTATTTTATAGTTTATTTTTTAGTGTTAGGCGGGACGACCTGGATGTATCCAAATGCTCCTCTGTGATATAAAAGCTGTGATAACCTATTAACCTAAGGTACAACAGGACTATATGACGTGCATGCTAGCGAGATGTTGTGAAGTAAGGTGGACAAGAACCACCCCGTCCGACGAGCTGAGCCGAGCAACAGCGAGCGTGCCGCCGTCTTCCTTACTCGCACCGAAGTTGCTTCCGTGGGCAACTCTAGCTCACAACAGTTTCTCCTAGACACTGACGCATCAATGTGCTTTATTAGCCCCGAATATATTCCTCAAAATAAGCAAATTCAGTGCGAACCAGTGACTGTAACCACTATTTTTAAAAACCATCAGTTAAATAAACGAGTAATTATGCCAATCTTCTCTGAATTTAACGAAGAAGGATCATTAAAGTTCCTAATTTTTAAATTCCACAACTTCTTTGATGGCCTCCTAGGCCTTGACACCTTTCTTTCATTAAAAGCGAAGATTGATCTCGAAAATAAAACACTAACAACAAAGAATGCTACTATAAACACTATCGAACTTAAACCCCTTCTTTTTGTCAACCAAGGGTTGTACAACGCCGAACGTTGGCACAGCACAGTGGAACTAGCAAACCACTCTCAAGAAGATCAAATCATTCTAATAGAATCCCCACTAAATGCAGAACAATATAAAACTGCAAATTATGTCGAAATAAATCTAAACGAAATTCACTCTCATTTCGAAAGCATTGAACACTCATTCTCAACCAGTATAAAAAACCTGTTAAGAACCGAACATCTCAACGAGGAAGAACATAAGGAGATTTCGAAATTATAGAGATATTATTTATAATTTGTTTTCACAAACAAAATAAAACATCAGATAAACACGACTGATGACTTACCCATATACACAAAGTCTGATAGATACCCTTATATACACAAACGAGAAGTACAAACTCAAATATGTAAAATGTTAGAACAAGAGATCATTCGCCACAGCTACTCACCCTGGAGCTCACCAGTATGGATAATCCCTAAAAAGCTGGATGCTGGCGGCAGACGAAAATGGAGATTAGTCATTGACTACCGAAAAGTGAATGAAAAAACAATCTCTGATAGGGTACGCCTGAATATGAATGAAATATTGGATAAACTGGGTAGATGTGTATACTTTACCACCCTCGACTTAGCAAGTGGATTCCATCAAATTGAAATGAATCCCGAACACATACAAAAAACGGCATTTACCGTCGAGAGCGGTCACTATGAATACGTTAGAATGCCGTTTGGCTTAAAAAACGCCCCATGGACCTTCCAAAGGGTGATGGATAACGTACTAAATGATTTGGTAGCAAAAATTTGTCTAGTATACATTGATGACATAATAATATTTTCCACCTCCCTACAAGAGCACTTAGAAAGTATAGCTCAAGTCTTCGAAAAACATAGAGAGTCTAATTTCAAAATTCAAATGGACAAGTGTGAGTTCTTGAAAAAAGAAATAGCCTTTTTAGGATATATCGTCAATTCCGAAGGAGTAAAACCTAATCTAACAAAAATTCAAGCGATTAAGGATTTTCTTCTACTTAAAACCCGAACAGAAATCAGAGCCTTCTTAGGGTTAATTAATTATTACCGGAAGTTTACTATGTAGGGGGAGCAATGAAAATTCAATGTCCAATTCGTTTTGAGATCGTTTATTGACTGACTTCTGTACAATGTAATGCATCATAAATATGTAAGCTGAGATCAAACAGATTGATAACAAAACGGGTAATTACAGATGTGGAGACATTTCGGGTAAATCAGACGATTAGGTGGCCAAATTAAGACTAACACACATAGACGGAGTTAGAATACACCAGATACAGTGTGGTTAACAAGTTTTGGGTTATTAATCAAAAATTATTCTGTGTTCGACTACAGTTCGGCCATCCTGACGGAATAATCGACCCGATTACAAAATTCTCCATATGAATTCAAACTAAATAAACTTTGATAACAATTTCCTAGAAGTCAAAATAAATTCTCTATACATCGAAATAACTCTAGTGTTGTTAAACAAGATAATGTAAAGTAGTGTCTAGATAAGATTCGTAGAAAAATAAGTTTAGACGCTAGGACTCCATATTCAATTAAATTTCAAGATCTTCAGCTGAATTCAGTTCCTCCAAACGTTCTTCAGATACTTCGTCGTCATGCTTAGTGTTCATCAATTCCACATTGTACGGTCTCATATTGCTTGGTGATGGTATGCCTTTATAAGGTAGGCGGGTTATTTGTAGACCATCTATATCTCCAATGATGTAACGATCGTTGGGTAGAACCTTCTTTACCTCATACGGACCTCGATATTTAGCGTGAAGTTTCTTATTAATACCTGGAGTTGTTACGACATTTTTGATCAAAACATATTCACCTTTCTTGTATGACCTTGGTTTTTTATGGCGACGGTCATGATAAATCTTGTTACTTAATTGGTTTTTTTCAGTTGTTTTCAGCGCCTCTTTTCTTACGTCTCTTAGGCAAGCCTGCTTTTACCCTAAAGTATTTTGAAGATACTCACAACCACGGTCACAGAACTCGCCTTTTTGGTTTCTTCCAAACAGAAGAATACTTGGCGTAAAACCTGTACTCCTATTCAAAGTGTTGTTAAGCGCAAATTCAACTTTCGTTAGATGCTTATCCCAATCGCTGGTTGAATTTGCGTTACATTCTTTGGCTAACATCGGGACGATAATGCGATTTATTCGCTCGATTTGACCATTAGATTGAGGAGACTGTGTAGCAATCTTAATGTGCTTAACATTTTGTTCATCTAAGAAATCCAAAAATTCTTTGGACGTGAAACAACTACCACGATCGGATATAAGTCGATTAGGCCTTGAATAGTTTTCAAAAAATGACTTTAAGCATGTTATCCTTACTTTGTGTTGTCTTGACGGGGTAAAGTTTGATGAACTTCGTAAAGCCGTCAATTACAAGAAAGACATGTTTTCTTTTTGCAAGAGAATTTGGTAGAGGCCCAAGATGGTCGACGCGAAGAGTATCAAAAGGAACATCTCCTTTTGGGATAGAATGTAAAGTGCCTTCTACTTTGCCAGAATGAGGTGAAAAGTAAATACATTTAAGACACGTCTTTATGTATGCTTTTATCTTTTCCTTCATTTTAGGAAACCAATAGCTTCCTGACAGGTGATCAAAACACTTATCGGCCCCCAAATGGCACATTGCTTCATGGTGCGTTCGTATCACCTGTTCTTCCATTTGAAATGGAACGAAAAATAGATCCTTATCTTTACATTTCCGGTATATTAGGCCATCTATCATTTCATAAAGAGGACTTTCAGCTTTCTCCAGATATAAAGATATACCGATTAAATATATCTTGAACCTTCTTAAGGCGTAAATTATGGAGAGTGTTTCCAGCTCATAGCTGTGATATTTACTTTCTGATGCAGTTGCTCGCTTTGAAAAATAAAACACTGGATGAAATTTTTCATCCATCTGTTTTTGCATCAATACTGCTCCGAAGCCTACACCACTTGCGTCACGATGCAGTTCGGTGATTGAATGGGGACTGTATATAGATAATACAGGTGAGGCTACTAACTTATTTTTTAACACGTTAAAAGTTTCCACTTCTTTCATACCAAATACAAACGGAGTATCCCTTTTCAACAAATCGTAAAGTGGTGCTAATATTGCTAATTAGCAAAATTTTTAATGAATTTTCTAAAATAGGAGCAAAGTCCCAAGAAGCTGTGCATATCCTTCGTACACGCTGGTGTTGGAAAATTGCGTATAGCGTTAAGATTACAATCATTAGGCCTTATACCATCTTTGGTAACTTTGTAACCCAAATTTACAATCTCAGTTTGCAAAAACATGCATTTATCAAATCGAAGGTGTAAGCCGTTTACCACAACTATGTCAACGACCTGCTTCAAAATGACTAAATGCTCTTCAATAGAAAATGTTGCAATGAGAATATCATCTAAGTAGGTTACAATTTTACTCTCAGCGATCAAACTTCTAAATATGTGCTTCATAAACCGTTCAAAAACAGATGGGGCATTTTTCAGCCCAAAAGACATTCGCGTATATTCATACTGACCTAAAGGGGTCGTAAATAAAGTATATTTCATTGACTCATCAGATAGTTGGACGTGATAGAAACCATTTTTTAAATCCAACGTTGTGAAATACCTTTTATCTCTGAGACGATCGAGATGGTCTTCAATAAGAGGTAAGGGATAATTGTCACGCAAAGTGACCTTATTTAGTTCACGAAAATCTACGCAGAGCCTGAGCTCTTTATTCTTTTTCTGCACTAATACGATTGGAGATACATAAGGGGAATTCGACTCGCGAATAATGCCCTTCTTTAGCAAATCATCTAAGATTTTTTGAAGCTCAATCTTATGAGCATAAGGCAGCCTTCTAGGAGGACAATGAAATGGAATATCTTTTGACAGAACGATGCTCATTTTGAGATCTGTTTGCGGTAACCGATCGTTCGAATGAAAATAAGCTGGTCTAACGATTTCTTTTACCTTTTGGTCAACAACTACTTGTATATTTTTATTTATGTTAAGATCAATCTCACCACTATCTCCATTTGAATCAATATTCAAAATTTGTTGGATAAACTCATCATCAGAGAACTCTTCATCAGAACTGCCTTTATGTGCTAGGTCATGACGATTGGTGCCGTTGAATGCTGTTTGAGGATCCTGATTTCCGCTGCTGACATGTTCTACTCGAGTCCTTTGAAGCGCCAAACCCGTCTTTCCAATGAAATCTCTTCCTAAAATTACAGGATAAGTCATTGAGAAATTTTTTACTACTAAAAGCTGTAAGTTTATTAGTGAATTTTCAAAAAAGATACGTGTACTTATGCTTCCGATTGTAATAAGGGGACTGCTGTTGACTCCAAAATATGATTATGATATTTCGTCCAGCGTTGATAGAAAAACCGGTGGAAGGTACTTCTCCTGGATAAAGCTGATTGGGCTGCCAGAATCCAACAACGTTACCAACGAAGTAGAGCTTTCCATCTCCTTGCAGGTCCACTGATATTGAATGTAGCTCTCAAAATCATTAGCGGCTGGTCGACTTCGTTCTGTTGCTAGCGACAACGTGCAATTTTCTTTATCACTTCGATCAGCTGACTGAGTACAAGCACCTGTGCTCTGATGCAAAGCCATGACTGGATCCTTATTTGAACAATTAGTAGATATGTGCCCTTGTTTTCCACACTTAAAACAAGTGATATTTTTCTTCTCACACCTCGTACGCATACTACGTTGATTCGTAACGTCAGTATTTTGGATTTTGATCGCTGAACTACTGGAATTAAAAGATGCACCCTTCGTTTGCTTATCTGTATAATTACTTTTTAGTTTCTCATATTTTCGTATAGCTGTTTTCAATTCACCAAGGTTGTTAGCAATGTTCAAAATTGTTTTATTCACCTCTGAGTCGGGAATTCCTTTTATAATAAATTCAATTAAGTCTTCTTCCTCAACAGTACTATGTGATGCCATTTCTTGCATGTGTATCACATATTGTTGAATGGTTTCATCACGACGTTTTTTCCGCTTACCAAGTTCGTTATAAACGTCTGACTTGGTCACAATATTTTTGAACTCACATTTTAATGCAGATTTCAACTCGAACCAACTTTTCACTTTCACTATTCTCACAAATATCTTCGCAGTTCCATTAAGAAGGCGTTTACCGTAGATAAACTTATCCTTCTCACTCAGCTTTATGACATCCGACAATTCTTCAAATTGTTCAATCCATCGCTGTATCGGATAATTATCGTCACCACTAAATGCAGGCATAGCGTCTTCAACGTCTCTGAAGTTACAACTTACATGTGATCTCAGATTGGGCTCTGCCTCTTCGAACTGCAAATCCCGAATCTGTTGTTTCAGCTTCATTATTTCCATCTTCTTTGGACGTATTCCTTGCAGTTTCGCCAACTCTTCATCAAGGTGTTCCTCCTGCTCACTACTGGATTCATTTTCCCCATCAGACACTTGGTCGTCTGGAAACGTTGAGTCATTAGCACACTGGCCATGGTTTCTTGAAGCTGGATCCTCCTGCATCAACTTGAGAAGTTCGTCTTCCATAAAATCCTGAACTGCTTCTTGTGTGCGAATTTTTAGTTCCGCTTTAGTGCCGGTGGTTTGGAGTTTTAATGATCTGAGGACGGTTTTAAGTCGAAAAACTGTTGCTGACTCTAAAAACTGTGTCCACTCTTCAGACATCGCTTAAACTTTTAAAATTATCACCAACGAATAAACTATTCGATTTACAAAAAACGCGGTATTGACTTTATTGTACACTACGAGTACTTCTGTATAGTCGACACATTAAGATGCCGATTCCGATCCCACTTCTGATAAATTGTAGGGGGAGCAATGAAAATTCAATGTCCAATTCGTTTTGAGATCGTTTATTGACTGACTTCTGTACAATGTAATGCATCATAAATATGTAAGCTGAGATCAAACAGATTGATAACAAAACGGGTAATTACAGATGTGGAGACATTTCGGGTAAATCAGACGATTAGGTGGCCAAATTAAGACTAACACACATAGACGGAGTTAGAATACACCAGATACAGTGTGGTTAACAAGTTTTGGGTTATTAATCAAAAATTATTCTGTGTTCGACTACAATTAAAGATCTGGCTAAACTCACAAAACCCCTTACCCACCGCCTAAAGAAAGGAGAATCCATTAAAATAGATAAGAACTATATCGAAGCCTTCGAAACCTGCAAAAGTCTGGTAATGAACGACCCCATATTACAACACCCCGACTTCACAAAACCCTTTATTTTCACTACAGATGCAAGTAACTATGCGTTAGGAGCAATCCTATAACAGGGTCACATAGGAAGCGACAGACCTATTTGCTCCGCGAGTCGCACACTTTCACAAAGCGAATGCAACTATTCAACAATCTAAAAAGAGTTACTTGCCATAATCTGGGCTACCAAGTATTTTCCACCCTAACTGTTTGGAAGGAAATTCCAAATTGTTACGGATCACAGACCACTTACGTGGATAATGAGCCTCAAATAGCCAAACTCCAAATTGGTAAGATGGAGACTCAAATTAGAAGAACTTAATTACGAAATTGTGTACAAAAAGGAGAAGTCAAATAGAAATGCAGACGCCCTCAGTCGCATAAGAATCAGAGAACTCTCAGAGAGCAAGGAACAAGAACTCTATACCAGCACAGTACGAGTACATAGGGCTAATGGAAATCTAAATGACGGTATTCACATATCGGAATAACCTTTAAACGAATTTAACCTGCAAGTCGTTCTCGAAACAAACTGCGAAGGATCTCCTATGACGGTAGAATCAATTTTTAAAAATAAACAAAGAAGAGTCGTACGTAGAGAAAACTTTAATGAAGAAATCATGGTCGATAACTTTAGAAAGTATCTCCCTCCCAATAGGCAGACAGAAATCCTTAAAGACATCCGAAAAGAAGACGATCAGGAAAACTTAATCCAAGACTACCATGAACGCTCTCACCATAGAGGAATAAACGAAACTGTATTACTCGTACATCTTAAAAGAGAAGTTTATTTCCCAAACATGAAGGACAAAATAACAAAGTCCATAAACAACTGCGATAAATGCAAATTATATAAGTACGACAGAAACCCTCCCAAATTACAATACGAAAACCCAGAAATACCCTTGAAGACCCTAGAAATCTTACATATCGACATATATAGCATAAACAATAACCAAATCCTTACCCTCATAGACAAATTCGCAAAACTGGCGTGCGGTTATACACTCAGCTGCAGAAGCAGCATAACGGTCCTTACTCGTAAATTCCTTAAACAATACATTAGCCTGTACGGCATCCCAAAAAATATCATCTGTGGTCAAAGATCGGAATTCATGTCAAACATCTTCCAAGATTTCTGTAAGTAACTCGAAATCAATCTGCATGCCACGTCCTTCCAGTAGACAAGTAACAACGCACCACTAGAAAGGCTTCATACCACACTAACGGAAATATACCGGCTCATTCTTTCCAAGAGAAAAGAAAACAAGCTTACAACAGAACATGAAGAAATACTTTCATATCATATAACAATGCGATACATTCGGCAACGAAACGTACACCCCGCGAACACTTTTTCGGTAGACCATACAAATTTAGCAAGACACTCAAATTTTCAGACGAACACGAATACCTATCTAAACTAAACACTTTTCTTGACGAGTTGTACCTGAAGACTCAAGATAAAGTGCAATCTTTAACTAGATCGAGAAGTCGAATGTGTCGAGAGAAATTCCAGAAAGTATTAACGAAAACGAAGTCGATTTCAGGAAGGAAGCCAAACGTAATAAATTAACACCCAGATTCTCGAAACTCATTGCAAATATAAATAAAAAAAAATCACTATTATAACAAAAGATAAAAAGAAAATACATAAGAGCAAATTAAGAAAAAAACATAAAAAAAAAAATTTATATATATATATATATGTATACATATATATATTATAATCAATACAATACAATTTTAGATACATTCATCGAACATGAATGTAAAAGATAGTATAATCATGGCGTATGTTTATGAGGCTATCCACCTTTTCTCTTATATATATTATCAGTATAATTTAGTACTTAAATACAATACCTTTATATACATTCAAGGAATATGAGTGTAAATAAGACTGCATAATCATGGCAAATGATTTTAAAGCTATCCAAAAGGGTATATATAATTTAACTTCAGACTTACACCTTTCCTTTCCCACTTTCATTACTCCAATTCTAACAGGAACACTGCACTCAGAGTACGTACAATTTTATTATTTTTCCTTCCACAGAATCCCACTTATCTCCACTCAATTAATCGAGGTCTATAATATACCAAGAGACCGAAGTATCTTACCATTGTGTTTAAGGCCTGCTAAAATAATTACTCACTACCACAATCTAGTACACATCATCAAACTGGAAGATTACAAAAATAATATTAACGATATTGTAATATGCGAGCTACGGCTCGAGTAGATAAAACGATATTCTGTGAAATTATTTCTTTATTTTCTAGTCTATAGAACAATTCAAGTTCACACTATACTATTCTTCACAAACTCCTTCCTTACAATGTCTCTTTCCTCTCAAATCACTTTATCTTCTTTCAATTACTTAATTCACAAATCGAAACTAATTACTTCTTCTTGTTAACTCTCAACTTTCAATTTATCACAAAATTACTACTTCGGCTTTTATCACTTTTCCAATCTCCTCGTGCGGTTCAGAACCAACTGCTTGGTCTCGATCGCCATCTGTCTTTAAATAGCCGTATTTCTAATAGCCAGAAATTTCTAGCAAATTCTTCGACCACTGGAATAAGAAAATTCTGATGTAATAATTCCAGGATGACAGCTGCAGCCAATAATCTCTTGTTCTCTCTTATCCGTGATATTATCCGAACTGTGGAGACTAATTGCAGACACGAACATCGAATGAAAAGACACTTCGGACCAAAATTCTGCCAGAATGAAAAGACACTTCGGAATTAGTTGCATTATGCTACATTATGTTACACTGCAACCCTCTTTGACTTATTCGTCCCGAACAAGTGCGTCCTCACTTCGGCCATTGTATCGACTCAGTCGGTCCACATGAACCACTTTCATTTTGCCCCTTGGTTCTCGCTGGATGCGGTAGACAACATCGTTATTCTGTAGGGACCTTCCCAGTTCTGCTGCAACTTAGGTGATTTCCCCTTTTGGCGATGGGGATTATACAGCCACACTAGATCTCCCTACTGGAATCCTGACGTTGTTGCCTTGGCATCATACCTGGTCTTCATGCGGTCGCTCGTCATCTTAATCTGGCTTCTGGTTCTTTGGTGTATGTCCCTAAGCCTTTCCCTAAGGTCCGCGACGTACTCTTCTTCATTTCTGGGCTCATTGGTAGGGGATCCAAATTTCACCTCACTGGGTAAACGAGCTATTCCACCAAACAAGAGTTCGAACGGCGTATGTCGAGTAGTGCTATGCACGGCACTTCTATAGGCCATCATAAACAAATGAATCTGCCGGTCCCAATCCCGTTGGTAGTCACTTACGACCTTCGAGAGATGTTCGTCCAAAGTCCTATTGAAACGCTCCACCATACCGTCCGACTGTTGATGAAGCGGGGTTGTCCGTGTCTTTTTGATTCCGAGTAGTTGACACATCGAAGTTCCGCCCTTGGTCAGAATGCAATTCCAAGGGCACACCGAATCTGCTCACCCAATTGTAGACGATCTGCTCCGCCACGGTTCTGGCTTAATGGTTGGGAATCGGAAATGCTTCCTGCCACTTACTGAAGTAGTCCAGTACTACGAGTATATACCGATTACCATTGTCGGTTTAGGGAAAAGGCCCTGCGATGTCAATGGCGATTCGTTCGAAAGGTGCTCCCACGTTGTATTGGTGCATCTTACCTCGAATTTTGATTCTCGGACCCTTGCTAGCTGCACACACGTCGCATTCTCTGCACCAGTCTTCGATATCTTCCTTCGCTTTTAACCAATAAGAACGTTCTCGTACCTTTTCTAGCGTCTTATTCACTCCCAAGTGTCCTCCGGACGAACCGCCATGCATTTCCACCTCCTTGACCCTCGTCCGCGGCACGACAAGCTGCATTACGAAGGACTTTCCGTCGGAGGATTCCCATTTTCTTCTCAGAACACCTTCTTGGACATGGAGGGAGTCCCACTGCGCAAAATACGCCTTTAAGGTCGGGCTTCTGTGTGAGATGTTCTGATGATCCGGTTTCTCCATGTTCTCCTTCCAGGCCAGAATCGGCTCGATATCCGGGTCTTCCTTCTGAGCGTTCCGGATCTCATCTACCCTCCAGCCTACGATAGGTTCGGCTCTCACTCTTTGGATTGAAACCAGCTCCCGTTCTTCCTGACGCGCACAATGTTTACAATCCGTTCTGCATGGTCTCCGGGACAGTGCATCCGCATTAGAGTGGAGTTTTCCTTTACGATGCTGTATTTCGTAGTCGTAGATTTGCAGCCTTTCGATCCATCTTGCAACCTGACCCTCAGGACACTGGAACTGTAATAGCCATTTTAAGGCTGCATGGTCTGTGCGAAGAACGAACTTCCTCCCATAGAGGTATTTGTGAAAATGCTTCGTAGCCAAGATCAAAGCTAGAAGTTCCCGCCTTGTCACGCTGTAGTTCCTTTCTGGCTTAGAGAGCACCTTGCTGAAGTACGCAACCACCTTCTCTTGGCCATCATGCACCTGGGAGAGTACGGCTCCTACCCCGATATTACTAGCATCTGTATCCGCAATGAACGTTTCCCCAGGAGTGGGGTAAGCTAGTATCGGGGCATCGCATAGCCGTTGTTTAAGTGCCTTGAAGCTCTTCTCGCATTCAATTGACCATTTGAATTATTTTCCCTTTTCCGTCAACTGGTGCAGGCTCTTTGCGATCTCGGCAAAATCCTTCACGAACCGTCTGTAGTAGGTGGCTAGGCCCAGGAAGCTCCTTAGTTGGTGTTTATCTTTGGGGACTGCCCAGTTTTTCACCGCTTCGACCTTCTCTGGATCGGTTCTCACTCCTTTCGCTGAAATTATGTGCCCCAAGTACTTGACTTCCGCTCTAAACAGGGCGCAGTTCTTGGGGTTGAGCTTCAGATGGGCACTTCGAAGTCTTTGAAACACATCCCTTAGATTGTCTCAGTGTTGCGCAAACGTTTTTCCTACGACGATGACATCATCCAAGTATACCAAACAGGTTTTTCATGTTAACCCTTGCAGGACACATTCCATCAATCGCTCGAAAGTCGCCGGAGCATTGCACAGCCTGAATGGCATTACCGGTGGCTCCCAAGATCACCTTCCAGCTTCGTCCAAATGATTGTCTCTGAAGACGACGGCATAACTTCGTCTTTGCTGATGACTGTCCTGAGAGTTACGACATTCTCGTTTCCGTACACCATCGGAATCTCCACATTTCGATACCTCAGTACTTGCATCCCGATGTCCAAGATTACTTCATTTGCTTTAATGAAGTCTATTCCGATGATGCACTCGTCGCATATATCTGCCACCAGAAACGCATGGGAGAACGTCAGTCCCGCCAGAGTAATCGTAAGACGACCTTCTCCAAACACCTTCGCCATTTCCCCTGTTGCAGTCTTCAGGCAGTAGCTGTTGATGTTGTGCAGCCAGGAGCTTCTGACGATATCTCTTCTTACAATGGAGGCGGTGGCACCTGTCTCGATGGTGGCTACGCACTTCTTCTTGTTGATTAGTGCCTCCACTGTCAGGTTCTTGTTACCCCGTTTGGTTTGTGAAACTTGAATGGTTGTCCTGGGGCCTCGATTCCAGTAACCAACTTCTGCCCCCCGAAACTGGTCCTCACGCATTTCCCGACTGCTGGTTTTGATAAGTCTGACCGACAGGATGCTTCCTCTGTGTTTCTCCTACTTCCGCAATGTGGACAATTTCCTCGTCTAAGTGCACTTCTGCATTGCCGTTGTAGGTGTCCGGTTTGGTTGCAATTCCAGCAACGAATTTGATTTCCGCGAGCTTTGTCTTCATCCATGACGGCTGTTCTCTGGCATGAGCATTCCACGACGGACATTTCCCTGACACGGTGTCAGCCTTCATTGACAAAGCGAATGCCAATGCCTCGGGGAGTGTTCGCTTTTCAGCCATCCTTACAGCCATTTGCAGTTGTCTGTCCTCTATGGCCTGAATAAAAGCTTCCACCGCCATTTCGTTGATAAGCTCCTCACCGGCTTTAGGGTATGAAAGATGGGCTAGTCGCTCTATATCCGCTTGCAACTGTTGGAACGTTACCCCCCTTTTCTGGACTCGACTACGCAGCTGAACCCTGTACACCTGCTGCATGTGTTCATTACCAAACCGCATCTCGATAGCCTGAACCAGAGAGTCGTAGTTCTGATGTTTATCTTCCGGGATGGTCTGCAAGAGCTCCGCAGCTGGACCCCTCAATGCAAGTGTGAGTGCAACAGACTTCTCTTCATCATCCCAGCTATTGGTCATTGCGGCCGCTTCGAATTGCCTCTTATAAATTGGCCATGATGTTTAACCATCGAAGATAGTGGGCTGTATCTCCTTTCTTCTCAGACCGTCAGTGGAATATTCCCGTGCTTTCTGTCTCTTCACGTTGCTGAGTTCCTTAGCAAGATTTTCGACTTGCTTTCCTACTCTCTCGAATTGCGTATCCACTTTTTCAAACTGAGTCTCTAGCTTCCCGAACTGAGTTTCATGTTTCTCAAAGTTTTCATCGAATCTAGTTTCGACCTTTTCGAGGTGCGTCTCGACCTTCTCGATTTTCTCTTCGATCGCTTCGAATTTAGATTCCAAGTTCCTGTCTTGCTCATCGAGTTTGCTTTCCAGAGCATCTAGAGAATTCTTTTGTTCGTCCATTGCTTTCTTTTTTTCGGCCATCTTAAGTTCTAGAGAATTCCTCTGGTCGTCCATTGTTTTCTTTTGTTCGTCCAGCTTAAGTTCTAGAGAGTTCTTTTGGTCGTCTATTACTTTCTTTTGGTCATCGAGCTTAAGTTCTAGAGACTTCTTTTGTTTTCCTTTGTTCGTCCATGACCGACTTAAGTTGCAGGAGCAGACTTGTTATATCCGGGTCGGCTACTGTACTTGCTGGTTCCTCTCCCAAGTCAAACTCTACGTCATGCGGATTTTCTCCTTCCTGCTTTATTGCTTCTTCCAGACGAATCAGTAGGGCATCTTTTCCCCCAGTTGTGTCGAGATTCCGCTTGCTGAGTTCTGCCTTTAGTTGAATTATAGTTAGTATTATAAATATATAATAATTGCAAATTGAATTTACTACCTTATATACAAATCTAATACTATAATACTTACTTACTACTAATTATCTATTCTTATTACTATGGTTACACTTGATTGTAAAATTGTCATTCCGAAATAAAATATCTGAATTGCTCAACGTGTTTGGCATTTTCCCTCTCCATTACATATTTTGCTAACATAGGTTATGGGCACAGGCACACGCGTTTTAAGCGTTTTAAGTATATAGTAAAAAAAAAAAAAAAAAAAAAGAGTAAAATAAAAATGTCTACTTCGATTTATCAAATTGAAAAATTTAGTGAAAATAATTATGACTCGTGGAAAGTGCTCATCAAAAGCGTTTTAATACATAGTGATTTATGGAGACCAGATCCAGAGAAGCTGGAGGAATCAGCGTCGTGGTCTAGGAATTACGAGAAGGCCCTAGCTACGATACTACTATGCGTAAAACCATCACAGATAAATTATATAAACAATTGCACAACGTCAGCAGAGGCCTGGACAAATTTGGAAAAAATACACCAACCTAAAGGACCGGCCAGAAAAGTTACGCTATTCAAGCAGTTGCTGCAATTAAAAATGGAAGGTAATAATGTCCCGCAGCATATTAATAATTTTTTGGATTTAGCTGAAAAAAATAAAGAGCTCAGCATTGAGTTACAGGATGAGCTTCTGGCAATTATTTTATTATCTAGCCTTCCAAGTTCATATGAGAACTTCATTATTGCGATTGAATCTCGCGATCAGCTCCCATCTATAGAGAATTTGAAAGTCAAACTCCTTGAGGAAGGTCATCGTCGCGGAGAAAATGAACCGTAAGAGACGTCAGCCGAACGTGTATTATTTCTTAACAATAGAAATTATAGAAAGGGCAAAAACAAACAGAAAAATGGAGCACACCAGCAGTGGACACAGGAACAGAGAACAGATTCATCAGATCAGCGATCGGATCGGCGGTACTTCAAAGGAAACTGTTTCGTGTGCAAGCGGCGTGGTCATATGGCAGCAAATTGTCGTGATAAGCAAAAGAGCGATTCCAGCGCTTTCGCTCTTCTAAATTCGTTTTGTGTAGGCGAAATGAACGATAATGTCTGGATTTTGGACAGTGGCTCAACTAGCCACTTGTGCTGCAAGAGAAAACAATTTTCAGTTTTTCGAGATCATGTGGAGAGAATAGAACTAGCTGGTGGTAAATATATTGAATCAGTCGGAATCGGTGAAGTTGCTCTGAGCGCGAATTGTCAAATTGTACTAAAAGATGTTTTGTATGTACCCGACCTGAAAATGAATTTCATTTCTGTGAGTAAAGTAACAAGTTTTGGAAATACAGTACTGTTCTCAAATCAGAGTGCGAATATAATTGATCGTTCATCAAAAATATTACTTCAATCAAGTAAAGTTGGTGACATATATATTTTCAAAGAGAACAAGGCAAATCTGTTTTATACTGGTGGTTGGGATAAAAATTTCGCGCTTTGGCACCAAAGATATGGGCATTTAAATGGACAGTGCTTACATAATTTATTTCACAACAGCATGGTTCGCGGTGTAAACCCAAACAAAATACATAAATCTGAAATAAAATGTGAGATTTGTCTAAGAGGAAAAATGTCCGTTTTACCATTTGCGACTTCAGAACACCGTAGTGAAACGGTATTGTCTTAAGGCATACGGATATTTGTGGTCCAATAAGAGATGAGTCCAATGGAGGAGCCAAATATTTTTTGACGTTTATTGATGACTATTCTCGCATGATTTTTGTATATTTCTTAAACAAGAAGAGTGATGCACTAAAAAGTTTCAAAGATTTTAAGGTAATAGCAGAAAAACAAACAGGTAAACAGATAAGAATTTTGAGGAGCGACAATGGGAAGGAATATATAAATAATGATTTCAAAAATTATTTAGCACAACACGGAATAAAACATCAATTAACATCACCTTATACCCCGCAGCAAAATGGGTGCGCCGAAAGAGCGAATAGGACATTGGTGGAAATGGCGCGTTGTATGATGATCGGATCAGGACTTCAGTTAAGTTTTTGGGCTGAAGCTATTAATACAGCTGTATACCTGAGAAATCGTTCTCCAACCAAGCTGTTACAAGGTCAGACACCATTTGAAGCATGGAGTGGATTTAAGCCGAACATAGCGCATCTCAGAATTTTTGGATGAAAGGCATTTATGCTTAACAAAAAACCAGGTAATTCAAAATTTGTTCCAAAAGGCATAGAGTGTATCATGGTTCGATATGCTGATGCATCTAAAGCTTACCATTTATACGACCGTAATACTGGTAAAGTTCAAGTAAGTCGTGATGTTAAATTTATAGAAAATCCTTCAAAAATTAGTCTTACAGATTCCAAATACATTTTATTAGAATCGTGTAAAGAGAATCAAGAGGACGACGATACGGATGTATTCGAAGATGCTAATGTCTGTTGAGGATGCTAGTTTTTGTGTGTAAAGAAGATTTTGATGATGATGTGGGTGATGACCATTTTGAAGACTGCGAACAGTATGAAGGCATCCCTAATGTGGGTACAGTCTCGGTAGGAGAAAACAAGGAGAAAGAAGAGCAAAAGGAGAAAGGACAGTATATAAAGGTTAGTGCTAGTGTTTTAAGAAATGGGAAAGTGAGAAAAATTAATAGTTCGGCAATTAATGATATAAGCACAGATAGACCGACACAAAATCTGCGTAGAGCAAGATCAAATTCATTAAGTTTTATGTTGAATTGTGGAAAGAAAGATAAAAGAGAACCAAGTTCAGTTGAAGAAGCACTTCAGAGTCATGATGCTGAGAATTGGATTCAAGCAATGGAGGCTGAATATCATTCTTTATTGGAAAATGAAACATGGGATTTGGTCGATTTGCCAAATAATCGAAAGGCAATAAAATCCAGATAAGTGTTCAACCTGAAGAGTGATAAAGAAGGAAATATTGAGAGATACAAGGCTAGACTGGTAGCAAAAGGCTGCAGTCAAAAATATGGGCTGGATTTCAATGAAACATTTTCTCCTGTAACGAGATATTCAACTATTCGGTTGGTAGTCGCCATGGCGGTTGAATTCGGACTACTGTTGCATCAACTGGATGTTAGATGCGCTTATCTTAATGGACTTTTGGATGAGGAAATATATATGAACCAGCCAGACTGCTTCCAGAGCAAAAGGTATCCAAATAAAGTATGCAAACTAAAGAGGTCCTTATATGGACTAAAACAGTCTGGGCGACAATGGAATCTGAGCTGGATGGTGTCTTAAAAGGCATTGGTTTCACGAGATCATCGTACGATAGCTGTGTGTACACAATTACTCGACAAGGAATCGTCAACATTTTGGTGGTATATGTTGATGACATCATTTTGGCTTTCAAGGATAAGAAAGACTTGGCAGCTATTAAACAAAAGCTGGCTGCGGAATTCAAAATCGAGGACAAGGGCCCACTTAACTATTTCCTAGGCATGGAATTTGAACGAGATGGGGAAAGAGCTGCAGTCAAACTGGGTCAAAACAAAGCGATTAAAAATATTCTGAACGAGTTTGAAATGAACGAGTGTAGAAGTGTTAGTATGCCGTTGGACCCCGGAACAAAGTTCGTTAAATGCACGGATTGTTCAAATTGCTCAAAGGTGGACACAAAGATGTACCAGTCACTAATTGGGTCCTTAAATTTCATAAGTTTAACAACCCGGCCGGACATCTCACACTCGGTCATAAAGTTATCGCAGTACAACACGAACCCACACAAGGAACATCTGTCAGCGGCGAAACACTTGCTTAGGTACTTGGGTAACACAATTAATTTAAAGCTTATTTACAGAAAGTCAGATGCTGAGTTGATGGGTTATGCTGATGCAGATTGGGGCAGCGACTGCAGTGATAGACGATCTTTTACCGGTTTCGTATTCATGCTGGCTGGATGTGCTTTTTCTTGGGAATGCAGAAAACAACCTACTGTTGCGTTAAGCAGTACGGAGGCCGAGTATATGGTACATCGGCATCAAAAGAGCTTGCTTTTCTTCGAAATCTCATCGCAGATATGGGCTTTAGCAGTTTTGTCTCGAATCCCATTGTGTTATACGGGGACAACCTAAGCGCCCAACAATTGGTAAAAAATCCAATATATCATGCTAGAAGTAAACACATAGATATTAAAGTTCATTTTGTTAGAGAAATCTACGAACAAAATTATCTTAAATTAAAATACATTTCAACAAATCAAATGATTGCTGATATATTAACAAAAAACTTGAATAAAATGAAACATGTGAATTTTATGAAAATGTTAGGGTTAACATAGTTAGTAAATTTTATTTGAGGAGGACTATTATAAATATATTATAATTGCAAATTGAATTTACTACCTTATATACAAATCTAATACTATAATACTTACTTACTACTAATTATCTATTCTTATTACTATGGTTACACTTGATTGTAAAATTGTTATTCCGAAATAAAATATCTGAATTGCTCAACGTGTTTGCCATTTTTACATATTTTGCTAACAGTTAGTTTTCCTAATTTGCGATCCATTTTGCGCAACTAATTAACTCAACACAGAAATGGTTTTTTTTTTTTTTTATTATTGTGCAATTTCACACCACGAAAATAGTTATTCACAGAATAAGTTTTATCCCACTTCTGACACCAATGTAATCTTCGAGCTACGGCTCGAGTAGATAAAACGATATTCTGTGAAATTATTTCTTTATTTTCTAGTCTATAGAACAATTCAAGTTCACACTGTACTATTCTTCGCAAACTCCTTCCTTACAAGGTCTCTTTCCTCTCAAATCACTTTATCTTCTTTCAATTACTTAATTCACAAATCCAAACTAATTACTTCTTCTTGTTAACTCTCAACTTTCAATTTATCACAAAATTACTACTTCGGCTGTTATTTCTTTTCCAATCTCCTCATGCGGTTCAGAACCAACTGCTTGGTCTCGACCGCCATCTGTCCTTAAATAGCCGCATTTCTAATAGCCAGAAACTTCTAGCAAATTCTTCGACCACTGGAATAAGAAAATTCTGATGTAATAATTCCAGGATGACAGCTGCAGCCAATAATCTCTTGTTCTCTCTTATCCGTGATATTATCCGAACTGTGGAGACTAATTGCAGACACGAAACTCGAATGAAAAGACACTTCGGAACAAAATTCTGCCAGAATGAAAAGACACTTCGGAATTTGTTGCATTATGCTACATTATGTTACAATATTAACATCTCGCCTAATCTACAATATTAACATCGCGCCTAACAAAAGAGGCCTAATCTGCCATCAAATTTGATAAGGGTAACATGGACGCCCGGGATGCTCAAAATATTTATAATCAAATAGAGCCTACATTATTTTACTAACACAATATTAGATCAACACTTAATCAACTTCCAGATGATGGAACGATTTAAAAATATCACATCACACATTAACAATGATCAACACTCAATAAAATCATTTCTAAAAAAACACGGCTAACAAAATTAAACGAGAAGAAGATATAATTATTGAAACACATTATCTCAATCAAATAAATTATAACATTGACCTACTACCAGACCATATTGCAAGTATAGCTGAAGCAGTCTTCCTTTCCAAATTAAATATTATCCCAAAACTACTAAACTCAGATGAATTAAAGCGTATCGAAACCAAACTAAACAAACAGAATGTAAATGTACAGTCTAATGAACATATGTATGACTTATTTGGCTTAAAGGCATATTACAATAAATCAAATATTATATTTAATATACTTATACCGAACATTTCTAAAGATGATTATTACCTTTACCATGTTATACCATTACCTATAAATGAAACAAAAATATAATATTAGAACCATATATAACCATAAGCGAATACAAAATACAGCACTTTAAAGCACTTTGCTCTAAAGTTGAAGGAACGTGCTACTGCAACCAACCAACCACGCAAGAAGATTCCAGAACTTCAAGATGCACCGGAAACTTGATGACAAATAAAGCAGCGCGATGCCCTCTTAGTGACGTCCGACAAATTCAAACTATAACACACCTGGAACCAAATTTTATCCTCTTTATAAATGTACCAGAAATACTAATCAGTTCTAATTGCAGCACCAAAACGCTAACAATCAAAGGTACGGCACTGGTACACTTTAAGGATTGCGACGCCTCAGTAAATGGCATAACCTACCAAGATGGCGCAAATACCTTCTGGGACGAAGTACACATCCTTCCACCACCAAACAGCAACGTATCCGCCAATTCTACCACTGATGTCCTAAGCCTGCAGAAACTGAGAGATTTCGTCTTCCAGAAAGATACAAAAATTAACAACATAAAGATAACCACGACAACAGCGAACGCAATTACAAACACATCAGCAGCTACATTCATCCTGACAATCATTATTACCATCACCATTACCACCAGAAGGAAAACCAACAACGATAAACCACCAACGCTCCAGTCCTTCGCTCCTGCCTCAATGACGTTACTGTATTCACTTAACTCGGCCCCAACGTCGTCATTTTGGCCGTCGCTCTATGCTAAGACGTCGCCCCCTAACCCAACAGGCCAGCGACCGACAGTTCATCATCCACTCTGCAATATCAGCAAGTATATTCCAAGCTACGGCAGCCACCTGTACCCCGCCGCCCCCTAACCCAACAGGACAGCGACCGACAGTTAATCACCCACTCTGCAATATCAGCAAATATGCATAAATTCAACGTAAATTAATAAATTATTGTAACCCTAGATTCCAATGTACATTGCACAGGTGCATTAATTTGCAGACTCAGCGTCTGCAAATTTCCGGCCGAATTATTTTCTCAAAGACAGAAATGCACCTTTGGAATAGTTACTTGCTCCGAAAAGAGGGGAATATTTTGTTCGACGTCAATTTGTGTTAAATGGTTTATATAACTTTGGGGTTGTGATTGCGGAGTTTGGTAGATTTGGCTATGACAGTGCGGCCCAACAGAGTGAACAGAAATGGATGTTAAAGCAGTACTTTTAATTGAGCATTTTCGATTTGCAGCTCAATTGGATATTGTAGGCACATGTACTCGTATGAATACAAATAAATTATGCATTAAGACGGATTTCATTGGGGTGTGCGAAGAACACCTGTGCACCTTAGAATAAACGTCACTGGAAGTCAAACAGCAAATTGTGCTCTTATCAACAATCAGAAATCTCCCCAGAATTCTGTTTCTTAATCAATTCAATACCCCTTCGGGTAGGGGATAGAATGTACCCGAGGTAGGCATGCCTGTCGTAAGAGGCGACTAAAATCCAATCTCCGTAAAGCGAGCGTATAGTGTATACAAAATATGCAATGAACAAAACGAAAAGATATATTACCCCAGGTGGCAGTCCAGCTTTACTGGAAAATCCACCCTCTTCGGAGGTCGGCTCTACGGATTCTGGGGAGAGCCGCTTATCGCAATCCAATGACCCTTTTTCAAAAAGTTCAAGGGTATCTCAATCTCCTCCACCAAGATCGAATAACTACGGGAAAAGAAGTCCACCGGAGCGCCAGCGTGCGAAATTCAGGACTCAGCGAAATATAACAGCTTCGAGGAAGAAAATAAAATACTCCGAAGGAAACTTAACGAAATGGATTTACTCTATCAAGAGCTCAAGAAAGAAATAGACTTATTAAAAGAAGAAAATAAGGTCCTAAAGAGCTCACGTATAGAGAGGAAGAACGCGAATGTACTCCAGCACGCTTAGCTATTCTGGAATATCACACCGACGAAGAAGAGCTAGCACGCGAAACGTGTCGGGTCACAAAGAAGAGACCTATTAAGAAACGGAGAGCCGGCTCTTCGCCCGAAGTCGAGTCCCTAAAAGAAAAAGAGAAAGAAGAGCACAAAGGACAGCAAGAAAAGCAACCTCGAGCGCAATCTCGTCCACCCCCACCAATTAACATCGTCGTGTAAACGGAATTTAATAAATTGCAAAGCCTTCCTAAAGGAACTTTAACATCGATATAAAGGGTGGTTAAGTTTTAAGGGCCGATGTTGATTTTGAATAAAACACAAATTATTTAGGAAATTACTGTCATTTCTTTTTATTATGATAATATTGGTATGGTTCAATTATGTATGGAACAAAATATCGGTCAAATGGCCGCCGCTACCTCGGCGGCACACCTCCATCCGATGGTCCAAATTTTCTATGACGCTGAGGCATAATTATATAATATATAATGTGCCGATTTATCTCATCCTTTAGCTCTTGAATTGTTGCTGGCTTATCGACGTACACCTTTTCTTTCAAATAACCCCAAAGAAAGAAGTCCAACGGTGTCAAATCACATGATCTTGGCAGCCAATTGACATCGCCACCATGTAAGATAACACGGCCATTGAATTTGTCGCGCAAAAGAGCCATTGTTTCGTTAGCTGTGTGGCAAGTGACACCATCCTGTTGAAACCACATATCGTCCACATCTATATCTTCCAATTCGGGCCATAAAAAGTTCGTTATCATCTCACGATAGCGAACACCATTCACAGTAACTGCCTGACCGGCCTCATTTTGGAAAAAATACGGCCCGATGATGCTGCCAGCCCATAAACCGCACCAAACAGTCACTCTTTGTGGGTGCATTGGTTTTTCGAAAATCACTCTTGGATCATTCGCCCAAATGCGGCAATTCTGCTTATTGACCAATCCACTGAGGTGAAAATGTGCCTCATCACTGAAGATGATTTTCTTCGAAAATTGATCAGCCACTGTTGCCATTTCTTGCCACCATTGTGACCATTGACGACGCTTGAAATGGTCAAGAGGCTTTAGTTTTTGAGTCAATTGCACCTTGTAAGCGCGTAAATGCAAGTCTTTATGCATAATGTTCATCAACGACGAGCGTGAGAGGTGCAATTGTTGGGCACGACGACGAGTTGAGGCAGCAGCAATATCGCGAACAGCAGCAATATTTTCTGCAGTACGAGCTGTACGAGCATGCACTGGTATTTTCACATATCTTTCAGACCCGGTTTGCACAAATTTTTGCACGATTTTTCCGATTGTACGCACATTTGGACGAATAAATTGACCGAAAGAATCACGAAATGCACGATATGCATTTTGATTTGAACGCCCATTTTCATAATAAGCCTGAATAACTTTAACGCGTTGCTCGATTGTGTATCTTTCCATGGTTCAAATTGAGTTAGTCTGAAATTGAGAAATGTCAAATGAAATGCAGAAAAAAACTTGACGTTTAGGTGTGGTTCACATTCAACATCGGCCCTTAAAATTTAACCACCCTTTATAAGGTCACGTCTTTGAGGGACAATGCGTGGAAAATTAACGTCGATGAATACGACGACTACCAAGCAGTGTCCCAGAAGTTAAATATCGAAAAAATTGAGTGGTATACTTTCGAAATCAAGTCAGAAAGGCCACATCGTGTTGTTGCAAGGGGACTCCACCCCTCATGCACCAAAGAAGAGATTATGACTGACCTTCAAGATAAAGGCTTTAAAATTCTTGATGCCGTTAATATTGTAATATGCAAGCTACGGCTCGAGTAGATAAAACGATATTCTGTGAAATTTATTTCTTTATTTTCTACTCTATAGAACAATTCAAGTTCACACTATACTATTCTTCGCAAATTCTTTTCTTACAAGGTCTCTTTCCTCTCAAATCACTTTATCTCCTTTCAATTACTTAATTCACAAATCCAAACTAATTACTTTTTCTTGTTCACTCTCAACTTTCAATTCATCACCAAATTACAACTTCGCCCATTATCACTTTTCCAATCTCTTCGCCACGGTTCTAAACCAACTGTGTCTTTTTTTGATCGCCATCTGTCCTTATATAGCAGAAGTTTCTGATAGCCAGAAACTTCTAGCAAATTCTTCGACCACTGGAACAAGAGAAATAATTCTTGCAGTTATAATTCCCTTTTATCCCTGATATTATTCGTCTCTTTCGTTGACATGAGCTGTGGAGACTTCGTCCCAGACACGAACCTCGAATGAAAGGACAGTTCGAACCAAAATTCTGCCAGAATGGAAAGTCACTTCGGAATTTGCTGCATAGACATAGGAGCGTAGTTATTATTATGCTACACTGCCCCCCTCTTAGACGTGTTCGTCCCGAACAAGTGCATCCTCATTTCGGCCATTGTATCGACTCAGTCGGTCCACATGAACCACTTTCATTTTGGCCCTCGGTCCTCGCTGGATGCGGTAGACAACATCGTTGATGCGGGTTACTATTCTGTAGGGACCTTCCCAGTTCCGCTGTAATTTAGGTGATTTCCCCTTTTGGCGATGGGGATTATACAGCCACACCAGATCTCCTTCCTGGAATCCTGACGTTGTTGCCTTGGCATCATACCTGGTCTTCATGCGGTCGCTCGTCATCTTAATCTGGCTTCTGGTCCTTTGGTGTATGTCCCTAAGCCTTTCCCTAAGGTCCGCCACGTACTCTTCTTCATTTCTGGGCTCATTGGTAGGAGATCCAAATTTCACCTCACTGGGTAAACGAGCTATTCCACCAAATAAGATTTCGAACGGCGTATGTCGAGTAGTGCTATGCACGGCACTTCTATAGGCCATCAAAAACAAGGGAATCTGCCGGTCCCAATCCCGTTGGTAGTCACCTACGACCTTCGAGAGATGTTCGTCCAAAGTCCTATTGAAACGCTCCACCATACCGTCCGACTATGGATGAAGCGGGGTTGTCCTTGTCTTTTTGATTCCGAGTAGTTGACACATCTCTTGGAAGATTCTTGACTCGAAGTTCCGCCCTTGGTCAGAATGCAATTCCAAGGGCACACCGAATCTGCTAACCCAATTGTAGACGATCTGCTCCGCCACGGTTCTGGCTTCCTGGTTAGGGATCGGAAACGCTTCCGGCCACTTACTGAAGTAGTCCATCACTACGAGTATATACCGATTACCACTGTCGGTTTCCGGAAAGGGCCCTGCGATGTCAATGGCGATTCGTTCGAAAGGTGCTCCCACGTTGTATTGGTGCATCTTACCTCGAGTTTTGATTCTCGGACCCTTGCTAGCTGCACACACGTCGCATTTTCTGCACCAGTCTTCGATATCTTCCTTCGCTTTTAACCAATAAAAACGTTCTCGTACCTTTTCTAGCGTCTTATTCACTCCCAAGTGGCCTCCGGTCGCCCCGCCATGCATTTCCTGTAACACCTCCTTGACCTTCGTCCGCGGTACGACAAGCTGCATTACAAACGACTTTCCGTCGGAGGATTCCCATTTTCTTCTCAGAACACCTTCTTGGACATGGAGGGAGTCCCACTGTGCAAAATATGCCTTTAAGGTCGGGCTTCTGTGAGAGATGTCCTGATGATCCGGTTTCTCCATGTTCTCCTTCCAGGCCAGAATCGGCTCGATATCCGGGTCTTCCTTCTGAGCGTTCCGGATCTCATCTACCCTCCAGCCTACGATAGGTTCGGCTCTCACTCTTTGGATTGAAACCAGCTCCCGTTCTTCCTGACGCGCACAATGTTTACAATCCGTTCTGCATGGTCTCCGGGACAGTGCATCCGCATTAGAGTGGAGTTTTCCTTTACGATGCTGTATTTCGTAGTCGTGGATTTGCAGCCTTTCGATCCATCTTGCGACCTGACCCTCAGGACTCTTGAACTGTAATAGCCATTTTAAGGCTGCATGGTCTGTGCGAAGAACGAACTTCCTCCCGTAGAGGTATTTGTGAAAATGCTTCGTAGCCAAGATAAAAGCTAGAAGTTCCCGCCTTGTCACGCAGTAGTTCCTTTCTGGCTTAGAGAGCACCTTGCTGAAGTACGCAACCACCTTCTCTTGGCCGTCATGCACCTGGGAGAGTACGGCTCCTACCCCGACATTACTAGCATCTGCATCCACAACGAACGTTTCCCCGGGAGTGGGGTAAGCCAGTATCGGGGCATCGCATAGCCGTTGTTTAAGTGCCTTGAAGCTCTTCTCGCACTCAATTGACCATTTGAATTGTTTTCCCTTTTCCGTCAACTGGTGCAGGTTCTTTCCGATCCCGGCAAAATCCTTCACGAACCGTCTGTAGTAGGTGGCTAGGCCCAGGAAGCTCCTTAGTTGGTGTTTGTCTTTGGGGACTGGCCAGTTTTTCACCGCTTAGACCTTCTCCGGATCGGTTCTCACTCCTTTCGCTGAAATTATGTGTCCCAGGTACTTGACTTCCGCTCTAAACAGGGCGCACTTCTTGGGGTTGAGCTTCAGGTGGGCACTTCGAAGCCTTTGAAACACATCCCTTAGATTGTCTCGGTGTTGCGCAAACGTTTTTCCTACGACGATGACATCATCCAAGTATACCAAACAGGTTTTCCATGTTAACCCTTGCAGGACACATTCCATCAATCGCTCGAAAGTCGCCGGAGCATTGCACAGCCCGAATGGCATTACCGTGAATTGCCATAGCCCATTTCCTGCGGTGAAGGCGGTTTTCTCCCGGTCTTCTGGATGGATCTGTACCTGCCAGTAGCCACTCTTCAAGTCGAGAGTGGAAAACCATCGGGCTCCTGATAGTGTGTCTAGCGTGTCATCAATCCGTGGCAGAGGATAGCTGTCTTTCTTGGTGACGTAATTGAGCTGCCGATAGTCCACGCAGAACCGCGTGCTGCCATCTTTCTTCTTAACCAGTACAACCGGTGATGCCCACGGACTTTTGGAACTTTCAATCAGACCTTCTTTCTCCATTGCCGACACCATCTCTGCAACTTCTGTCTGCTTTGCCAATGGAAGGCGCCTAGCAGGCTGACGAATTGGTCTAGTATCACCAGTGTCTATTCGATGTTGTACCAGGTGTGTTCGGCCGTATTCTCCGTCCTGTGAGGCAAATACATCAGCGTACTCATTGATAAGATTCTCTGCCATAGTTCGCTGCTCCTGATTCAGCTCACTGGACTGGAGAATCGTCTCTCTCGTTTCCGCTGTCCAAGGTGATGGGAGAGGTTTTGGAGCATCACGTTCAGATATTGTTGCGACGGCGGTAATCGGCGTGCATTTTCCAGTCACCTCCCCTCGCCTTAGTTTGACAGTGTGTGGTCTTGCGTTCAAAACCCTCACTGGAACCATGGTGTTCTTTGGTTCGACTAACGTCTTTCCCACGATGTAGTCTTGAGAATTCTTCTCTGGGTCTGGTTCTACTATGTAGAATCGGTGGCTCCCAAGATCACCTTCCAGCTTCGTCCAAATGATTGTCTCTGAAGACGGCGGCAAAACTTCGTCTTTGCTGATGACTGTCCTGAGAGTTCCGGCATTCTCGTTTCCGTACACCATCGGAATCTCCACATTTCGATACCTCAGTACTTGCATCCCGATGTCCAAGATTACTTCATTTGCTTTCATGAAGTCTACTCCGATGATGCACTCGTCGCATATATCTGCCACCAGAAACGCATGGGAAAACGTCAGTCCTGCCAGAGTAATCGTAAGACGAACTTCTCCAAATACCTTCGCCATTTCCCCTGTTGCAATCTTCAGGCAGTAGCTGTTGGTGTTGTGCAGCCAGGAGCTTTTGACGATATCTCTTCTTACAATGGAGGCAGTGGCACCTGTGTCGATGGTGGCTACGCACTTCTTCTTGTTGATTAGTGCCTCCACTGTCAGGCTCTTGTTACCCCGTTTGGTTTGCGAAACTTGAATGGTGGTCCTGGGGGCCTCGATTCCAGTAACCAACTTCTGCCCCGCGAAGTTGGTCCTTACGCATCTCCCGACTGCTGGTTTTAGGAAGTCTGACCGACAGGATGCTTCCTCTCTGCTTCTCCTACTTCCGCAATGTGGACAATTTCCTCGTCTAGGTGCACTTCTGCACTGCCGTTGTAGGTGTCCGGTTTGGTTGCAATTCCAGCAACGGATTTGACTTCCGCGAGCTTTGACGGCTGTTCTCTGGCATGAGCATTCCACGACGGACATTTCCCTGACACGGTGTATTCCCTGGTATGCTTGGTCCGCAGCCTTCATTGACAAAGCGAATGCCAATGCCTCGGGGAGTGTTCGCTTTTCAGCCATCCTTACAGCCATTTGCAGTTGTCTGTCCTCTATGGCCTGAATAAAAGCTTCCACCGCCATTTCGTTGATAAGCTCCTCACGGGCTTTAGGGTATGAAAGATGGGCTAGTCGCTCTATATCCGCTTGCAACTGTTGGAGCGTTTCCCCCTTTTCTGGACTCGACTACGCAGCTGAACCCTGTACACCTGCTGCATGTGTTCATCCCCAAACCGCATCTCGATAGCCTGAACCAGAGAGTCGTAGTTCTGCTGTTTATCTTCCGGGATGGTCTGCAAGAGCTCCGCAGCTGGACCCCTCAGTGCAAGTGTGAGTGCAATGGTCATTGCGGCCGCTTCGAATTGCCTTTTATAAATTGGCCATGATGTTTGACCATCGAAGATAGGAGGCTGCATATCCTTTCTTCTCAGACCGTCAGTGGAATATTCCCGTGCTTTCTGTCTCTTCACGTCGCTGAGCTCCTTAGCAAGATTTTCGACTTGCTTCCCTACTATCTCGAATGGCGTATCCCCTTTTTCAAACTGAGCCTTTTTTTTTTTTTTTTTTTGTTTATAATTTGCGCGCGCCAAATGGGATATGAATACCATTAAATTATTTCAGGGCACGGGCGTTTGCAGAAATTGAGAGAGAGAGAAAGGAAGATTGGTGTAGTGGGTTTGAAACTTAGGTGGTATTAAGTTTCAGTAAACTCCAAGGGTGGCATCCAGATAACTGGGGAGCTTGTTTATTTTGCTTTTTGTCGTTGCTCATGATTCACAGTATTTTTTTCCCTCCACCTGATGTCATCATCACGATCAAGTTGCATTTAAGCCATATGACCACTCTACTACCAGTGTTATGCCTTCGCAGTAGAGTTGACTAAGCTTTCGCAATTGATCGACTTTTTTATTTATTTCAAACGAAATAAATAGATGATTGTTGAGATCAGGATTTGAACCGTGAACCAAGAGCGTGACAAGCGTTGATGTTACCACTACACCACGGCCACCCTCTCTAATTTCCCGAACTGAGTTTCATGTTTCTCAAAATTTTCATCGAATCTAGTTTCGACTTTTCCGAGTTGCGTCTCGACCTTCTCGATTTTCTCTTCGATCGCTTCGAATTTGGATTCCAAGTTCTTGTTTTGCTCATCAAGTTTGCTTTCCAGAGCATATAGAGAATTCTTTTGTTCGTCCAGCTTAAGTTCTAGAGAATTCTTTTGTTCGTCCAGCTTAATTTCTATAAAATTCCTTTGGTCTTCTATTGCTTTCTTTTGTTCGCCCATGACTAACTTAAGTTGCAGGAGCAGACTCGTTATACCCGGGTCGGCTGCTGTACTTGCTGGTTCTTCTTCCACGTCAAACTCTACGTCGTACGGATTTTCACCTTCCTGCGTTACTGCTTCTTCCAGACGAATCAGCAGGGCATCTTTTCCCCCAGTTGTGTCGAGGTTCCGCTTACTGAGTTCTGCCTTTAGTTGAATTATAGTTAGTTTTCCCAATTTGCGACCTATTTTGCGCAACTAATTAACTCAACACGGAAATCGTTTTTTTTTTTTTTTTTTTTTTTTTTCCAATTTTACACCACGGAAATAGTTATTCACAGAATAAGTTTTATCCCGCTGCTGACACCAATGTAATATGCAAGCTACGGCTCGAGTAGATAAAACGATATTCTGTGAAATTTATTTCTTTATTTTCTACTCTATAGAACAATTCAAGTTCACACTATACTATTCTTCGCAAATTCTTTTCTTACAAGGTCTCTTTCCTCTCAAATCACTTTATCTCCTTTCAATTACTTTATTCACAAATCCAAACTAATTACTTTTTCTTGTTCACTCTCAACTTTCAATTTATCACCAAATTACAACTTCGCCCATTATCACTTTTCCAATCTCTTCGCCACGGTTCTAAACCAACTGTGTCTTTTTTTGATCGCCATCTGTCCTTATATAGCAGAAGTTTCTGATAGCCAGAAACTTCTAGCAAATTCTTCGACCACTGGAACAAGAGAATTGCAGTTATAATTCCCTTTTATCCCTGATATTATTCGTCTCTTTCGTTGACATGAGCTGTGGAGACTTCGTCCCAGACACGAACCTCGAATGAAAGGACAGTTCGAACCAAAATTCTGCCAGAATGGAAAGTCACTTCGGAATTTGCTGCATAGACATAGGAGCGTAGTTATTATTATGCTACAATATCATCAAAAAGGAGAAGCAACAAACGGAAATAGATAAAGACATCTTGGTAAGGCGTGGACTTCCGCTCTTTATGCTTACCTTCGATAAGTCCGACAATATCGACGATATCTACCGAATTAGGACCATACTAAATATCGTAGTCAAAATCGAGCCAATGCGTAGAAATATAAGAATGATTCCGCAGTGCAAACGTTGCCAAGGATTCAATCATACGCAAATGTACTGCAAAAAAGAACCGCGATTTGTGAAATGCGCTGGAAATCACCACTCCAAGTTTCCGGAGTAAACAAACAAACCTCCGCAACCTGTGCTAATTGAAAGGGAAAGCACCCGGCACATTATAGAGGCTGTGAAGTAGCTAAAGAGTTACAAAAAAGAAGAGATACGCTCCTTAAGTCCCCAAATGCAAAATCAAAACCGCAAACTAAGCCAAAGCGTAAGGTCGCGGAGGAGAAAGAATGCAAATTCAAACTACCGGGTTCAAAAAGCGCAAAAAGGTGAGGGAAAGAATGACGAAAGAAAAGCCGTCGACCTCTGTTCCCAAAAGAAACGGTACAGAAAAGTTACCATTGGAAAAGCGACCGGGTAATGACCTTCGAACACCAGGAGTGCAGACTTACGCTCAGGCCGCGGCATCCGAAATACCAGAAAATTTTGAAATTTCGAAGGCCCTGTTTCTCATGTTTTTTGAGTTATTCTAGAGAAACTTGAAGAACAAAGCAAAATAAATAAAATTATTCTCGATAGGCTGGTTAGGCTCAAAAGTAATTCAGGGAAAACGCGTACTCCAACTAGAATATGAATGAAAAACGAATGTTAAAAATATGTACTTGGAATGCAAACGGATTTTTGCAAAAACTTGACGAATTGGAAATATTCCTGCGTGAAAAAGATATCGATATTTGCTTGATTTCTGAAACCCACGTAAAAAATGAATCGCATTTAAAAGTAAAAGGCTGTAATGATTACCACGCTTGTCACCCTTCGGGAAAAGCGAGAGGCGGATCATCATTGTTTATTAAAGACTGCATCGAGCAATCCGAAGACCTAAAGATCGAGCTTGAAACTTTGCAACTGTGCACGATTCGAGTAAAAAATAGTCAGCGTACTCTTAAAATCTCATCTATCTACTGTCCACCGCGTTCCGCGCTTGAAAAAAAGTGATTTTACTAACTTGTTTAAATTGCTGAAACCTAACTTCATTATTGGCGGCGATTTTAATGCGAAACATACATTCTGGGGCTCAAGACACAGCTCGCAAAAAGGCAGAATGCTCTATGATGCAGGAATGGAGTACAGTTGTGATTTCCATTCAACGGGTGAACCGACCTACTGGCCAACTAATACTTCGAAAATACCTGACTTGATCGACATTTTCGTCATGAAAGGAATTTCTTCCAACCACATTAAAGTTGAAGAGAGCTTTGATCTGTCGTCTGACCATTCCCCAGTTATTTTGACATTGAGCGAAAAACTGTCTGTACCCTAGAGCCAGCGAGATTAACCGGTAGGACAACTAACTGGGAAGGCTTTAAGAACGAAATTGAAGATAATGTTGAACTGAGCGTTCAAATTACGACACCCTATGAACTTGAGGTTGAAGTTGATCGCGTCGTTGAGATCGTACAGCTCGCCTCTTGGAATAATACTCCCAATCCAAGGAAAACTCCGGACAAATACGGTCTACGATATCCTACGGAAATAAAAGAATTGGTCAAGGAAAAAAGAAAAGCGCGTAAGAAATGGCAACAGAGTCGTGCTCCGCAACATAAAGTTCACTAGAATCGCCTGTGCAATTCGTTGAAGAAGACTATAAAGGATTTTAAGAATCGTGCGATAGGCTCTCATCTTGAAAGTTTAACAGCGAAAAAAGATTCCAGTTATTCAGTTTGGAAAGCTGTAAAAGGCACCAAATGGCCCAAGGTCCCCGCGCCGCCTATTAAATTAAATCACAATGAATGGGTAAGGGAAAATAAAGAAAAAGCGGACGTTTTTACGGCCCACCTGGAAGACACCTTTAAACCGTACGATGGTCAAGTGTCTTACGACAATATCAATAGGCCGGATTTACCATCTGACGATTTAGCACTTACAAGTCCAACGCTAAGGGAATCGAGATCGGGAATCTAAAATCTAAGAAAGCTCCTGGTTATGACTTGATCACCGGAGAAATTCTCAAAGTTTTACCTAGAAAAGCATTGATTAAGCTTCTTCATATTGTAAATGCTGCGCTCAGATTAAAACACGTGCCTAACCAATGGAAAGTTGCGGAAGTTATAATGATTTTAAAACCAGGAAAGCCGCCAAATGTGGTAAAATCTTATAGACCAATTTCGCTACTTGCAGTTATATCCAAAATTTTCGAGAGGATATTACTAAGGCGTCTCCAACCGGTTATAGAAGGAAGCAATCTTATCCCTGACCACCAGTTTGGGTTCAGACGTAAGCATTCGACGATTGACCAGGTGCATAAAATTACTGACGTAATCGAGAAAGCACTTGAAGAGAAAACGATATGCTCAAGCGTATTTCTTGACGTCTCGCAAGCCTTTGATAAGGTGTGGCATGATGGCTTGAATTGCAAATTACGACAAGTTCTCCTTGTATGCCTATACGACATTCTAGAATCATATCTCGGGAATAGACTCTTCCGTGTTAGACATGGAAATGAATACTCGGAGCTCAAAAAAAATTCGGCCGGTGTACCGCAAGGAAGCGTTCTTGGGCCACGTCTCTATCTGTTATATACTCGAGATATTCCGAAAGAAGATGGCACTATCCTGGCTACGTTTGCCGATGACACCACTATCCTAGCCGTAGGTAAAACAATCGAAGAAACGACTGCAAAACTGCAAAACGTACTGAATAAAGTAAATGAATGGACGAGGGACTGGCGGATCGCCCTCAACGAATCTAAATCTGTTCACGTGAATTTCACTTATAAGAAAACTAATGTCTTGCCAATTTTCCTAAACTTGGCCCGAATACCTTTTGGAAACGAGGCCAAATACCTTGGAATGACACTCGACGGAAAATTAAAATGGAATTCGCACGTGAAAATGAAACGTAAAGAACTCGAAATCAAATGTAGAGAAATGAACTGATTGCTCGGAAAACACTCCCAGCTCAGTATTGAGAACAAACTGCTTTTATACAAGCAAGTGCTAAAGCCGGTGTGGACTTACGGTATACAACTTTGGGGCTGTACCAAGAAAACAGACGCCAATATTTTACAAACTTTTCAAAATAAAGTGCTAAGAGAAATTGTCCACGCACCGTGGTATACTAGAAACGATGATATCCACAGGGATCTCGGAATTCCGACAATCGAAGCTGAAATTAGAAGCTTCGCGAGAAAGCATAGAAACCGACTAATCCGACATGTCAACAATACAATCCTACAAATTCTGGATGAAAGCAATTTTTTGCGCCGACTACAAATAATGATCTTTCAGTGGAAAGTAACCTGCCAAACGAGTTTTTTCATGATAGAAAAATTGCTTGATAAGGTCTTCCTTAGTTGGAATATATAACAAATTAAATCGCAGGGTGGTTTTTTTTTAGTCAGTAAGAATCTGACACTACTATGAACATGCGCTTGCTATCCTCATAGTGTCTATGGAAGATTTTTTCACCAACCCTCGGAACAAAAAAAAAAAAAAAATTCGACGGTTGGTATAAGTAACGATACTATCATGCTAAAAGGTACCTACATCATTCGACATTTTGACACCACCATCAACATCGATTGAAGGCTAATGGTAGCAAACGAGGTACCAGACGTCAACCCTTACCTGCCCTTACCTGCCAAGAACCGAAGAAGTGCTATCCCTGGAAATGATGAAACAACTCCACGTCAATGGCACTAAACAAATCGGCCTACTCGAAACTAGAAACAAAGTCCACATATCGATCAATATCAGTTTGGTAGCATTATAGTTTTCCTGATCGTCGTTTTTAAAAAATACAACTTAAGACACGAGAGTGGTTCCGCAAATCAAGAGGGGGTTCCTGCAACCCAAGAACCCGCAGGTCAGGCACCCATTCCTGAACCAAGAAGATCGGCACCCACGACTTTCTGAATATAGGGTATCCAAAATTACTTAAAATCAAAGCTGTCGAACGGGGACGTTCGAATCTAAGGGCGAAGGGGTTAACGAAACAAATACCACGATCATGCAGTGCAAGCGGTCGTGAAGTACGTAAGAGGAATTTGTTGCCACCACGTATGGGGCAATGAATGGGATGGAGAAAGAATGTGAAAGCCACCCGAGACATCAAGCTGCCGCCGATGATCATCACCCACGCGCCGAGGGATTAGTATTTAAGATACAAAAATTACAAACACTTCGCTCACTACTTCTTGTGACAGAACGACCACTCACAAGTCGCCTCAAAAAACAAAACCAGTAGAGCGCCCTCTATGGGCGAGAACATGTAGGTATAAAGTTGAATTTAATTGAATTGAATTGCTTCCGATGCTCCTGTTGCTTCTGTTGCTTCTGCTGCTCTTCTTAGCTTTTCTATTCTCCGCAGCTCGTTTTGAAGAGTTGTTACGAAATTAAATATTGCCATCCAATTCTCTTTCGACCGAAACATATGGTTGAGAAGTAACGACGGACTGGGCAGAGCAGTTCTCCATGCCGTAGAGCGTGTGCAATGAAAGACTGCGTGCTCCGTATCTCAATCTTCATCCCGGCATTCGGGACAGGATGGTGAACTGTCGTGTCCAAATCAGTGGAGGTGTTTGCGGTAACCGCCGTGACCAGACAAGAACTGTGTAAGGCGGTAGTTACATTCCCCATGTTTTCGGCTTATCCAGTCTTGGATTGTTGGTATTACAGGGTGGGCCAAATAAGACCAACTAATTTTAAACACGAATAACTTTTTTATTTTTTTTAAATTATTGATTTTTTATATTCTTGTCAACGATCAATTGTTATGATGGAGCAAAAATATCGCCAATATTTTAATTCAAGATCAGCTCCCACAGCCTTTATGACTAGGAGCTTGGTTGACCGTTTTGTGGAACGGGGTTCAATGGCCGACCGTTCTGAAAGAGGAGCTCATCGAAATATTCGCACTGAAGACAACGTGGAAGCTGTGCGGCAGAGTGTTGCAAATGACCCATCTGTCTCAACTCGTCGTCATTCGGGTCAATTGGGCATGTTCAGAACAATATTGCGGAGAATTTTAAAGTTGGATCATAAGATGTACCCATACAAAATTCAAATTGTGCAAACACTGCTATCGCAAGACCACCGACATCGACTACAATACGCTATTCGTTTTACACAATTAGCCACACAAATTGATTTTTTAAATAATGTTTTGATGTTGGATGAAGTGGATTTCCATTTAAGTGGTTATGTCAACAAGCAAAACTGTAGATTGTGGGGTTCCGAAAATCCAAGGGCAACACACCGGCATCAATTACACCCATTAAGATGCATTGGTTGGTGCGGTGTTATGGCCGAAAAAGTTATCGGCTCTTATTTCTTCGAGAAGGAGGATGCTTCTTACAGAACAATGATCGACAACTGTTTGCGGCCAATGGCGGTGCAGCGTTATAATTTGTGGTTCCAACAAGATCGAGCGACTGCGCACACTGCTAGGCAAACTATGGACCCGCTGAGTGAAATTTGATTTCAAAAAATTCATATTTCCCTTGGCCACCTCGTTCACCAGATTTAACTGCACCCGACTTTTTTTATGGGGATATTTAAAAGACAAAGCGTATGTTAGTAAACCAGGGACTATTGGACAGCTAAAGCAGAATATTCGAGACGAAATACGGAGCCTGCAACCAGAAACATTAAGTGGTGTAATGGAAAACGTGCTAAAAAGAGCCAATGTCTGTATCGAGCAAAATGGTGGACATTTGTCTGACGTCATATTTCATATTTAATTTCCATAAAATGTATTTCATATAAAAAAGAAATTAATTAAAAGAAATGATTATTACAAGAGTTATACGTGTTTAACATTGCTAGGTCTTATTTGTCCCACCCATGTTAGGCAGTATTTGCGAGAGAGCTCCCTGTATTTGCAGTTCCTTTTTTTTTTGCTGAATAGTCACACAACCTTCAGTTTCGTCATCACTATTTTGTATACCGAGTCAAATGGGTTAATGTCAGCTTCTTTACAAAGACGTTTGAAGCATGTGGTTTTGCTCTCCTTGATGGCTGTATTTAAGTTACGTCTCTCCAGTCTATGATTGAAAGTCCGCTGTCCTTCTTAATCGTTGGACTTTGCGCCGGGCTTGTAGGCATTTTGCTTGAAATGTCCTTATTTCCTCGTTCCACCAGTAACATGGTGATGTCTTCCTGCTATTTGTCCTTCTAGGCATTGATGCATTGTATGCTGTGGTGATAATGACTGTAAGGCGATGCGCAAGTATCTCCGCTGTTGCACTTAAAGTTAAATCACCGTTGAGCTTCTGTTCGAATGTGTCCTTATCGAAACATCAACCATTTTATTTTGGGCCCGTAAGTTTTGGGAGCTGGGCTGAATTCTTAACTTTGATTTCGATTATTATCAGTACTCCACACTGACTTTCCACTCTATTATTCTCAGGATGGATTTGCTCGCGCGGGTGATGTCGATGATTGAACCTACTCCAATCTTCCGGTAAGTATTTGCTCGGCCCTTGTTAGCGATGCTTATCGCTAAGAGAGCGAATGTTTCCAGTGAGGCCTGCCCTCTAGTGTTGGTAAGTCAGCTGCTACATTCTGTAGACTATACATTACAGTCGCCTACTTTAACTACTGGATTATATTTGCCCTATCGCAAATCCAATTATTATTCTGATCAGGACAGCCCTATGCTCGCTGATCATGATGACGGCTGTTTTGTCCTTGGCCGTTTGTGCTAGATGTCCTGAGCTATTCTACAGCGATTGAGATTTATCTGTAGTATCTTCATCTTTTGCTTGTAATAGTTCTCCTGGAGACCGGATATTTGCTGCTACCGGCTACATGTTTCGCATCTTCTGGGCAATCCTTTTTACAGAACATGCATGATGGCTCCTTGCCACAGTTCTTTGCAACGTCGCCTTCTTACCCACATTTTCTGCATAGCTGGGAGCGGTCTTCTCCGGCTTTATATTGCCCGGCTATGTCACCAAACTCTAGATACCTAAAGCACTTCTAATCAGGGTCCGCTCGCGGATGCGACAATTAACCCAGCCAATTCTAATTCTTCCGGATTCTAACAGCTTTTTTTACGTCTTCTGCGGGGAGGCTGATCGTTGCTGTTTGAGTTGTATTAGGAGGTCCCCCTTCTGTATCCTCCTGATTCTTTCCAACTGCTTCCAGTTTGGGATCTGCCTTTACTTTGAGTAGCATCTCCTCTTAAGAAAGAGTCCCCGTCGTTTTAATGACGATAGTGTCAGGTTTAATTTTCTTGGCCTCTTTTTGTTTCGTTTTAGAGATCTTCCTGGTGGCATTTAATCATTTGTCTTCTTCTGCCACCTGCTGCTTAGTTGTAGTTGGGCTTGTCCGCTTATTTCTGCCCAATGGGGTGCCAACACCAGATGTTGCATCCTTCTCCTTGGTGTTTACCATATATGGGTGCTTTTGTTTTCACTTTGCGTCTGGGCGTTTACTGCCTGCAGCATCGTTTGTTGGGTTATTTTGCTTAAATTATGCTTTCGGGGGTTCGCTGTTTGCAACATCATTCCGATGATGTTTCTGCTTCCGCCTTATCACCGGGGGTGTGCTATCGGAAACTCAATTTGATTGAGGGTCCGCTCGCCAAGATTTTAACTGAACGGGGGCGCTTGTAGCATTAGCCTAAAAGCCATTTCAACAAAATTTCACCCTTGCTTATTCAGGTAATAGAATACTACAAACGTCAGCCCTCATGTGAAACCGGTTGTGGTTCCCGTTAGAGTTTACAGACTCCTTTGCGGGACAATGAGCTGCACGTTTTACAGTGTGGCGGGTACGTCCGGATCCCGGCATTTTTTCCTTACTGTATCCCCCGCAGCCACCTTATGAGGTGGGGAGCACGGTGCTTATTCGTCTTGTCACAGAGAGTTTGTAGGGATTTTTTGACCTTTTGAGCCACTCCCTCCTACTCTGTCGCTTTTGGCCGGTGACTGCACATTGGGCATTCGCAGTCCACTATGCGCCAGCTGTGACCCCCACAGTTGCCTGAGCTTAGCCTCACCAGCCCGTTCGGCTTGGTGACTGTGTTCGCCTTGCTCATCCCAATATGTTTAAACCGTAAACGCCTTAGGACATCGTCTTCACGACGATCGAGCTATCAAAGCTTTCTTGAAACACCACTATATAGACAATTTCGTGGATAACTACGATTCGATAGAAAAAGCTATCAGGATTGCAAAACAAGTTCGCGAAATCCACAAGCACGTAGGATTTGACGTACGTAGTTTCAAATACTTCGGACGTCATAAATGCTTTAGTCGATGGTGAGGAGACGGCAAAGGTGGGAAGCACTTGATCGATTGAAGACAGCCTAGCAACAGCGAAGGTGCTCTGGATGTATTGGCAACCCTCGAGTAACAAGTTCATCGGTTGAAGCTGAAATCGTCGCTTGAAGAAGATGTCCTACGAGTTGCTGAGCATGATATTGTTCGTGTTCGACCCAGTGGGCTTCCTATCCCACTTCTTAATTGCAGAAAAATTTCTAATGCGTGTGGCAGGAAGCATGTACAAATGGCAGGAACAAATGGTGCAATATAAACCAAGTTGCCGAGTTCCAGATTCCATGGCATTATCTTATCACAACTGTGCCCAATCAACTGCAGCTCCATACGTTCGTTGACGCTGAAGAGAATGCATTTGCCGCTGTAGCTTACTGGAGGGTTCTTAACTCGAATGGCAAGGCAGCGGTCGCATTCGTCCGTGCAAAGACAAAGTGTGCGCCCTTGAAGTCGATGAGTATCCCAAGGCTTGACCTTCACGCTGCCGTTCTGGGAACTTTTCTGATCTTCGATAAGCACTTCATCGAACCTAGTCGATGATTTCTATTGAGCAACTCCAAGATTGTGATAAGATGGATCACTTAGAAGCCATTCGTAGCACACCCCTAGAAGCCATTCGTAGCACACCCCTAGAAGCCATTCGTAGCACACCGAATTGTCGAATTCTTAGCCGTCACTAAGGTATCCAACAGGAGGTGAATTTTCACTCAGGCTAACGTAGCCGATGAAGCCACGCGGCCGAATTATCAGATCGACCTCAGCCCGCCATTCAGTAATAGATGTTCCAAAGTATTTATCGTGTCTCACCTACCACACCTATTTTGGGCCAGCTACCGAGGGACCGTTTAATACCGTATGTAAGGCCCACTGCCCTGGATTACTTCGGTTCGCTCAGAGTCGCCAGGAGAAGCGATGGGTGGCATCGTTAACATGCCTCGTCATGAGAGCCATTCACCTAGAGGTCGCGTCGCTCGTGACCTGTCGTCCGATCCCTGCATCGTCGCCATCTGTAATTCCATCAATCACCGTAGAAACTTTTCTCAGAAGTGTTCGAGTGTGAACGCATTCAAGATGAGCTTTCATCGAAGGGTGTTGAATGGCGTTCACCTATCCTATCAATCCATCTGAAGAGAGCGTGTGGGAACATATGGTTCAATGCGTAAAGTAAGTCTTGCACTAAATAATGCGTGAAGTTGGACCTCACGAGCATACACTTCAATGTCTCATTATCGAAGTAGAAAACGTGGTGGACTCCCGTCCCCTGACGCATCTGCCAATTTCAGGCGACCAGGAGGAGCCACTAACCCCAAATTATTTATTACTCCGGGCAGCCAACACCGCATAGACACAAAGTGTAACCGAACCTCCAGAGAAGTTCTGCGCTCGAAAAAAACCCTAAACAAACAGTGGTGAATTGCCAGCCAACTTAGGGATCGATTTTGGAACCGTTGGATTGCGGAGTACTTGCCGGCCTTAACATGCCCTACTAAATGGTTTCAAAAGACAACGCTGCCGAAGGAGGAAGACCTGGTATTCATCTGCGATTCAAATATGCCAAGGAAGCAATGGTGTCCTCGAAGAATTCAGCAACTGTACTATGGAGCAGACGGTGAAGTACTGCAAGCAGATGTGAGTACCACATCAGGAGTGTTACGCTGTCCAGTGTCAAACGGCCTACGTTCTGAACGTGGTTGGCGGTGAAACGAGTCGATCCACGGGGCGGGGATATAACAGAATGACTACTCAGAAGTAGTCCCAACAAACGGAATCAGTAGAGCGCCCTCAATGGGCGAGAATATGTATAAAGTAGAATTTAATTGAGGATTACTTCAGTTAACACTTCTGGAAATTTGGCCAAGGAGGCGTTTTTGGTGCGAGTAAGGAGGACGGCGGCAAGTTCGCGGTTGCTCGGTCAGCTCGTTGGACGGGGTGGTTTTTGTTCACCTTACTTTACACCACCTGCTCAGCACACAAAATCTCGTGCTATTTAAATAAAAAAAATCAAAAGAGAACAAGGAAGCTACTTTACTCTAACTTCGGATGGACTTCTAATAAAAAGACAGAAGAGAAAGAAAAAGGAAAAATCCAAGCGCTTGTGCCCATGGCCAGGGGAAAGGTCGGGAAGGATCACGCAAAACTACCCTAACTATCCTAAACTAAACCTAAACTAACCTAACAACTTAAGCTAAATCCTAAATTAATCCTAACTGTCTTAACCTAGATTATTTCTACTCCCTATCACGCAAATTATCCTTCCAAAAAGCCTGTCCTCGCCAAACGGGTTCATCAAGTTCCCGAGGTATGCCTGGTGGAAGTAGAAAAAGTTGGCCTGCCCACCCTGCTTGTCTTGTGACACAACCAATTGCTATATCTATGGCCAAAGATTTCGAGAGATAGCCCCTAGAAGTGCTTTCCAGTCACGACCTAAGTCTGTCGTAGAGTAAGTCTGTAAGTGGTCGCGTTACATTCTCATCGTACGTAATCGTCCTGTTCTGTCATCGTGCATCTACAGAAGGACGGCCCGACCGGCCATCCACACACCAAAAGAGAAAATCCTATCCACACATCATGTTCATTTATAATAACTGAAATAATTTGTTTGTGGGCTAATTACCCTTATTATAAAAATATATACACTTCAACTTACTACTAGAAATAATGAAACTAAAAAATTACTGAATGCTCTCACTTTTATCCAGGTCCCCCGTTGTCCTGCCGGCAGCACAAGAAAGGATTTTGTGTCTCGTCATTTCCCTTTTTTACGTCTTAACAGACTTCACAAAATTAAAACTTATCCCGACCTTAATTCAATTAAACACTAATTCACTAATTCAAAGTATAAGGAAATCTAAATCTTAAAAAAAATCGAAGGAAATTTAAAAAAATTAATCTATGCAGGGCTTCAGAAGTTCACTATGGACTTTCAAAATTAACTCAAAAGGAGTAAAAATTATGGGACTGAAAACTAAAAAAGATTCCAGTAGCAGATTCACTTCGGCAAAATTATTTTTTCTTTCTCATTAAGGAAATTCACCAAAATAAAAACGTTGCGTCCCGCGGAGCACTTCCTAGGGGTGTTGAATTTTTTCCGTGGGGGAGCACCCTTTGTCGCCATTCTTTCTTGCGGACCACCGCCACCGCTATTACCACCTGCACCGGTCTTGTCCGGTTGCACCGGTATGTACCTCGCACGGTCCTGGCAGGAAAAGGGCAAATGACAAAACTCTTTTGGGACCTTAGCTGCTTAGCGACTCCCTATGACTATTGGTTTAAATGTGTTTAATTATTTTGCTCACAGGCGCTCCTATGCTTCGCCTACATACTTTTGTATATTGTATTTGCCTGCGTACACCTCCTTTAATAGCACGCTCCTCCGATTTCTTCTCTAGGCTTTCAGGATTATCTGATTAAAATTTCATTTAATACCACTGAAATTAATTATTCTGTCCGGCCAAACTCACATCCAAAATAAAAATTGACAAAATAAATCTCTCTACAGTGGGTCTTCGACCTCATTGTATATCGCTTATTCTTGAAACGACAAAAAAAAACCCACTGTCAACGACAGCGACCAGCTGTTCGTCTCTTGACTTTACAAATGATTCTCTTGAGGTGGAAGCTCTAACCCGTTGTTATCTATCTGGGTTACCTCTTTCCCATTGTCCTTCTTTTTCTTTGTTCGACATTGTCCTCTCTTTGTTAGTCCTCTTCTCCTTTGCTTTGTCATTTGTTGTCTTTGTCAGCTACTCGTATGAGTAGTGTGTTCCCTTCTTTCAGAACATTGAAATGGAGAATTTCCCTTTTCAATGTCCTACGTCTCGTTATTGTCTTATACAGAAATCATCGTATATATAAATACACTAGCGGTGGCATAGAATATTACCAATTCACTTACCTAACACTCATAATATGACCTAAGGCTCAAAATACACCTATTCATATGGCTTAAGAAAAAAAATATACCTCATTTACAACAAACAAAGTTTAAATTCTCTATCCATTTCCTGAACCACAAATAATTTCCCTATCGCCATCATTAATTTTGCAAGAGAGGGATGGGGCTTGTGCGAATGAGGGAGACGCACCTAATTTCCTCCAACATGTCAACACAATTGTTGACATTTCTATTTTATATTGCGAGGCTGTCTTTTGTTTTTTATATTAATTTTCTGATTTGTTGTCCAAACGACTCAACAAAACTCATCCTGTATATGGGAAGAAGTATGGATCGTTTCTTGTGCACAAAAGGTGCGAAAGTTAATAAAAAACCAAAAGAACCCCGCAGTAGGATGGATGCTGTTTGCGGGTATCACAGAGAAGTAGGTATGTTGAAATTTATTTCTTCTTTTTTTCTTGTTATTAATTGGATTATCGGGCTATCACAGCTTATATATCACCGAGGCTTTTTGAATGTATTCGTGTGCTATCAATGAATTATAGTGGTGGACTCGGATGCATCCAGGTCACCTCCCCTAATACTAGTAATAATAAATAACCTATAATCTAAATATACTATTGTAACATAATAATAACTACGCTCCTACGTTGTATGCAACCCATTCCGAAGTGTCTTTTCATTTTGGCATAATTTTGTTCCGAAGTGTCTTTTCATTCGAGGTTCGTGTCTGCAATTAGTCTCCACAGTTCGTGTCCACGATAAGAGATGGATGATGTCTAAGACGACGTCACGGATAAGAGGGAATTATAACTGCAAGAAATTATTGTCATCTTGGAATTATTACATCAGAATTTTCTTGTTCCAGTGGTCGAAGAATTTGCTAGAAGTTTCTGGCTATCAGAAACTTCTGCTATATAAGGACAGATGGCGATCGAGACCATGCAGTTGGTTTTGAACCGCACGAGGAGATTGGAAAGTCATAACAGCCGAAGTTGTAATTTTGTGATAAATTGAAAGTTGAGAGTTAACAAAAAGAAGTAATTAGTTTGGATTTGTGAATTAAGTAACTGAAAGGAGATAAAGTGATTTGAGAAGAAAGAGACCTTGTAAGGAAGGAGTTTGCGAAGAATAGTATAGTGTGAACTTGAATTGTTCTATAGACTAGAAAATAAAGAAATAATTTCACAGAATATCGTTTTATCAACTCGAGCTCTAGCTCGCATATTACATTGGTGTCAGAAGTGGGATAAAACTTATTCTGTGAACAACTATTTCCGTGGTGTGCAATGGCACAATAAAAAAAAAAAAAAAAAACGATTTCTCTGTTGAGTAATTAGTTGCGCAAAATGGGTCGCAAATTGGGAAAACTAACTATAATTCAATTAAAGGCAGAGCTCAGTAAGCGGAATCTCGACACAACTGGGGGAAAAGATGCCCTACTGATTCGTCTGGAAGAAGAAATAAAGCAGGAAGGAGAAAATCCGCATGACGTAGAGTTTAACGTGGGAGAGGAACCAGCAAGTACAGTAGCCGACCCGGATATAACAAGTCTGCTCCTGCAACTTAAGTCGGTCATGGACGAACAAAGGAAAACAATGGAAGACCATCTCTGGAACTTAAGCTCGATAACCAAAAGAAAGCAATGGACGACCAAAAGAACTCTCTAGAACTTAAGCTGGACGAACAAAAGAAAGCAGTGGACGAACAAAAGAAAGCAATGGACGAACAAAAGAATTCTCTAGAACTTAATATGGACGAACAAAAGAAGCAATGGACGAACAAAAGAATTCTCTAGATGCTCTGGAAAGCAAACTTGATGAGCAAAACAGGAACTTGGAATCTAAATTCGAAGCGATCGAAGAGAAAATCGAGAAGGTCGAGACGCAACTCGAAAAAGTCGAAACTAGATTCGATGAAAACTTTGAGAAACATGAAACTCAGTTCGGGAAGTTAGAGACTCAGTTTGAAAAAGTGGATACGCAATTCGAGAGAGTAGGAAAGCAAGTCGAAAATCTTGCCAAGGAACTCAGCAACGTGAAGAGACAGAAAGCACGGGAATATTCCACTGACGATCTGAGAAGAAAAGAGATGCAGCCCAATATCTTCGATGGTCAAACATCATGGCCAACTTATAAGAGACAATTCGAAGCGGCCACAATGACCAATAGCTGGGATGATGAAGAGAAGTCTATTGCACTCACACTTGCATTGAGGGGTCCAGCTGCGGAGCTCTTGCAGATCATTCCGGAAGATAAACAGCAGAACTACGACTCTCTGGTTCAGGCTATCGAGATGCGGTTTGGGGATGAACACATGCAGCAGGTGTACAGGGTTCAGCTGCGTAGTCAAGTCCAGAAAAGGGGGGTAACGTTCCAACAGTTGCAAGCGGATATAGAGCGACTAGCCCATCTTTCATACCCTGAAGCCGGTGAGGAGCTTATCAACGAAATGGCGGTGGAAGCTTTTATTCAGGCCATAGAGGACAGACAACTGCAAATGGCTGTAAGGATGGCTGAAAAGCGAACACTCCCTGAGGCATTGGCATTCGCTTTGTCAATGAAGGCTGTGGACCAAGCATACCAGGGAATACACCGTGTCAGGGAAATGTCCGTCGTGGAATGCTCATGCCAGCGAACAGCCGTCATGGATGAAGACAAAGCTCGCGGAAGTCAAATCCGTTGCTGGAATTGCAACCAAACCAGACACCTACAACGGCAGTGCAGAAGTGCACCTAGACGAGGAAATTGTCCACATTGTGGAACTAGGAGAAGCAGAGAGGAAGCATCCTGTCGGTCAGACTTCAAAAAACCAGCAGTCGGGAAATCATTTTATCTACTCGAGCCGTAGCTCGCACATTACACTATAATAAATGATCTCCGTAAAAAATACATAAATAAACTATATATGTATTAAATAAATAGACTCTGTGATAAATAAATAAACTCTATAAATAAATAAATTCTACAAATAAATAAACTCTATAAATAAATAAATAAATAAATATTATACTCTATATATATTGGACGTAAATCAAATACCTACATACATATATATAACAGATAATCCGGCAACGGCATGCATGAGGGTGTCAATTGTGTTTTCTATCACTTTCATCTAAGTGTGTAGATCTTTGGCGTGGTATATGCCCACCTTTACGCCTCTTAAACTGCCTATCTCGTATAGGGAGTTCCCTTCAGCTTTTAAAACTATTGATTTTAAAAATGTGGGTCCTAGCTTAGCATTGTAATTGTCAGGTAAACTGCTTTGTTTGAAATTTCGTCTATATAATATTTGTCCTTAATTATATTTGACATCTCTACTTCGAAGGTTGTATGTTTTGGTCGCCTTCTGGTGTGCTAGCCTTGGATTGTCAAATATTTTACTCTTAATTAGCTCTAATTTGTTCTTATTGTTAATAACTTCCATGTCCATATCTTTGACCGTATCTAGTTTGGGCACATTTCCTATGATGTCGCTCCCGCCTGTTGTACCATGTGGGTACCAAACACTGCGTAGTAAGGTTCAAACACTTCCAGGTATTTCACTACCTCAGCTGCCGTTGCCTTCTTAATAGGTTTACAAAAGAGAAATGTTTGTGTCCGTTCTTCGTACGTGGGCATGGTCGTATAAAGTCTATATACAGTCTCTGGAAAGGCCGCTCCGTAATGGTCTGTTGTCCTATCGGCGGGCGAGCAATAATGTTGAGGGGTTTGCTGCATTTCCAGATCTCGCATGTCTTGACTAAGTTTTGGACATCTGCCTCAATTTTGCCAGGGTCTTCTAAATACCTCCGTGACCTGTAGATAGTGAATTGTGTGCAGCTTCCACTAGACTCCCACGCAACTCCTTCGCGTCACCAGTTCGTATGTCAGTTCTTTTGTATACAAATCCGTCGGATAAGAAAACGTCTGGTAGTCAGTCTTTGTTTTTGTTTTTTGTCTTTCATAAATCGTCGTACTCCTCCGAGGAAGAGTATGGCGAATTAAGGTCAACCTCCAGCATTACATTCTCAGGTTTGAGCTCATCCATGTGAACCCGTGAGAGGGACTACATTTTGGACACATTTCCTATGCTCGATCTGGAGTCAAACCCTTGCAGGTTTAGGCTCCATCTAGCCAGACGGCCAGACAGATCCTTTTGGGTTATTAGCCATTTCATTCATTCATTTGTAGTGCATTTTTATTAATCCATTTATTAACTTACATACTAGACAAAACGCTTAAAACTAGCGTAACCAACTTAGCTATTCTTATTCTAACTTACTGGCCCTATGCGGGCGCTCTAAGTTAAACCTAATACTTAAAACTATGTCTTTCGGCGAACTTGAAAATTGTTTATTTATTTAATTTTTTAATTTTAATTGTTACTAAGAAAATTATTACAGAAAAAACTTAGGGAATGAACTTTTTTGGTTTTAGTATTCTTATATATATAACTTAACAAACTACCTTAAAATAAACCTTAAAACTGTCTTATTCTAAATTAGCCTCTCCTATTCTACCTTACGTATTTTTATACGTAAATTTTTTTTTTGTTTTTTTTTTTAATTTTAATTTTTTTTTTTTTTATCGGGTGCTGTTTTTTTTGTATTTTTGCATCCAAGTGCTGTGGATTTATGCTACCCTGGATTAGGAGGAAACGACGAAGGATTTCCTCTCTTTCGGATAGTCACCAGAAATGACCGTACTGACGTTGAACGTCATAAATATCGTGACCCGATACAGCCCTACTAAACCGAAGACGCTCCACACTATCGTGTGCAACATCTCTGTCGTAATTGAGTCGCCTATCCACAACCGTCTTAGCAACGTGGAAAATTAGCGGCACCGCCAATCTGTCCTGGATTCGACCCCTCTTATCAAAATAGAGGAACGCCTCTGGGGGAACAAAGCCGTTAAGGCGCACTCTCTCGTGATACTCGTAATTGGGGTAATAGCCCCGGAAATCAGGTTGTTCGTCAATGTGCCTTCGAATCAGCTTGATAACGAAATTATCCTCTCTTATTAGGTTAGCCCTGTTGTAGAGGACCTCATCGGGATAGAATTTTATGTACTGGGACTCTGGTGTTCTGTACAAATGAAGGCAAGCCCGAAAGCAAGCCCCCTCAAACACCCGGATCTTTTCCAACAAGCTTGCTCCCACGTTGAACCACACGGGGCATCCATATACGAGCATGGGCCTAATGAGGGCCATGTAACAGATTACCTTTACCCTTGCATCGATTCTATGAGATCGCTCGTGTAAATGTTCAAAGGGATTGGTGAATTAACCGCACCTTGTTGCAGACCGTTTTTAATTAGAAATGTTCCAGCATTCTGGTGAGCATGTTATGAAATATGTACAGCAGTGGTTTGCTTATGCCCAGCCTGCTCAGCTTGTAGAAGAGTCCCTCTAGCCATACGGTGTCGAAGGCCTTCCCCAAGTCAATCCAGGCAGGCACCACTTAAGCAATGTTCTATTGATCACTTTTTCGAATACATTGCTGATGTTCGGAAAGAAACTTATCGACCGGAGATTTGCCGGATTGGAGCTCCATCTTCGATATGTACGTGGGATGTACCCTTTCACCGGCGACGACATTATTTGCCATGTTATCGTCATTGAACTTGGTAAAACCTATGTTCTCAGATCGCCAGTGCTCTATATCATTTCGAAGGTAGAATTTGTACACAAGGACGCGATTTTCAAGGTCGTGGTTCGGGCAAATGGTATCATTCACCTTGTACACTTCCTGGAAAGTCGCTCCTAAAGCCTCTACCTTCTCCTGCGGATCTTCGATCAAAAAGAAGTTGTCATCCTCTACTGCGTTATCTGGATCTGTACCTGCTGTTATAAGTATTCGTCCATTGTTCGTCGTTCGGGGAATCTTAAGACATGGAAGGTCGTTTTGATTATTCCTCCGAAATATTTTATTTATTTGCGGGAACATACTCGGGTTGTTGGATTTTACAGCCCGAATTTTGTTGTTCCAATGCAAATTTACAGAAAGTCTGTAATTTTCTCTAATTAATTTCTGGAGGTTTTTAATCAACGACTTCAGCGTCCTAACCTCATAGTTTTGTCTGTCAGTAAACTGTCTGTACAAGATTTTTAGTCTCGACAGCAGTCTACTTTTGTGTTGGTGTAGTGCGTCAATTGTTGCATTGCGGAATATGTTTGCGTTGTCAGTATGTTGATACCGAGGTATCGTATTGTCCATAGTTCGTTTAATTGCCTCGTCCATTTGTTTTAGGCACCAGTCAATCTCCTCGTTTGACAGATTCCTATTGGACGGTAGGTAGAGCGAATTCGAGGAGTGTGCTCTCGTCACAGTTCTTGAGAAGCGAGTCCAACGCGTCCTACTATAATTGTAGGAGTACGTCTGGACAAACTCCTCTAACTCCGCAATTTCGTTGGGAATCGTTATTACGGCACTGATTCCGCAATGGTCACTGTCATGCACAAATGTGTGCAGGCAGTTTATAGTTTGTCGGTCCATGTCGGTCAGTTGTAACCGTACGTCGGACAGCAGTAGTAGCTTTCAAATCGAGTTTATACTCGACACTGTGCCGACCCCACCAATTGAATAGTAGGTTCCCTCTAGGATTAGGTGTGTTATTTCCCCAATCTCTATGTTTGGCGTTAAGATCTCCGGCCGTGATGAAATAATTCTCCTCTCGAGCTCTGAAATAAATAAAGTAGATTGAGTAGCTTCAGGTGCATAGAGTGCGACCAAGTACATCCTCTTTCCACTACGGAGAGGGATGCACACGATACACGCTTCCAGCTCCTGGAACCTTCGCACATCACCGCTGTACATTACTTTAAATTGCAGTTCTTTGCGTATGAAGATCGCAACACCTCCTCCTTTTGTGGAGTTGGGTCGGTCTCTTCTGACAATATTATATTTATTGTGCCCCAATTTGTGATTCTGGGATAGCTTTGTTTCGCTAACCATAAGCACATCAGGGGTTTGGTCTTCTGGCAACTTAAACAATACGGCTCTTCGCTCGATCTTAGTCAGTGAATTCACATTCACCGCAGGGATCTTCAAGAGTTGCTCCTCCATATTCGTACCCATTACGACTGGAGGTGCGTTAGGCTCGGCAGAGGTGCGTAGATCTGGCCCACCCGCTTCGCCTGCTCCTGTCCCTGACACTGAAGCTGTTCCATCTACCCTTGAATAGAGAGCAAGATGGCCCGCAAGTCAGTTTGAGCCTCCGGTGCTCTAGGCACTGGGGCCTGAGAAGTAACCTTCGGTCTTTTCTGTTCCGCGTTTCCCCGACCTGCCGCCATTTGGGCGTAGATCACTTGGGGAGTGACGGATTGTGTTTGAATTGGACCTTCTCCTGACGAACCAGATTTACTTTCTTACAATACTGGAACTTAGGACAACCCCGATTGCGGTGTGTCCCGAGTTCTTGCATAAAGCACACGAGAGCTGGCTCTTAGCTGCCACTCCATCTTTACCCAGAGTGCATTCCTCTGCTTTGTGATTCTTTCCACATTTGACACATCGAGGCTGCATTTCGAAGTTCGACGCGGCGTGCCCGAACCTTTGGCAGTGAACACATTGTAAAATGTGTTCGCTCCTTCTTAATTTTTCCCAGGCGACAACCTGGTAGTCTAGGACTTTAATACTCCTTAGACCATCTAGTTTTCTATTGGGTGAAAGCTGAACTAGGAAGAACGGCAGTTTCCGCTTCTCCCTTTTTGCCTTAGCTGTGGTGAATGGCTTGACCCCTACAAATTCGAGCTCGTTGCACTCTTTCTCTTTAAGCAGCGCAAGGAGCGTCTCCGGATCAGTAGACGGATCTATCCCCCTCAGCAGCATTGTTTGCCGCTTTTCCCCCTTCGGGATGAAGGAGAAGAACTCCGTCGTCGTGTCCTTTAACAAATCTTTAATTTTTTTATACTGTTCCACTGTATTGCAGTGGATAGCGTGCCTGTCTTCATTTAAACGTTTAATAGAAAAATTGTTGTCTATGGCCGACTTACATAGTTTAATGGTGTCCATAAGCTCAATCTTGTACGTATTTATTGGCGGTACCCTCGCTTTTGTCGTCGTCTTCGGTTGCTGTTGATTCTGCTGTGGTTGTTGCTACTGTTGTTTCTGCTGCTGCTGCTGCTGCTGCTGTGGTTGTTGTTGAGATTCTTGCTGCGTTTTCTGCTGTTGTAGTAGTTGCTACTATTTTGCAGCTGTTGTTGTTGCTGTTGCTTCTGCTGCAATATTTGCGGCTGTATTGGCTATTGCCGCTGGCTTTCTGGCAGCTGCTGCTGAAGTAGTTGTTGTTGTTGAGCACGCTGGAGCTCCTGTTGCCGCTCTCTCTCTCTTCTGGCCATTTGTTTAGCCTTTATGGCATGCACCCTTTGTTCGAGATGCCTGATGCTGCTAGTCAGAATCTTGACTTCTTCTTCTTCATCATCTGCTACAGTTGTTTTTGAGCTCGGTGCCCCTTCACTCGCTCCACCTGACAGCTGTACAGCTGAAGCTGATGTGGATTGACGTTTTACAAGGTTGGGAGAAGGTTTCAACTTCCTTCTCCTTTTCCCCTTACTTGCGGTTGCCACTGTTGCTGGGTGGCCTGTCTGTTCTGCATCGGCTGATGCTTTCACCCCACCAGCTGGTCTCGCTAATGGGAGCGCGGACCGCTCACTCTCCATCGGTTTTCACTTATTTTCAATAAATGAAAAAAAAGTCCAGAATTTAATATCCCCCAGTCTGGAATTGAACCAGGGTCATTGGTTTGGTAGAACACCACCACTACCTATAGGCTAACTCGCCACTTGAAAAACCACTGTCTAATATTCTACTTCAAAGCACTACGGACTTAAAGGATAAGCCGAAACATGTCTGTACACTGTGAAAGTCGGTGAACGACTGAGTTGGGGTCAATAGCCACTCCAGACTTGCATGGTCGGTTATTATAGTGAAAGGTAATCCTTCCACATATGCCCTGAACTTCTTCAATGACAAAACGGCCGCATAGCATTCTATCTCCGTTACGCTATGATTCGGCTGGGCCGCATTGAGCTTCTGAGACATAAATGCTTTGGAAGAGCACACTCCCCACACCAGATGTTGAAGCGTCGCATTGTATGTAGAATTGTCTTGTGAATTCCGGGTTCATTAGTATCGGTGCTGTCACTAGAGTCGTCTTAAGTTGTTGAAAGGCTGCCAGTGCTTCGTTCGTCATGTCGAATGTCTTGCCTTTCTTCAGACAGTTCTCAAGTCATTGGGCTTTCGCTGGTGAGAGTACCTGGATTGGAGACCGTTCTTCCGTCGGCGAGTTCGTTAATGATGTTCGGAGCGACCTTGAACGTTTTCCAGAAGTTAAACCCTAAATAAAAGATCTGCTGCAACTTTGGCACAACGAATATTTCTATCTCATGAGAACTGCCACCCCAGGAGACTACTGTATTGAATTGTCCAAGTATGCTTTGGTAGTTTAAGTCTGCCGTTCGTATGTCCCTATTCATCTTAATCATTATGATGCTGCGTCTGTCTGAAAATGCAGTCGCTCCCTTCCCTAGCAACTAATTCAAGCTCCACTATCCAATAGGCCCATGAGCTCCTCGCCGTCTATCCTAATCTTTTGCGTATGGCCTATGTTTACGCTCAAGTATATACAAATAATGTCGCCATTCTATCTGTCGGATCGTACCTAGTGACTGTTTGCTCTAAGGTGCAGATGGATTTAGACGCAAACGACGATTGGTGCGCTAGGAATGAACTTTCAGTTAATCTCCACAAAACCGAGGTGGTTCTCTTTACGGGAAGGAAGAAATTGACTGGTCTAACTTTGCAAGTGCAAAAAGGCGTCATTATTCAACTCTCCAAGGATGCCAAATATTTGGGAGTAATCTTAGATAGCAAGCTTCTTTGGACGAAACAAGTCAAGCTGAAAACTTCCATAACTCTGTCAGTCTTTCGGCAATGCAAAGGTGTTTTCGACAAGACATGGGACTTGTCGCCAAGGAAAGTCCATTGGATCTACATGGCAATGATAAGACCCTTCCTCTCATATGCGTCAGTTGTTTAAATAGGTTTTTTTTTTTTTTATAATCTGCGCGCGCCAAAGGGAGTATTAATACCCTTTAATTGTTTCAGGGCACGGGCGTCAGGGAAAAGGGGGAGGAGGAACAGCGACAGACTGATGTGCATTCGAAGCATGTCGCGTATTGCGGGTGATTTTTTGAAGGGGAGGAATGCACCTGGCTATTACTTCTGCTTTCGCCAAACTCCAAAGAACGGTCTGTCTCAGTTGCTTGAGAGCTTCCCCAGTATGCCTGGTTCTGCTCTAGATGCCTTGATGAATATACCCCTCTGATATTTATATCATGAGGTGTACATTCAGAGCCAACCTCCATTTAAAAAAAAAGTGGTTTCTCATTGGGAAAACACACATCTATCTTCCAGGCAGAAATATATGCTATCCTAATGGCTGCAAACAATATTGGGGAGAACAGGTGGAAGGGGCGAAGAATTTGCGTCGTATCGTAGTGACAGTCAGGCTGCGCTTAAGGCCTTGCTCAATCCTTTAACCATTTCCAAAATAGTTCGAGAATGCAAACCATCCTTGAATTAGGTCGGAAGGTTCAACTCATTGAATCTTGTTTGGGTCCCAGGACACAAAGGGATAACAAGAAATGAGATCTCTGACAAGCTAGACAAAGGTCAGAAGAGAATTTCTCTGAACCTGAACCCACGTTGGGTTTGCCAGCGTCTTCTGTTAGGACTTCCGTTGACGACAGGGTTTTCAGTGAACACAATCGAAGGCATTACTCTCTAAGATGCAGGCAGACTGAATGAATGGTCCCAGTCGTCTGTAAGAAATCCGCGGCTTTGTTGCTATATCTTAGCAGAAAAAACTGCAGACAACTTACTGGCGTTGTTACGGGCCACTTCGCCTTTGCCAAGCGCCTCCATGTGCTAGGTTTGAGCGCTACCCTTGTCTGTGACTCTGGTGGAGAGGGCGATGTCACTGCGGAACATTTCGTATGTGATTGTCCTGCCTTTGCTCGGATCAGGTGGCAGATTTTCGGTGCTGATGTGGTGAGTGTAGATGACCTCAGCTCTCCATCACAAAAAAAAAACATTAAAATGGGGTTCTCTGCCTGGTTGTACAATGGACCTGTTTTTGAGTCTGAGTGCGCCAGTAGGGTGTACCCGCCCCTACAAAAAAAGTCCCTCTTTCGTCGTCTATTTATTGCACATATTTCCCTTAGCCTCAAAAATTTAAAATAGTTCCCGTTCTTTTCCACCGGCGCTGTCACTTCCTGCTGAAAGATACACTCTCTGACGGCTTTATACTTCTGCAGGCGTTCGTGCAGACTCTTCCTTTGACGGAACTCCTTTTTCGTAGAGGTATTATGACTTTCTGGAACCGTCTCCGAAATTCGGACGTCTTGTTCTCGCTTTCCGGGAGTGTGGTCTTGGTCGGCTGGTTCATCCCGGTCGCACTGCCGACCCTCAGGTTTGCCTGGCACTGTGTATAACTAAAATTAATGTTCCTCTGACCACAACTAAAGCACGTCAGACCATAGAAAGTGTACTGACACGCCGACGGAGTTGAGACAGGACTCCTAGTCAGGTCTGTTCTATTAGTCGAGTTCGTATTGTTTGTTCGGTCAGTCTTCACGTATGTCGGATGTCGGTGGGTCCGGTTACGTTGAAGCGCAACGTTCCCTGGTCTCATAGCTCGTTCACATGTCGTCTGAATTTCGTCTCCGTAGTCATCAAGTACTTTTCCGGGCGCCTACACTCGCAATTTCAGCAATTAACTTTTTAGTTCCTGATAGTTCAGGCCCCTATCACTTTCATTTTCCTGCAGAAATTGCCAAAACCACCTCTCTGCAGAACCTCTTACGAGGTGATCGAAAAAGGTAAATAGTTGGTGGTTGTTGGTACTGTTCTGGCGTTGCAAGGTTTCAACGCCAAACAGGAAACTCTCTAAGGACATGGTTTTCGATGTCCCGTCGAACTTAATACCCCACTTGTGAATATCGACCTTCCTTTCCGAAAACCCTGAAGAAAATGGTTCGGTGAATCGTGGAACCTAGTCATGTCTCTGTTCGTGTAAAGGTACTTGTCATTCGTGTGGTGGATAAAAACTGGTCGGTTAAGTGTCGGTGTAGGTTGATGTAACAGTTCCGTCCAGTTGAGTGGGTACGATTGAGCGAACTGGCCTTGTCGGGTGTTGTCTTGTCGTCGGTCGTTCGCCGTAGGTGGTTCCCTCTGCGCAGCTGCGGAGAGTTCCAGGTTGCAGATCTTGTAGCTGATCACCTTGATGTTTTCCTGGAAGGTAGCCATCATGCCGTTCATGCTATCGGCGAACACCGACATGATCTCAACCTGGTTCTTCCTTACTAAATAAGTCCTATTCACACATACTTTAGCATAAACAGACCACTGAAATTTTGATTGGCTCATCGCTCTATTCAATTTATTATAAAATTTTAAACTTAAAAAACTACTATTAAAATTAAACACCTATCCTTTCTGCCAAGCATACTCACGGTTTTCTTTCCTTTTTTTTTCTCAGTCCCCCGTTGTCCTGCCGGCAGCACGATGAAGGTTGATCCTCTCCTATTACGGAGATAAAAACGCGTCCGCAAAAAAAAAAAATCTACCGTCACAATTCTTAGCAGAAATTAACAAACTTCACTATATCCTAGCCTTACTCTAATTTGACCACTAATTTAAAATTAAAACAACTAAAATTCAAAATTTAAGCAACTAAATTCCACTAAGATCCAAAAATTAACCAACTAAACCAAAGAAAAAAAAATTCTAAGAAAATTGCTATACAGCTAAAAGTTCACTAAGGACTTAAAAAAAATCAGAAGGAATCGAAGCACTTTCAATTAAATTTTAAATTTTCCACTTTCACTAGTGTTCACTGCGACCCACGGAGCACCTCCTGTACGCGTTGATTTTTGGTGGGGGAGCACCTCTTGCTGCCGTTCTTTATTGCGGACCACCGCTACCGCTACCACCGCCTGTACCGGACCTTGTCCAGTTGCAACGGTGTGGTTCCCAACCGGTCCTGACAGGAAAACGGCGAACGACAGGATTCTTCTGGGACCTGTGCTGCCTATCGACTCTCAATGCCTAATGTTTTAAATTAGTTTAGTAATTGCCCACGGGCGCTCCTATTTTCGTTCTACATACCTTTATACCTGATATCGCCTGCGATCACATCCTTTACTTATACGCTTCCCCGGTCTCTGTGCGTCTTCAAGTTTGTCTAATTGAAATTGATCCCACTGAATTTTATTATTCGATCTGGCCAAACTCACCTCAAAAAGGGAATCAACAAAAACAGTTTTCTTCACAGAGGGATTCCGCCTCACTGTATCTGGTTTTGGTTCTTTAACAAAAAAAAAATTCCACTATCAGCGGCAGCGGCTAGCTGTTCGTCTCTTGATTTTTTTTTTAATGATTCTCGGGGTCGATGCTCTACCCGTTGATATCAATCTGGGTTATATGTTTCCGATTGTCCTACTTTTCCCCTTCTTTTCTTGTTTCGACCTTGTCCTCTCTTCGTCAGTCTTTATCCCCTTTTTCTTTGTGATATGTTGTCTTTGTCAGCTGTGAGTAGTGTGTTTCCTTCTTTTTTTTTTGAACATTGGAATGAGAAATTTCCCTTTCCAACGTCCTACGTCTCGTCATTGTCGGTTACAAAAATTTTCGTTTCAAAAATAAAATACTGAACGTTAATATACATAAATACACTAAACCTGACATACAATATTGTTAACTAACTTACTACTAATATAACTAATATGACCTACGAACACTACTCACCTAATCTAAAACAAAAATGTTGACCAACAAAAATAATATATAAACATATAATGTAAAAATAATGGACAAACGAATTCTACGTTCTTTACCTAAGCCCTGAACCACAGATAATTTCCCAATCACCCTCATGTCAGCTGAATGTTGACATTTTTTTTTTTTCTAATTTTTCTTCGGTTTATTTTTTTTTTGGTTTAAAAATTAAAGCAAACTCACCACTGGACTTGGTGGGTGCGGGGTTATGCGTAAGAGAAGAAAAAAACAACAAAGAAGGAAGGACAAGCTGCAGTAGGGATATTGCCTGTGGACACCCCACAGAACCAGGTATGTTGGCATTTTTATTTGTTTTTTTTTCTATAATTCATTTCCGAATTTTAATTTCAATTTAATTTCGTAAAACACCAAAACCCACCCCTGGAATGGGGTGTGTATGTGTGCGAGGACGCACAGGAGCACCATCAGCCAGGAGGAGAGGATGCTGATATCAAATTCCATAGAGAGATCGCCGGAGAAATTGTCTGGCTACAGGTACCTCTTTTAATTTTTCTTTTCCCTTTTTTTGTTGTTGTTATTGGACGGGGCCCTCATAACAAAACCTAAGTGGTCTACCGAAAGGGGAAGAATGTTTACATAGGGTAAAGTTGGCGGATGTTTAATTGGGTTTATGTAGCCTATTGGTTGCTCGAGGCTGACGTGAAAAAATGTAGGGTGTCGTCGATATTATTTCGGTCTTTTTCGAAAAATCGGTCTAATTGTTGACAGGTGTTACTGGTGTTCTCCAGTTCATGAAAATTAAAGTTAGAAATTCTTGAAAATCTCGTTTGTTGGCTTGGGTTTGATTTAATTCTAGGTGTATCTGGATTGGTAGATGTGCGTATTACAGGTTCATATTTTTGATTTTTATACCTACTCGTAATATGACCGAAATTGGTTGTGCTGTTGAAAGGATTTTGATATGTTTGGAGTTGATGGGCCCGTTGCCCGTCCCTTTCTCTAGTGGCTAAGGGTCTTGGGTTCGCAAGGCAAGAATTTTATTGCCAATTGTTTGGATAGCCTCTTTTTTGGGGGTAACGGTGGTTATAGTATGAGTAGGGTTTATATTGGGTCAAGTTTCTAAACTTCATGCAACACGCTAGTGCCGTGGCCAGTGAATCTGGCTGCATAGATCTTACCCTTGACCCTAAGGGTTCTTTGAGTCCACTAAGGAACGAATTTAGACACATCTCGGAATATAAATCCTTTTTCGCGGTTATAACTTGATCTTCCTCTCCGTGAATGAGAATGTCATTACATAGTGCGGATTGTAGTTCGATAATTTCTCCGTGTTTTTACCACGGAATTGTAAATTTGGGGTTGTTAAGGAAAATGGATGGACGATGTAAATTCGATGGACTTTACTTCCAATACTTTAGAACAAAGAAAAGTATGTATATATGTAAAAAAAAAACTTAATATAAGAAAAATAAAAATGTATATACTTGCTTATAAATACATACACACTCGAAATAAAGGGTCACCAGGGGGTGTTACTCATACAAAGACTAAGATGTCAGAAAAAAATTGCTTATTAGTCCAAGTGACTAGATCGCAATTATGTGGGAGGTGGTTTTAGTTGGTAAAAATCCGGCATGCTGATTACTCGGATCATCAGTATCTTTTGAAGATCTCCCCTTCCTCTAAAAAAAGAAAAAAAATATATGTAAAAAAAGAAAACGCACCGATCTAAACGTTACAAGGTTCTTTATTCGAGTGTACTTTAACTTTATATTTAAGAGTATTTATGCCTTTGTCATTTACTTTAGATTTTGGCGCGAAATACAATTTGCCAATGTATTTGTTTCATATATTTAGAAGATTTGAATGAAAATGTATTAATTTACAAATGTATTGATTTTAATATTATAGCTACAAAAACATTGAATTTAGTGTTGTTTCACTTGGTGTCGTCTCTCTGTTCTGCAATCTTTTAATCGCCAACATTCTCCCCAGCTGTGAACGGAGTTCGCAAATAAATGTCTTCGCCCATAAATGTCTTCAATTTTCATGCTTCATTTCAGGATCACCCTGTGACCTTTGCTGCAGAACCAATCTACTACATACGGAAATACGTGGAGTGATAAGACAAACACATTACTGGTCGATGCCTTTGATCTATCAAGGCGATGATTGGTTATTAATAATTATCTCCTGGCCTTCTCTTATTACTACCATTATATGTGCCCGTCGTTGTCCGGCTTTCCTTTTCGCACTTGCGTTGGTCTTTGGTCTTCGGTTTATAAATGGAATGCTTTGGACATGAACACCGTAGTAAATGGAGTCGCGTATTGAATTTCGGTTGTGTTGTGTTGTTATGTTTTAGTTTATTAAATTTATTTATTTTTTTTTTTCGTAAATGTCTTCTGAACAACGAGGGATGATTTATTTCAGAGTGAGTTATATATATTTGTCTTTTATTTATATACATTGATTATTTATACATTGATTATTTTATCAATGAACCTTTACCGGTTCATAAAAAGTTTGGTTTATTTTGGTTTTTTTTTTTCTTTTTGTTCGCGATTTGCGGCGGTTCGCGGTAATTCTGAGTTTGAGTGCAAAAAATAAAATAAAAATTTAAATGTGTGCATTTTAAGTTTGTGTGGAGTGCAATAAAATAGTTTTCAATTTGAGTGCAGAGAAATTTTACTTTTGTTGTGCATACATAGATTACGTTGTCGGTCGAATGCGTTGGTACGCGTCGAGTTGATACACAATGCAGTGTTTTGTTTATGTGCGATGTGCATACTATTGTAGTGTGATTCAATGCAAGCACACAAAGTGGAAATGAAGAACCATTACACAACACATTCCACACATTCAAACGAAAGTGTCATATGGCATTCAATTGAGGTCGAGAGTGATTCACGCTACGTAGAAGTTCACTCCATGTGGTTCATATTTTATTTTTTGCGAATGAACATTGGAATAAAGGCAGTCTTAAACCTAATCTAGACTCGCTTCACTGCGGCTGTAATTTGTCATAAACTTACAGCGAGCTGCGTTTTAAACAGCTTAAGAAGAGCTTGCTGCGCTTGGTACAGCTTAGGGGGTAGGCTCCGTATTAGACGAACACCACATGGCGATCCTGCCAGCTTCGAAAACCAAAACGGAGCTGGAATACCAAAATATACCTGAAGCAACTAGCGGACGAATAGAAGCACCGGTGTACAACCCAACACCAAGGACCGCGGGACCGAAACCCCTATCGATCGAATACTACAGAAAGAGGCAGCAGGGACAACAGGAGAACGAATATCAACAGAAGAAAGAACCAGAACAAAAAATTAATAGACGAAAGCGTAGCGGCAAAAAAGTGAAACTCCGCCAAGAAATAGCAGAATTACACAGGGTAATTCCAATAACTCTGGACAGGAAGCAAAAGCAACTGCTGATTAAAAGGCTGCACGAAGTAAAACAAGATGGGCACATCAAACTCCAAGGACGAAATCATAAATGACAACCTAGAGGCCAACAACAACAACAACACTAGCGTTAATGATAATTTAATTTATGTAATACTAGTTATAGTAATAATATTGTTGATTTTAAAAGTAAACAGTCATTATAAAAAATATGTTAGAAAACAAATTATAAGAAATAGAATAAACCATGTTTAAGAAAATAAAATATGGAAAATTTTAAATTAGTTACAGAGTTATTGAAAAACCTAAAGAAAAATCCGAATAGGGAATACACTAAAGAATTCATAGCAGAAAAAAGATTAGAGATAGAACAGATTTGGGACAATATATGTAAAGATATAGAACAGGAAGAACTAGAGGAAGCAAAAAGATATTTTGATACAATTGTAGACCAGATTAATACACTTTTATAATCAAAATTAGCAAAATTACCAAACATAAGAATTGATGAAGAAAGAAATGGTAAGATTTGACATATTAACAGCTGTAAAGCTGGTACAAGAATTTGATGGTGACCAAAAGAAATTATCTAACTTCCTAGGGTTAATAGAGTTCTATAGTGAAACCTTAGCTGACAACAATGAAAAGAAGAAACTGATCGACTTTATACTGACAACCAAACTAACTGAAAAGGTAAAAAATAAACTACTTACAGAAACAAGACCTGAAAATCTACAGACATTAAAAAGCAACAAGTAAACCTATTAAAAACACATAATTAGTTAGCTAAGATGCATCAAGGCAATGCCAGCATAAACACATATGCTGAAAAAATAATAGCACAGTTAAATGAAATACAAATAGCTGCTCAGGGAAAAACTAACAAACAGGTTATTGTAGCACTAAAGGACCAATTAGGTCTAAATGCCTTCAAAAACGGTCTAAATGAAGGAATTAGGGCAGTAGTGCAGGCTTTAAGAGTAGAGAAGCTCAGCGAAGCTATACAAATTGCATCAGAAGTAAAATCAACACCCTCACAAAATAACATAATGCGCTTCGGAGCAAGTATGAGAGGAAGATTTTAGAGGCAACGTGGAAATTTTAATCCACATTCAAATAGCAATAACTATGATCATAACAACAATTACAGAGCAAGAACTGATAATTTTAGCAATAGGGCAAGGAGACAGTTTAGTTATAGAAGGAATAGAAACAATAACCAACAGCATCGAGGAAATACACAGCATAATGACAGGTCGGAAAACACGGGTATCCCCGGTCAACAGAATCGGGGAATAGGATTCAGCAGAAGAAATTTTGTTAGCATTAAAATAAAAAAAAACATAAAGGAATATTCACCTTTCTGGTGGATACAGGCGCAGATATTTCTGTCTGTAAAAATAATGTGACAAGAACAATAAACCATAAAACAGTATGTCAGATAAACGGCATCACAAACAAGACAATATTTTCGGAAGGTACAACTGAATTAGACTTATTAATAGGGGATAAAATAGTAAAGCATCAATTTCACATTGTTAATGATGATATGAATATACCAACGGATGAAATATTAGGACGGGATTTTCTGAGAACCTATAACTGCAAAATAGACTATGAAACATATGTCTTGATAGTTTATGCAGAAGAAGAGGAAATAACTCTGCCGATGAATATGAACATGAAAGATCTGAGCAAACTAACAATATCACCAAGAACAGAGATGATCCAAGTAATAGATATGCAGCTTAGTGAAGACAGTGTAATTATAGGAAGGGAAATAAAACAAGGAGTATTTGTGGCCAATACTATAATTCCAGCAGATGGTTTAAAACACACAAGAATTATGAATACACAGGACAGCATTGCAACAATTGAAAATACCATGATCGGAATACAGCCTCTGAAACACTACAAAATATTATGTTACAAGAACACCACAAGTCAATGCGAACGGCTCGAAAGGTTAAGGAAAGAAATCAAGATTGATAATTCGAATAAAACAACAACAGAAACAATCTTGAAAATATGTGAAGAATTCCAGGACGTATTCCATCTTGAAGGAGAAACCTTAACTGTAAACAATTTTTATGAACAGCATATAAAAAAGACAGAAGCCAATCCAACGTATAGAAAAAAATTAACAGATTACCACATGCACACTTAGAGGAAATAAATAAACATGTATCAAACCTGGTACAGGAAAACATAGTAGAAAGATCAGTTAGTCCATACAACTCCCCACTTCTAATTGTACCCAAGAAAAGCAACAGCGGTCAAAATAAATGGAGATTGGTGGTAGACTTCAGGTCGTTGAACAAAAAGGTGGTGGACGACAAATTTCCAATAACCAGATTGGAAGATATACTAGACAGACTAGGCAATGCAAGATATTTTTCGACACTGGATATGACAAGTTCATTTCACCAAATACCACTACACGAACAGTCAAGACTATTTACTGCATTTTCGACGAATGAAGGCCATTTTCAATTCAAAAGACTTCCATTTGGGCTAAAAATATCAACTAACAGTTTCCATACGATGCTATCAATAGCTTTGAGCGGATTACAAGAAGCAGCATTTCTATACGTGGATGACATAATAGTATTTGGTTCAAACTTGAGAGAACATAACGGGAACTTTATCAACGTGCTCGAGAGACTCCGCAAATATAACCTAAAACAAAATCCAGGAAAATGTGACTTTCTAAAACAAGAAGTCGTATATCTTGGACACCTAATAACTGCAGATGGAATTTGCACAGATCCAAAGAAATACGAAGTAATTAAAGCATATCCTGAACCAAAAAACGCTGATGAAGTAAGAAAATTCGTAGCCTTTTGCAACTATTATAAGCGATTTATTCAAGATTTTGCTAACATAGCAAGACCTCTTAATCAATTATTTAGAAAAAAAAAACAACTATTTACTTGGAATGAAGACTGCATTGCAGCATTCAAAACACTGAAACAGAAATTAATGTCACCGCCAGTATTGAAGTATCCTGATTTCTCAAAACCATTCATTCTAACAACAGATGCTTCTAATTTTGCGTTGGGAGCAGTCCTATCGCAAGGAGAAATTGGAATGGATAGACCAATAGCATATGCGAGCAAAGCACTCAATAAGAACGAACTAAATAAACCTGTCATAGAAAAGGAGTTATTAGCAATTCACTGGGGAATAAACTACTTTAAACCATATATTCGGAAGAAAATTTATAGTTTACACCGACCATAGACCACTAGTAAGCTTATTCTCGCACAAAAATCCTTCATCTTAGTTAAACAGAATACGTGTAGACTTAATGGATTATGATTACGAAATAGTATTCAAACAAGGAAAAATGAATACAAAAAACAAGAAAAGATAAAAACTGTGCAAAAGCCTTAGACTCAAATGTAGGGACTGATCACATGCACATATGGGACTGTACATCACTATCTGACATAACGCGGATGAAGAAAATTGAATTTAAGGAAATGAAAAGTATAGAAAAAGGAGCCCAAAGAAATAAAGTTATAATAGCAGCAAATACTGTAATTGTGGAATTTAGCGATAATTCTCTATCAGAGTTAAAATTGATCTTGAAGAAGCTAATATTCATGATGAGCAATGCAGGTGTTAATAAACTAGCTCTAGCGAGAAATAGTTTAATATTTAAAAAAAGTGAACGTATACGAATTCAAAAAGATATTTAATAAGCTGCAGAAGAATAGAAACATTGATGAATGTTTAGATATTTTAATATATGAACCTCCGAAGAAGGTCATAAGTGAAGCAGAAAGCACAGATTAATCGAAGAACAGCATAGCTCTAAGATAGGAGGACATTGTGGCATCAGCAAATTAAAACAAAAATGTGTCTGGAAGAATATGAGTAGACTGATAAAATTATTCATAAACAACTGTGAAACATGCAACAAAGTCAATATAACAAAATATACCAAAGAAAATTTTGTCATAACAGACACGCCGAGTACTTCATTTGATATTATTTCAATAGACATTGTAGGCCCTTTGAGACCTTCAAATGGATTTAGATATATATTAACTATACAATGTGAACTAAAATTTGTGGAAGCATTCCCAATAGAAAACAAAGATGCAGTAAGCTTTGCGAAAGCTATAGTTGAAAGATTAATACTGAAGTATGGATGTTTTAGAAAAATTAAAACAGACAAAGGAACCGAATTTACGAATGAGCTACTAAAGAACATTTATAAACTATTAAATATAGAGAGAATAGTATCAACCCCATACCATCATGAGACATTAGGAGCTTTGGAAAGAAATCATAGGGTATTAAATGACTATTTAATTTAAAGATAATTGGGATGAATGGTTACCATATTTTACATACTGTTATAATTCAATGCCACATAGTAGTACTTCGTATTCACCATTCGAACTAGTATTTGGTAAATCAAGCACACTACCTTGTGAAATTTTAACAAATAAAGAGAAAATATATGCTTTAGATGATTACCTAAATGAATTAAAATGTAAATTAAGACATGCACACAACCAAGCAAAAGATAATCTGTATCAAGATAAACATAAAAGGCAAAATGCACAAACAAAAATAAATGAATCTAATTTCAAAATAGGTGACTATGTATATTTGATAACTCAGAATAGGGAAAAATTTGACAAACCATTTAAAGGTCCATATAAAGTAATTTCACATAATGGCCCAAACAGTTGTATCGTAATAGATGGTAAGGAATATGAAATACATAATAATAATTTAATTAAATCTAGACAGAATTAAGAATAGACATAAGAAGAGAGTATAACTACATCTAAGATTATCATATATCAACATTGTATATCCACATACAAGATTTGCATACTATTTAAGCACGCATTGATCCCAAATTAAGAATGTATTCAATCAAATAATATTTATTTAAATTTCAAGAAATGTAAACAAATATCATTTTTCTGTGGGGGAAGGATGTACTGTGATTCAATGCAAGCACACAAAGTGGAAATGAGGAACCATTACACAACGCATTCCACACATTCAATCGAAAGTGTTATATGGCATTCAATTGAGGTCGAGAGTGATTCACGCTAAGTAGAAGTTCACTTCAGTTCATGTGGTTCATGTTTTATTCTTTGTACCCACCGTTCATAAGTAAAGTAGAGTAGAGTAAGGGGATCAAATTAACAAATTGTAGTATTTTATGTTTAGAATAATTAATGCTCAATGTACATAGTAAAATCTAGTTTTAAGAATTTTGTATAAAAGGAGAATGAACATTGGAATAAAGGCAGTCTTAAAAGTAATCTAGACTCACATCACTGCGGCAGTAATTTGCCATAAACTTACAGCGAGCTGCGCTTTAAACAGCTTAAGAAGAACGTCCTGCTCTTGGTACAGCTTAGGGGGTAGGCTCCGTATGAGACGAACACCACACTATTAAGCATACGGTTAAGCATGCCGTTCGATGGTTGTGATACTGATGGTTGGTGATGATCGGTAATCAGCTGTTTATCATCGATGACGAAGAAATGAATTGACTTGCAGCTGTAGCCCCATTTTGTGTTGTGTTGTGTACGTATGTACAATTGTACATCCATATGTACATGGATGGATCACAGACACCAAGCCGGGCGGGCTGGTGATGCTAAGCTCAGGCGACTGTGGGGGTCACAGGTGGCGGATAGTGAACGGCCTGCAGAAATGGAGGCTAACTGCGAATACCCAATAAGCAGTCCCCGACCAAGAGCGGCAGAGAAGGAGGGCTTGGCTGAAAAGGTTAAAGGAACCCCTATGAACTCTCTGCGACAAGACGAGTAAGCACCGTCTTCCATATATGTGCTTTCCACCTCAAGGTGGCTACGAGGGATACAGAAAGGAGAAAATGGCGAGATCCGGACAAACCCGCCACATCGTAAAATGCGCAGCTTCTTTGCCCGAAAGGGATGCTGCATATATACATACATATATATATGTATATACATAGGTATATATATATATATATAAATAACCATAACCACTACCCTAAAACATTAAGACTGAGCCCAGTAAGGTCTTAATTATGGCATACTGGAAAACGAATTGGAATGACAGCTATGAGGGCTGACGTTTGTAGTATTCTGTTACCTGAGTAAGCAAGAGTGAAATCTTGCAGAAATGGCTTTCAGGCTAATGCTACAAGCGCCTCCATCCCGTTAAAACCTTGGCAGGCCTAAAAGTACGTTCAATGTTTCGTCACCATTAAGTTGGTGGTGTAGGTTCAGATGTAACATTCCTGGTTAGCACCGATCCGGCTCTGGCACAAAACCCCATAAGGGCTTGTGTCAACCCTCGCATGGCCTCACTGCTTGCAAAGACAACCATGGGATCCTTAGGTGACTACACATTCGAACATTGATAGCGGCTTTGAGTGGGGATCCACTAGAAATGATTACAACAAAAACAAACAAAAACACCGGAGAAATTGAAGTAGAGGAGAATGAGGAGAACCCCTTCCAGAGGGGATCAAGGATGCTGAGGTCACCAATTGACCAAGTAGCAGCATCACAAAGAAGTGCGGAACGACGCGAGTCACCCGCAATACGAAAGGTGACGGTCGAACCACCAACCCATAAAACTGACTTCCACAAGTTAGGTGAGCAAATTAGAGGTCTGGTAGAAATGCTGGAAGATGGCAAAAGGCGTTCAATCCACCAAGCGATGCGAGATGCTATCGAAAGCATCAGAGCTCTCTATGAGCTCTCGGCGATTCAGCTACACGATGAGGAAGCAAAGCAAGTGATTCGCCGGAACAACTCGTCGCAAACTTCGCCATGGCTAAAAACAACATCTGAACCCAAGAGAAGGCAAGTTGCAGACGACGAACCCCCGGAGCCAAAACGAAAACAGCAACAGCCACCGAGTGGCGCGGCAGACAACGAACCACCGAAGCCAAAACAGACGCAGAAAAATACATCAAACGATGTTGCAGGCAAAAAGCGCTCGGAGCCAAAGCGTAAACAAAAACAAACTGCATTGATAAACACCAAGGAGAAGGATGAGACCACCGGCGTAGAGACCCCAGTGGTCAGACCTAAGAAAAAAGTTACAGCCACAAACAAGAAGCAAGCGGCAGGAGAAGAAGAATGGGTAAATACCACCAAAAAGAAGATCGCCAAAAAGAAGCAACAAGAGGTCAAAAGACCTAGACCTGACGCTATCGTCATTAAAGCGACGGGGTCCCTCTCATACGCGGAGATACTACGCAAGGTGAAGGCAGACCCCAAACTGGAAACAGTGGGAAAGGCGGTAACTAAAATCAGGAGGACACAGAAGGGAGACCTCCTTATACAATTCAAGGAGACGGGAAATAAGACAAACGAATTTAAAGGCGTCATTAGTGAAGCTCTAGCAGAGCAAGCGAATGTAAGTTCGATTACGCATCGCACTACCCTTGAGATCAAAGACATCGATGAGGTCACGACTATAGACGACGTAATCAATGCAATCGAAGCCCAGTTTGGAGTGAAAGTTTCACGGGCAGATATTTTGTCCCTGCGGAGGGCGTACGGAGGAACACAAACAGCAACGATCAGCTTTCCCGCAGTAGACGTAAGAAAGCTGTTAGAAGCAGGAAGGATTAAAATCGGCTGGGTTAACTGTCGCATGCGCGAACGAACCCTCCTTAAAAAGTGCTTCAAATGTTTAGAGTTTTGTCATCTAGCCTGGTAATGCAAAAGCGAGGAAGACCGCTCCAAGCTATGTAGGAGATGTGGAGCAGAAGGCCACATAGCGAAGAATTGCAACAAGGATCTATCCTGCATGTTCTGCAAGAAAGACCACCCGGACGCCGCGCAGCATGTAGCCGGCAGTAGCAAATGCCCAGTATTTCGGAGAGCTATTACAAGCAAAATACCATGAAGATTCTACAGATAAATCTTAATCACTGTAGAATAGCACAGGACATCCTAGCACAAACGGCCAAGGACGAAAGCGCTGACGTTATTATGATCTGTGAACCATATAAATGTCCTGAAGAGAACAACAATTGGATCTGCGATAAGGCAAAACAGGCGGCGATATGGATGTGTGGACGCTATGCCTTTCAAGAAACAAACGACCAAGCAGTCGGCTTCGTGCGGGCGAAAATAAATGGGATCCATTTTTATAGCTGCTATGCCCGACCCAGTTTGACGGCCAGCGAGTACCAAATAATGCTGGATAATCTAACCACGGATGCGCTCCAGAGAGCCCCAGTGGTTATAGGAGGAGACTTCAACGCGTGGGCAACAGAATGGGGCAGCAGGCTCACCAACAATAGAGGACAGGTCTTATTGGAAACATTCGCTCCCCTAGCGATAGGCATTGATAATAAGGGCCGGACAAATGCTTACCGGAAGGCTGGAGTAGGGTCCATCATTGACATCACCTTTGCGAGCAACTCCATCCTGAAAACCATAAAGTGGAGGGTCAGTGAGGAATATTCACACAGCGACCATCAGGTGATAATACTGGAAATAAAAGGGAAAAAACCAGTCCAGCTCCCAAAACTTACTGGCCCAAAATGGAATGACAGATCTTTCGATAAGGATGCATTCGAAGAGATGTTGAACGGTGATCAAGCTCCAAGCGGAACAGCGGAGACCCTCGCTCACCACCTCACAGGCACCATCACCACAGCGTGCGACGCATCAATGCCTAGGAGAGCAAACACCAGGAACACATCACCGTGTTACTGGTGGAACGAGGAAATATTCGAACTCCGGGCAAAATGTCTGCAAGCCCGGCGTAAAGTCCAACGATCAAGAAGGAGGGCGGATTTCCAACAATGCCTGGACACCCTTAGACTGGCGAGACGTAGCTTAAATAGAGCCATTAAGGAAAGCAAAACTGCATGCTTTAAACGTCTCTGTCAAGAAGCCGACATCAACCCATGGGGCTCGGCATACAGAATGGTGATGACAAAATTAAAGGGCTATAGGACTCCTCAAATAACATGTCCGATAATGCTGAGATCCATAGTAGAGTACCTCTTCCCTCAAAGGCCTGCTGCTATGTGCAATATTATACGAGAAGTCAATCCAGAAGATATTCCTTTAATTACTCACGAGGAACTGCTAAGGGCATGCAGCAAGATAGGTGACAACAAGGCTCCGGGACCCGACGGCATCCCGAACAAGGCAGTAAAGGCAGCTGTAACAAAAAGACCAGACCTCTTCATAACAACAATGAAGCAGTGCCTTGAAGAAGGAACCTTTCCCGAAAAATGGAAAATGCAGCATTTGGTCCTACTGCCAAAAGGAAAGAAGCCCCCAGGAGAACCATCATCCTATCGCCCAATATGCCTATTAGACACCATGGGAAAGATCCTCGAGAAGATAATCTATAATAGATTACTCGCAGTAGTAGAAGAGAAAGGAGCCCTCTCAGATCACCAATTTGGCTTCAGAAGAGCACGATCTACTGTTGATGCCATAAGAGCGGTAGTCGATATCGCCAAAGGTGCCATCGAAGGAGAAAGATGGCTCTACGGCACAAAGGAGTATTGTGCAGTAGTAACGCTGGACATTAAAAACACATTTAACTCTGCGAACTGGTCGTTTATTAGAAGGTCACTTGCCAGGATGGATACGCCATATTACCTGCTACGGATAGTGACGAACTACTTCAACAACAGAAAGCTGAGGTACAATACCGATGAAGGCGTAAAATACTACAACGTAACTGCGGGAGTTCCACAGGGATCGGTTTTAGGGCCACTATTGTGGAACATCATGTACGACGGAGTACTACGATTAGCGTTACCTGGGGGAGTAACGATAATTGGATTCGCCGATGACATTGCAGTCGTGACAGTAGCTAAACAGATCCGTGCAGTAGAATCAGCTACAAATGAAGCAATTGCCCGGATAAAAGATTGGGTAGTATCCGCCGGACTAGAACTAGCTGACCATAAAACAGAAGCTGTTCTTATAACCAGCCGGAAAACTGTCGAATTTGCCAACTTTCAGGTTGGTAACCAAACCATCAGGTCGAAAGAGGCAATTAAATACCTTGGAGTAATGCTGGACAACAGGCTACGGTTTAAAACGCATGTTGATTTTGTTACCAAAAAAGCATCGCAAATGCAGGGAGCTCTCTCGCGTATCATGCCTAACATCGGTGGACCTGGATATGCTAGAAGGATTCTACTCTCTAGAGTTATCACCTCAGTTCTGTTATATGCCGCCCCAGTCTGGGCGGAGGCACTGAGGACGAAGGAGACCAAAAGGAAACTATCGTCATCATACAGACTCTGTGCGCTACGGACAATCAGCGGCTTTCGAACCATCTCTGACGAAGCTGCATTTGTCATAGCTGGAATGGTCCCCATCGATATTCTCGCAGATGAAATGCTGAGGATATATAACAGAAGAGCATTGAGTCATCACGACGCCACTGGTATCAAGGTGATAAAAATTGAAGAAAGGGCAGCGTCAGCAGCTATGTGGCAAGCTCGTTGGGCTAATACAACAAAAGGCAGATGGACATACAAACTTATACCGACAATCCAAGATTGGATAAGTCGAAAGCATGGAGACTGCAACTACCATCTAACGCAGTTCCTGTCTGGCCACGGTGGCTACCGCAAATATCTACACCGATTCGGACACGACAACTCACCATCCTGCCCGGAATGCCCAGGTGAAGATGAGGATACGGAGCACGCAGTGTTTTACTGCACACGTTTCACGGCATGGAGAATTACTCTGCCAAGTCCGTCATTACTCCTCGACCATATGTTACGGTTGGAAGAAAATTGGATGGCAATATGTTCTTTCGTAACAACTCTACAAAAAGAGCTGCGGAGAATAGAAAAGCTAAGAAGAGCAGCAGAAGCAACAGAAGCATCAGAAGCAGCAATACAAGAAGCATAGCATGAATTGCTAACCAGCCCCGCGAAGTAATACCTAACGGCAGTCCCGCGGGGAGAGTGGTTGAAGTGTGTAGGGTGTGTGTTTAGTACGTAGGCGTATTCCTGGCATCGAGTACTCAGGTTTGCGAATCGTGCATGCTAGTAGCACTCGGGCTACTAGTATCTATGAAGATTACACATCCCTGGCGCAATCCAAAAAAAAAATAAAAAAAAAATGTACATGGATGGATGGGTTGAAATGTTGAAATGTATGGGTTGAGTGTTTACAATTTGTATTGTGTTGTTTTTTTTTATATTTGTAATTGTTAATTGAAAAATAAATTTTTAGTTGCTGATAGTTCAGCAAATCACTTTCATATTCCTGCAGAAATTGCCAAAACCATATCTCTGCAAAACCGCTTACGAGGTGATCGATATAGGTAAATAGCTGGTGGTTGTTGATACCGTTCTGGCGTTGCAAGGTTCCAACGCCAAACAGAAAACACTCTACGGCGAGATATTCACTTGTGAATATTGACCTTCCTTTTCGAAAACCCTGAAGAAAATTGTTCGGTGAATCGTGGAACCTCGTCATGTCTCGGTTCGTGTGGAGGTACTTATCGTTCGTGTGGTGGTTAAAAGCCGGTCTGTTTAGTATCGGTGTAGGTTGATCTAACAGTTCCGTCCAGTTGATTGGGTGCGATTGAGCGAACTGACCTTGTCGGGTGTTGTCTTGTCGTCGGTCGTTCGTCGTAATTGGTTCCCTCTGGGCAGCTGCGGAGAGTTCCAGGTTGCAGATTTTGTAGCTGATCACCTTGAGGTTTTCCTGTTCATGCTATCGGCGAACACCGACATGATCTCAACCTGGTTCTTCCTTATCGCTTGAGACTACCTTTTGTATCTCCTGTGTAATCCGTCTTGTGTTCTCCACAGTCTTACTCCGCAAGTCAGTTCGGTCGTCTTCGTCGTCAGAAGTTTGTTGTCCAACCCTGGTCTCTGCTACAGTTGCTGTCGCTTAGTTGCCTAGCGACAGACTTAAACGTTGGTTACGTTGTCGTTCAAGTTCTCTAGTTTGTAGTGTTGCGTCTGTTGTAGATCGTCCGTTTTGTATGTCGTTCAAGTCAACTAAGAATTGATCCATTGAAAGGGTTCTTTGCTCCAGGCCCTCCCGCAACTCTACGGTGGACCAAGTTACCTTCTGTCTTATCGTCGCAGTATGGTCTGTCATGTTAAAGTTCGTAGGGTAATTTCCGTCATCTTGTCCAAAGAACAGGCAGTCGTTGGTCGTCCCTTGTCGTACGCATCTGCCGTTAGTCCCTTTAACAGGTGGCAAGTTGTGTCCTTCAGTTCCTTATTGGCGTTCCAACCTTGCCCTCAGACGCGATACCCGCATTCCTGATGGAACTGCTCTTTGGGATCCAGTGTTCTTAAGTACAGCCCCTAAGTTTCTACTTTCTCCCTCCATATCAAAAAAATTCAATAAATCCTACTTCACTATTTGAAATACGGATTGAGGGGTAGGAATAAAATAATAGTAAAAATAGGTGCAAAAAAAAACAAATAGTAGTACGAAAAAAGGTAAAAAAAATGCGAAACCTTAAAAAAATAGTAAAAATTTTAAATAAAATTAAAAAAAAAATATATGGAATAAAAAAAAAACTCGTATGTGTTTAAAGTGGTGAAATATGTACGTATGTGCTTTGGTGTAAGGATTTTTGATTAGGTTTTCCAGCAAAAATTCTGTAGATACAAGTCTGTCCGTACTCGTTAGGGTAATGTCAATATCGTCGAGTAGAGACTGATGCCTCGGATACTTGACGACTTGTTAAAGTCGATCCTTTACTTCCTTACCACTACTTGTGTTCCAGACACTGTGACGTCATCAGGCAAAAGGGCCTCACATGGGACACACCTTGATGTCAACAACGCCCCCACAAACGTCAAGCAAATCATGTACAAATTATATATAAATATTGTACATAAAAAAAAGATTTTGTGTAAAGAAATACATTCCAGTTGTTATAACGTTGAAAAGAAGCGGTGTTTAATTCGTTCTTACGCTAATTTTTACAGTATATGACTGTCCATTTTTATACCGAAATAAATGTTCATAGCCAAACATTTGGTCCTTCGAGCCGGATAAAGAAAAAAAAAAACAAATCTTTTTTTTTGGTTCGGCAGTCAGTCGATAGTGTGTGTGTTTTCTGCCGCGTATAAAATCTATAGACAATTTAATCGAGTTAATTGAATTTTAAATTTAAATTAAAACTTTTCTTACGTGGTGTGCATAAAAAAAGAAAAAATCAATCATGTGCTGCTGTGTGGTGTACATTTGGATCCGGATCTGGAAATTCCCGAAACTCTGAGGACAAAACCTGGAACCCCTTTCTCAAATGGAGCACCGCGCTGTCATAAGTGACTTCTTATTTCTTTTTCTTTGTTCCTGTTTCTGCAATAAAGAGCAATAAATTTATACCAATATAATGGCAACATTTGACAACAATTGGAAAAAGATATCTCCAATTTTTCCAAAACTGGTTCTGCTAGGCGAATAGCCAATTATCTTTCGGGTCGATTGTCTGCTTTAGAAAAGACAATGGAAGCAGCAACTGGACGACTCGAAATGGCTCTGGAGTCTTTAGCAGAGAAGGAGTTAGGGGAAGTCGAGACTCGCTTCGAACAAATCCGAGAGCTCTACTTCAAATACCGTTGCGACTTATTGGACGCGATAGATAAAGTGCAGCCAACTGAAAAGAAAGTAGAAGGAGATCATTCAGAATCCAAGGAAACTAGAAAGGTAGACATTCGGTTACCCGAGATCAATTTACCTGTTTTCGCTGGGAGTTATGAGTCATGACGAGCCTTTCATGACTTAATCCCGTTAATTCACCATAATTCGGCACTCTCTGAGATACAAAAAATGCACTACTTGAAAACAAGTGTGTCAGGGGAAGCGGAGAAACTTTTGGCCCACCTGGGAATTGACAACGGCAACTACCACAAGGCATGGGAGATCTTAACAGACCGTTATGATCACCAACGATTCCTAGTGAACACGCAATTGAAATGTCTCTTCAATCAGCCTTCAATAGCCCAGAGCGATCCAAGTCCATCAAGGAATTGCTCGATACATCGATGGAAGTTGTTCACAGCTTAAAAAATCTGAAGGTTCCAGTTCAGCATTGGGACGTTGTGCTCATTTTCATCCTGCTTCAGAAAGTTCCGATGAAAACGCAACACCTCTGGGAAGAAAGGCTTGAAAGTAAGACTGACAATAAGGAACTTCCTACATTTGCCGAATTTACCCAGTTTTTGGAGACGAGGTTCCGTTCATTGGAGGCCGATAACCAACAGCAGGCGCGACCATCAACGAATTCGGCAAGGAATGTGCCACAGCGGAGTAGTTTTTATACGTCGACCAATGCCCAGAGCTTTTCCTGCAAGCTTTGCAACAGAGGTCAACACCCTATTCGTAAGTGTGGACGATTTTTGAAGATGAGCACAGCGGACCGAATTCAGAGTGTGGGTAAATTAGGGATTTGTCGGAACTGCTTAGCATATAGCCACAACACAAAGCAGTGTCCGAGCACTTGTAGGTGTTACTACTGTGAGCAGCCACATAATTCTTTATTGCATGTAGCACAGGCCAACACTTCTCATCCATCCACATTTCGGCAGTCAGGTATTTCCCATAGGTCAGGTATCGTTCAAAATCCTCCACAGAATTTTCTCACCACGATGAACACCGAATCCTCAGTTTTTTCGCCTAACAACGGAGCACAGCCTTCCAGCAGTTCGGCCGTCAACAGCTTCCATGCTCTGCCAAGCACATCAACACAAGTTTTGTTTGCTACTGCGTTGATAAAGGTTAGGGCTTCGTCAGGTGAGACTTATTCGTTTAGAGCCTTGCTTGACTCGGGCTCTCAAGCGAGTTTTATAACAGAGTCAGCTGTCCAACTACTACGTTTAAGGCCAAGATCCACTCACGTTGAGGTATCCGGGTTGGCTTTAGTCAGCAGTGGCACTTGTCAGAGGGTTGTTGACAGCGTGCTTACGTCACATCATTCAGCCTTCGAGACATCAACGAAGGCTTTCATCTTTAAGTCGCTGTCTGGCCATCTTCCGGCCGGACACTCCCCGTTGCTCATTGGGAACACCTCGCTGATCTGGTTTTAGCAGACCCATCTTTCAACAAATGAGCAAAGGTTGATCTTCTTTTGGGAAGCGATGTTCTTGCCGAGATTTTGCTACCCGAGCTGAGAAGACCAAAGCAGGAGGACCAGCCAGTAACGCAAAAACCAGATTAGGCTGGATTTTATTTGGAAAGGCTCCAGTTCAGGCTCAACCCATGATGTCGACGCTCAGCTTCGCAAGTTTTGGGAACAGGAAGAAGCTCCATTTCAATGGTACGAAACTTCCGAGAATGTCGCTTGTGAGGAACATTTCGTCAAACGTGTGAGGCGTACTGTAGATTGGCGATACCTGGTGGCTCTGCCATTTAAAGGAGCTGCCTATCCAGTCTTGGGCAGATCACAGGAAGGTGCTTTACAACGCTTAAGGAGTTTTGAGAAACGTCTCAGCGCCAATCCTTAGCTACATGAGTAATATTCCGCGTGCCTGAAAGAATACAGAGACTTAGAACATATGAGCGAGGTAAAACAAGAAGACATACCCAAATTAGATCATTATTTCCTATCCCACCACGCAGTCATTAAGGAGGCTAGTTCTACAACAAGACTCAGAGTTGTGTTCGATGCATCCTTCAGAACGTCGAATGGAGTCTCATTGAACGACCAGCTGATGATAGGACCCTCACTTGAACACAATGTAATTGACATTATCCTCCGGTGGAGACTCTACCAGCACACCTTTACGGCTGACATCGAAAAGATGTACCGTCAAATCTGGGTCAGCGATCGGGATTCCTATTTTCAACTGGTCTTCTGGCGTAAGGATCCATCAGAGGAACTCAAGGTCTACCGCCTTAAGACTGTGACCTTTGGAACGGTTTCGGCCCGTATCTGGCTATTCGAACATTGAAGGAGCTAGCAGAAGAGTCCCGCCATCGATACCCGTTAGCAGCTCAAATGATAGATGGCGAAATTTATGTCGACGACCTTATCTGCGGCGCAGACACCTTGGAAGAAGCCAAAAATAAAATAAGGGAAGATAGAGCAACTCTCCAATCAGCAGGATTTAACTTACGGAAGTGGACATCCAACAGGAAGGAACTTCTTCAAGGCATTCCCGAAAAGGATTGCGAATCTTCATTTGCAGTACCCGCAGAAGGTTCGGATCAAGTCAAAACGCTAGGTATTCATTGGCTTCCTGCCACCGACGTCTTCCGCTTCCAGTATCTTCCTTCAAGCAATCCACTACCAACGAAGAGATTCGTACTTTCGGCAATTGCACGCCTCTTCGACCCGTTAGGCTGGAAAAAGTTTATGCGGCTTCTTTGGATCGGAAAGATATCTTGGGACGAGCCCGACGAACCCGCTATTTTAGCAGAATTGGACACTTTTTATAAAGATTTACAAAATATTAATAATTTAGGTTTGCCAAGGTGGTACCCACAATAGGTAGGTCACAGTGCATAGAACTCCATGGTTTCAGCGACGTTTCGGAAAAGGCTTATGGAGCAGCCGTATATCTCAGGGTTGTAGACAAGGATCACAAGGTCCATATGCACTTGCTAATCTCCAAGTCCAAGGTAGCACCGATAAAGCCAGTGAGTCTGCTAAGGTTAGAGCTATGTGGGTCTGTTCTTGCAGCGAAACTTCTACATCATGTCGGTCAAATCCTAAAACGAGACGACGTCTAGATGTACGCATGGACGGATTCCACCATCGCCCTCTGCTGGATCTCTGCATCACCTTCCAAGTGGGAAACGTTCGTCCGGAACAGAGTAGGAGAAATTCAGCGGCTCACCGATACCACGATATGGAGCCACATACCGACTCAAGACAATCCAGCGGACTTGGTTTCTAGAGGTATGGAACCATCGGCACTTTTAAAGGCAACGTTGTGGTGGAACGGGCCCTCATTTCTGCACCAAAAGTGGGAGTTCGAGCTTCCGAAACAGCCTTCTAGTCTCGTCACTAGCGAAGGAAGTAGACTGGTACATGTCCATCACGTGGCCCGATACACCAGCTTCTTCACCGAACGTCGAAATTAAGGCGACTTACGAGGATCGTTGGCTACTGCAAGCGTTTCATCAGTAATTTGCATAGTGATCCTCAACGAATTGCTGGACCTCTGAGCCCGAAGGAGCTTGAAGCCGCTGGGAAGGTACTCGTTCGCTGCGAATAATATTATATGTTTCCCGGAGGGCTATCCCAGTCAAAGGGATTGGCATCCTTAAATCCGTTTATAGACGGAGAATGCATCATAAGGGTAGGCGGCAGACTAAAAAACGCAAACCTCTAGTTCGACCAACAGCACCCCATCATACTAGGACCGAGGCACCATTTTACAACCCTAGTCATCCGAAACGCCCATGAAAATACGCTACACGGAGGGATCCAGCTGATGATTGCGTATACCAGAAGTAAGTACTGGATCATACAGACCAGGAGAGCCATCAAAAAATATTTAAACACCTGCGTCATTTGTCACCGGTACCGAAACAGGGTAGCCCACCAATTAATGGGAAACCTACCATCTCCTAGGGTGATAGTTTCTAGGCCGTTTGCCCATACAGGGGTCAACTATGCGGGACCAACCACCATTCGGTCATGGAAGGGTCGCGGAGCCAAATGTTTTAAGGGATACCTGGCAATATTTGTCTGCCTCGCCACCAAAGCAATGCACTTGGAAGCAGTCACAGACCTTACCACCCAAGCTTTCTTAGCCGCCTTCCTACGTTTTAATGCTCGACGAGGGACAAATGTTCATCAGTCACATTGAATAGACGTGTTTTTCGTGATCGGTCCAGCTAAATCTGCGAAATAGCACATTACTTCGTAGTACAAACGTTTTTCTCTCGGAAAAGTCGAATCCTCAAAACTCTGATTAAAATTTGTTAAAATACCCCGGTCCATACAGTGTTCGCCTATAGTTGTGCATTTACTTTTCTTTGCGACAAAAAGTTATTCTTGCGAAAATAATGTCATCCTCATCATCATCTTCGAGTATAATAACACGAAACAAAACTCAGAAGGACGCTCTCTCTTCTCGTACTGGCCCTCTCTCACCATCTATCGAAGGCAACAACAAAGGAATGATCTCTATTAAAGACCTACAATCCCAGTTGGCTAAACAGTCTGCATCATTACAAAGCAGCTTCACTGAGGAAATTGACAAAATGCGATCTGAATTCGTCAACAAAATTGATGAAATTAAAGAAAGTTGGGCTCATCGCTTCGAGAGTTTGAACAACGCGATTTCAAGCATAGCATCTCGAGTTGATAGAATTGATGAAAACTACTCTTCTACGGCTCATATGCATAGTGCTGAGATCCTCGCTCTTCGCAAACAAGTGAACATCTTGGAGAGAAAAGAAATCGCCTGCGATGCTGTGCTCTTTAGAGTTCCCGTACTGCCTGAGGAAAATCTTCAGCAAATATTCACTCAGCTCTGTAACACCATAAAATGCACTCCGCCTCAAATGGTTGATGTTTTTCGTGCCAGAAGGCGAAACAACACTAACAACAACACTTCATTGGCTGCCCCACCATCGATTGTCGTAAAATTCAGATCCACACGTGAAAGAAATGCTATTCTTGGAGCTGCCGCAAATTACCGAAAAGAAAACAACAGAGTGCTAAAGCTGAGAGATATTGGTATCTCATCTAATGACAGCTGCTACTTGAATGAGAGCCTAACCAAGCACTCGCGCTTTCTCTTACAAAGTGCACTTGGTTTAAAAAAGAAAAAAATACTCTTCTCAGTTTACACCAAATCCGGTACTGTATACGCTAAGAAGACGGCCAACGCAAAAAGCTTTTCCATCGATAGCTCTGACGATCTCCACTCCATTGCTCGTGATGCTGCTGTTTCTGCTGGTGCTGCTGTGACTCATCATTAAATTCACCGTATTGTATCTTGTGCTCTTCTCTTTTATATATTATTAATTAATTGTTATTGACTAGCTCTTCTCCTCTGTTTCCTGCTTCTTTTTCACTCTCTTCCTTTCTTTCTTTGTCGCTCTAATTTTTCTTTTTTCTTTTATATTCTTTTCTCACTGTCTATTACTTACTTTTTCTTCATTTTTCTTTGTTTTATTTTGCTCAATATGAGTAGAGTATGTACCAATTACAGAATGGATAAAAAATCAACGCTTACAATGCTTAATGTTCTCTCTAATTGTCGTGATGGTTTTAAAGTCTGTCACCTAAATGCTCGTAGTCTTAGCCTATACAAATTGGATTATTTAAAATATTTGTTTACAGATTCTGGAGTTGATGTTGTTTGCGTCTGTGAAACTTGGTTTAAGCCTACTATATCTGATATACAATATAATATACCCAATTATGAAATATCAAGAAATGATCGAGTCACATATACTTGCGGAGGTGGGATTGCAATCTACTGCAGATCCTCCCTCAAATGTAAAATTATAAGCAAATCGATTGATATAGACACTGAGTTTTTGATTGTTGAGGTCCATGATGGTTGCACTAAATGCTTGATTGCTTGTGCCTATGTCCCGGACCGAAGTTGCTCCCCTCAGCCGTTTTTCTCTGTTCTTTCTCAATTCTCGCCTCTTTATGAACACATAATAGTTTGTGGTGATTTCAATGCAGATTTGTTCAAAAACGACTCTCGTGCCTTCCAAATAAAAGATTCTGCTTCTTCCTTAGGACTCCAAATAATTAATGTCAATTATCCTACGCGTTTTGCTAAAAATTCTATTCCGAGCCTCCTTGATCTGACAATTGTATCCGACCCATCGTCGGTTATCCTCTTCGACCAGTTCTCAATTGATCTTATATCGGACCATGACCTTCTGTTTTGTACATATAATATTAATTTCAATCACTTTCCTGCTCCTTTGACATTTTCATTTAAGGATTATAAGTCAGTAAATATGGAAGACCTAAGAAACGCCGCATTTCTGGCACCTTGGGATGGTTGTCGCTCATTTCCTAATCCTGATGCCAAGCTGAACTATTTTCAAAATGTGGTTAATGAGTTATATGACCAATTTGTCCCAGTCAAAACAGTAAGAGTTCGTAACAGCAACTGTCCCTGGTTTACAACTGAAGTTGTCTCGACCATCAAAGCTCGTAATAAGCTTTACAGCAAATGGAAACATAGTCCATGTAATTCCAATTGGCTCGCTTACAAAGCAATGCGAAACCATTCGACAGTTGTGTTACGAAACTCCAAGAGGTATTACTACTCCTCTAAACTCAATACTAATCTTCCACCCAAAAAACTTTGGAGTAATCTGCGACAAATTGGTGTTTCTAGTGCAAAAAGCAGTTTAAAATGTGAAATTGACCCTGATGTGTTAAATAACTTCTTTCTCGATAACAATACTGAGAACATCAATTTCAATCTCTCAAATAATCCTAATCCGGCTTTGCAGTTAGAACGAGGTTTTGAAATTGAATCTGTTAACGAAAATGATGTCATAAACTGTGTTGCAGCTATTAAATCAAATGCTATCGGCGAAGATGGAATACCTATACGATTTTTAAAACTCATTTTACCCTATATTGTTTCTCACTTGACCCATATTATCAACCACTGCATTACCACATCAACTTTCCCAGAATCTTGGAAAATAGCTCGAGTTGTACCTGTTGCAAAAAAGAACACCCCTACATCTGCTGCTGATTTTAGACCAAACAGTATTTTACCGTGCTTGTCAAAAGTCTTTGAAAAACTCATAGCAAGACAAGTTATTGAACACTTATCTCTTAATAGCCTTCTTTATGGTGGGCAATCGGGTTTTAGGTCTAACCACAGTTGTTCTACTGCGATGGTTAATATACTAGAAGACATAAGAAAAGAGTTTGATAACGGATATGTAACGCTTCTTTGTCTGCTTGATTTCTCAAAGGCTTTTGACAAGGTTAACCATATAATTCTTTGCTGGAAATTGCAATATCTCTTTGGTTTTGGTAACAGCGCAGTTAAACTTTTTGAGAACTTTCTTTCAAATGGATTTCAGAAAGTTATAACTTCCGATTCTTCTTCCGCTCTTCTGCCAGTAAAGCAGGGTGTTCCACAAGGATCAATACTTGGTCCCATTATCTTTTGTATGTTTATAAATGACCTGCCATCTGTCTGTAGACATACTTCGGTCCATCTCTATGCTGATGATGTTCAGCTCTACTTGGCCAGGCCATTTAATAATACAGCTGAACTTGTAGGCATCCTAAATGAAGATCTCTCCAGTATTTATTTGTGGTCTGTAACTAATGGTTTACTTCTAAATCCAGACAAGTCGCAAGTTATACCCATATCTAAAAAAAAACTACCCATCCAAACTTTACCTGATGTCGTGCTTTCTGTTTTCAAATTAAAGGTTGTTAATACTGTTACTAGCCTGGGATTTGTTATCGACTCTAACTTATCAGGATACGACCATACAAACTATGTAATAAGAAGGATTTATGGATGCCTTAGGAAACTGTGGCTAAGTGCAGATTTTACTCCTATGGCCACTAGACGGAAACTTGTATTAAGTCTCATCCTACCATTAATTACGTATTCTGAGGTTGTATACTGTAATGTCGATTCCTTATCCCAGCGCAAGCTTCAAGTTGCTTTCAACGATACTGTAAGATATATTCATGGGCTACGAAGATATGACCATATTTCACAACAGGCAAAAAGCCTATTGGGTACAACTCTTAAGCACTATATTGACGCTAGAAACTGTATATTTATATATAACATAATAACAACTAAGACCACTATGTATCTATATGAAAAACTTAAATTTGCTCGTTCCCTTAGAACGCTTTGTTTGATTCCACCGCGTTTTAACTATCTTAACTCGTCTCGTTTATTTTTTATTTATGCTGTAAAATTATGGAACTCTCTACCAACAAATATCAGAACCATCTCCAATGCCAATCGTTTTAAAAACGCAGTCTTTCTACATTTCTCTAACCTATCCTAATGTCTTTATTTTAACTTCCCTCCTAACTTGAACTGTCATCTTATCTATTCTATCTGCTTATATTTAGTCTAATTTCTTATTCTCTCCTTTCTTCTTTTTCTTATCCTTTATCTTATCATATTGTAATCTTAATTGTAATTGTAAGATTAACATATTGTATTATTGAAATATTGTATTATTGAAATTATTTTCTAATTGTCTTAACTCTATGTACTATAAAAGATACTTATCTTAATGTACCTTAATATTGTATAATAATAATAAATTGAATTGAATTGAATTGAATTGAGGTGTCTGTGGTCAGGTCTACAGTGACTGCGGAACAAACTTCATTGGAGCTGAAGCTGAACTGCATCGGCTATTAAAGGAAGCCGGATACAATTGGAAGGAAGCTGCTGAGGTTCTGGCGACACAAGGAACTAAGTGGAATTTCATTCCTCCTGCTTCTCCTCACTTCGGAGGATTGTGGGAAGCAGGAGTGAAGAGTGTCAAACACCAAACGGGACACTTACATACGAGGAACTCGCCACGCTACTCACACAAATTGAGGCATGCCTTAATTCGAGGCCTCTGTGTAGACTAACGGAAAATCCAGACGACTTCCAAGCACTCACCCCAGCTCACTTCTTAATAGGCGAAGCAATATTCACACTGGCAAGTAAGGTTACATCCATCGGTGGAGGGCCATCCAAATGCATCTTCAGACATTCTGGAAACATTGGCACCAAGAATATCTTATGAAACCTTAACCGCAACTCAAAATAGGCGATTTGGTACTCATCTAGGATGATCGGCTACCTCCAGCAAGTTGGAGCTTAGGACGCATCACAGAGAGCTACCCCGGCAAGGATGACATAATACGCGTCGTCAAGGTAAGTACGCAATAAGGAGAGTACAAACGACCAATAACGAAACTATGCCCACTACCGATCAACGAAAGCGAATTAATCAACGAAGGCGACACAAAACAAATAACCCAACCAATCAATTTAAAACAAATTTAAATTTAATACTTGAAATACCTAATGTATTTAAAATCAACACACCGCGAAATGCTACACGACAACACCATTCGCTACAACACTCAACGCACCGTACACTTAGTGAGAGCAATCACCCAATTGCATTCATTCAATTACTCAATCATCCAATACCACACTCAAGAAAACACACAATTAATTTTTTCATACACACACGCACATACACTTCGCGTAAATCAATGACACTTACTCATCTCTCGCTCGCTATTCATTATCATACATACACACACACAGACACACGTCGCACAAATTAGTTGACACTCATTCTCGTGTCTCACGCTCTATTTCATTCATATATACGCACACCCACAAGCCAAATAAACAAACAAAAACTAAAATTCAATACACAATAAATGAAACTTAATGAAAAGAAGAATGTTCCAGACACTGTGACGTTGTCAGGCAAAAGGGCCTCACATGGGGCACACCTTGATGTCAACAACGCCCCCACAAACGTCAAGCAAATCATGTACAAATTATATATAAATATTGTATATATAAAAAAAGATTTTGTGTAAAGAAATACATTCCAGTTGTTATAACGTTGAAAAGAAGCGGTGTTTAATTCGTTCTTACGCTAATTTTTACAGCACATTACAGTCCATTTTTATACCGAAATAAACGTTCATAGCCGAACAACTTGCTATCAAGTAATACCCATTAGAAGGCTGGCCAGGATTTCCCAGATCAACTCCAACACAAGAATATGACCAAAGGTCACCATTCTAGGGGCAGCAGCTAGCATTCGGCCACTCCAACTTGTCCGGCTCTTTGCTTATTCACAAACCTCCAACTACCTCACAGGATCCACTAGCTAAAAGCTTGAGGATTGGATAGCTGTCTTCAGTCTGTGACTAAGCAAGAAGCATTTTCAGCCCTTGAATCTAAAAAACAGAAAAGTATAAAAAAATATTTAAAAATGGAAAAAACTAATCGCACATGAGGCTAATTGATATGAGTCCAAGGCGACGACTATCGAAAATAGAAAATTGTCCCCCTTGGAGTCGCAATCGTGCCTCTTATAGCCGGTTTTGGTAAAAATAACGTTGGGCGCCATTGTCGTGAGCTAGGGTTGGCCACGGAGGCATTTTGGTGCGAGTAAGGAGGACGGCGGCACCCTCGCGTTTTGCTCGGCTCAGCTCGTCGGACAGGGTCCGACCTTACTTCACACCATCTGCTCAGCACACAAAATCTCGTGCCATTTTGATCAAAAAATAAACAAAAGAGAGAAGAAAGTTACTCTACTTAGACTTCGGACGGATTTAAAAAAAAAAATATAGAAAAGAAAGCAAAGGAAAATCCAAGGACTTGTGCCCATGGCCAGGAGAAAAATTGGAAAGGATTCCGCGAAACTTACCCTAGCTATATTAAACTAAACCTAAACTAACCTAATGTTTTAAACTAAATCCTAATCTAAACCGATCTATCTTAAACTAACCTACAGCTACTCCCTATCGCGCACTCAAACGGGTTCATCAAGTACCCGAGGTATGCCTGGTGGAAGTGGCAAAAGCTGGCCTGCCCACCCTTTGTGTCTCGTGACACAAACGATTGCTATCTCTCTGGCCAATGATTGTGAGAGATAGCCCCTAAACGCGCTCCCCAGTCACGACCTAAGTCTGTCGTAGAAGAAGTCTGTCAGTCGTCATGTTAAGCCGTCATTTTTCGTAATCGTCCTGTCTTGTCGCCGTTCATCTACAGAAGAACGGCTCGACCGGCCATCCACACATCAAAAAAAATAAGTCCTATTCACACATGCTTTAGCATAAACAGACCACTGAAATTTTGATTGGCTCATCGCTCTATTCAATTTATTATAAAATTTTAAACTTAAAAAACTACTATTAACACCTATCCTTTCTGCCAAGCATACTCACGGTTCTCTTTCCTTTTTTTTCTCAGTCCCCCGTTGTCCTGCCGGCAGCACGATGAAGGTTGATCCTCTCCTATTACGGAGATAAAAACGCGTCCGCAAAAAAAAAAAAATCTACAGTCACAATTCTTAGCAGAAATTAACAAACTTTACTATATCCTAGCCTTACTCTAATTTGACCACTAATTTAAAATTAAAACAACTAAAATTCAAAATTTAAGCAACTAAATTCCACTAAGATCCAAAAATTAACCAACTAAACCAAAGAAAAAAAAATTCTAAGAAAATGGCTATACAGCTAAAAGTTCACTAAGGACTTAAAAAAAATCAGAAGGAGTCGAAGCACTTTCAATTAAATTTTAAATTTTCCACTTTCACTAGTATTCACTGCATCCCACGGAGCACCTCCTGTACGCGTTGATTTTTGGTGGGGGAGCACCTCTTGCTGCCGTTCTTTATTGCGGACCACCGCTACCGCTACCACCGCCTGTACCGGACCTTGTCCAGTTGCAACGGTGTGGTTCCCAACCGGTCCTGACAGGAAAACGGCGAACGACAGGATTCTTCTGGGACCTGTGCTGCCTATCGACTCTCAATGCCTAATGTTTTAAATTAGTTTAGTAATTGCCCACGGGCGCTCCTATTTTCGTTCTACATACCTTTATACCTGATATCGCCTGCGATCACATCCTTTACTTATACGCTTCCCCGGTCTCTGTGCGTCTTCAAGTTTGTCTAATTGAAATTGATCCCACTGAATTTTATTATTCGATCTGGCCAAACTCACCTCAAAAAGGGAATCAACAAAAACAGTTTTCTTCACAGAGGGATTCCGCCTCACTGTATCTGGTTTTGGTTCTTTAACAAAAAAAAAATTCCACTATCAGCGGCAGCGGCTAGCTGTTCGTCTCTTGATTTTTTTTTAATGATTCTCGGGGTCGATGCTCTACCCGTTGATATCAATCTGGGTTATATGTTTCCGATTGTCCTACTTTTCCCCTTCTTTTCTTGTTTCGACCTTGTCCTCTCTTCGTCAGTCTTTATATTTAGCTGTGAGTAGTGTGTTTCCTTCTTTTTTTTTTGAACATTGGAATGAGAAATTTCCCTTTCCAATGTCCTACGTCTCGTCATTGTCGGTTACAAAAATTTTCGTTTCAAAAATAAAATACTGAACGTTAATATACATAAATACACTAAACCTGACATACAATATTGTTAACTAACTTACTACTAATATAACTAATATGACCTACGAACACTACTCACCTAATCTAAAACAAAAATTTTGACCAACAAAAAAAATATATAAACATATAATGTAAAAATAATGGACAAACGAATTCTACGTTCTTTACCTAAGCCCTGAACCACAGATAATTTCCCAATCACCCTCATGTCAGCTGAATGTTGACATTTTTTTTTTTTCTAATTTTTCTTCGGTTTATTTTTTTTTTGGTTTAAAAATTAAAGCAAACTCACCCCTGGACTTGGTGGGTGCGGGGTTATGCGTAAGAGAAGAAAAAAACAACAAAGAAGGAAGGACAAGCTGCAGTAGGGATACTGCCTGTGGACACCCCACAGAACCAGGTATGTTGGCATTTTTATTTGTTTTTTTTTCTATAATTCATTTCTGAATTTTAATTTCAATTTAATTTCGTAAAACACCAAAACCCACCCCTGGAATGGGGTGTGTATGTGTGCGAGGACGCACAGGAGCACCATCAGCCAGAAGGAGAGGATGCTGATATCAAATTCCATAGAGAGATCGCCGGAGAAATTGTCTGGCTACAGGTACCTCTTTTAATTTTTCTTTTCCCTTTTTTTGTTGTTGTTATTGGACGAGGCCCTCATAACAAAACCTATGTGGTCTACCGAAAGGGGAAGAATGTTTACATAGGGTAAAGTTGGCGGATGTTTAATTGGGTTTATGTAGCCTATTGGTTGCTCGAGGCTGACGTGAAAAAATGTAGGGTGTCGTCGATATTATTTCGGTCTTTTTCGAAAAATCGGTCTAATTGTTGACAGGTGTTACTGGTGTTCTCCAGTTCATGAAAATTAAAGTTAGAAATTCTTGAAAATCTCGTTTGTTGGCTTGGGTTTGATTTAATTCTAGGTGTATCTGGATTGGTAGATGTGCGTATTACAGGTTCATATTTTTGATTTTTATACCTACTCGTAATATGACCGAAATTGGTTGTGCTGTTGAAAGGATTTTGATATGTTTGGAGTTGATGGGCCCGTTGCCCGTCCCTTTCTCTAGTGGCTAAGGGTCTTGAGTTCGCAAGGCAAGAATTTTATTGCCAATTGTTTGGATAGCCTCTTTTTTGGGGGTAACGGTGGTTATAGTATGAGTAGGGTTTATATTGGGTCAAGTTTCTAAACTTCATGCAACACGCTAGTGCCGTGGCCAGTGAATCTGGCTGCATAGATCTTACCCTTGACCCTAAGGGTTCTTTGAGTCCACTAAGGAACGAATTTAGACACATCTCGGAATATAAATCCTTTTTCGCGGTTATAACTTGATCTTCCTCTCCGTGAATGAGAATGTCATTACATAGTGCGGATTGTAGTTCGATAATTTCTCCGTGTTTTTACCACGGAATTGTAAATTTGGGGTTGTTAAGGAAAATGGATGGACGATGTAAATTCGATGGACTTTACTTCCAATACTTTAGAACAAAGAAAAGTATGTATATATGTAAAAAAAAAACTTAATATAAGAAAAATAAAAATGTATATACTTGCTTATAAAAACATACACACTCGAAATAAAGGGTCACCAGGGGGTGTTACTCATACAAAGACTAAGATGTCAGAAAAAAATTGCTTATTAGTCCAAGTGACTAGATCGCAATTATGTGGGAGGTGGTTTTAGTTGGTAAAAATCCGGCATGCTGATTACTCGGATCATCAGTATCTTTTGAAGATCTCCCCTTCCTCTAAAAAAAGAAAAAAAATATATGTAAAAAAAGAAAACGCACCGATCTAAACGTTACAAGGTTCTTTATTCGAGTGTACTTTAACTTTATATTTAAGAGTATTTATGCCTTTGTCATTTACTTTAGATTTTGGCGCGAAATACAATTTGCCAATGTATTTGTTTCATATATTTAGTAGATTTGTATGAAAATGTATTAATTTACAAATGTATTGATTTTAATATTATAGTTACAAAAACATCGAATTTAGTGTTGTTTCACTTGGTGTCGTCTCTCTGTTCTGCAATCTTTTAATCGCCAACATTCTCCCCAGCTGTGAACGGAGTTCGCAAATAAATGTCTTCGCCCATAAATGTCTTCAATTTTCATGCTTCATTTCAGGATCACCCTGTGACCTTTGCTGCAGAACCAATCTACTACATTTGGAAAAACGTGGAGTGATAAGACAAACACATTACTGGTCGATGCCTTTGATCTATCAAGGCGATGATTGGTTATTAATAATTATCTCCTGGCCTTCTCTTATTACTACCATTATATGTGCCCGTCGTTGTCCGGCTTTCCTTTTCGCACTTGCGTTGGTCTTTGGTCTTCGGTTTATAAATGGAATGCTTTGGACATGAACACCGTAGTAAATGGAGTCGCGTATTGAATTTCGGTTGTGTTGTGTTGTTATGTTTTAGTTTATTAAATTTATTTATTTTTTTTTTCGTAAATGTCTTCTGAACAACGAGGGATGATTTATTTCAGAGTGAGTTATATATATTTGTCTTTTATTTATATACATTGATTATTTATACATTGATTATTTTATCAATGAACCTTTACCGGTTCATAAAAAGTTTGGTTTATTTTGGTTTTTTTTTTTTCTTTTTGTTCGCGATTTGCGGCGGTTCGCGGTAATTATGAGTTTGAGTGCAAAAAAAAAAATAAAAATTTAAATGTGTGCATTTTAAGTTTGTGTGGAGTGCAATAAAATAGTTTTCAATTTGAGTGCAGAGAAATTTTACTGTTGTTGTGCATACATAGATTACGTTGTCGGTCGAATGCGTTGGTACGCGTCGAGTTGATACACAATGCAGTGTTTTGTTTATGTGCGATGTGCATACTATTGTAGTGTGATTCAATGCAAGCACACAAAGTGGAAATGAAGAACCATTACACAACACATTCCACACATTCAAACGAAAGTGTCATATGGCATTCAATTGAGGTCGAGAGTGATTCACGCTACGTAGAAGTTCACTCCATGTGGTTCATATTTTATTTTTTGCGAATGAACATTGGAATAAAGGCAGTCTTAAACCTAATCTAGACTCACTTCACTGCGGCTGTAATTTGTCATAAACTTACAGCGAGCTGCGTTTTAAACAGCTTAAGAAGAGCTTGCTGCGCTTGGTACAGCTTAGGGGGTAGGCTCCGTATTAGACGAACACCACATGGCGATCCTGCCAGCTTCGAAAACCAAAACGGAGCTGGAATACCAAAATATACCTGAAGCAACTAGCGGACGAATAGAAGCACCGGTGTACAACCCAACACCAAGGACCGCGGGACCGAAACCCCTATCGATCGAATACTACAGAAAGAGGCAGCAGGGACAACAGGAGAACGAATATCAACAGAAGAAAGAACCAGAACAAAAAATTAATAGACGAAAGCGTAGCGGCAAAAAAGTGAAACTCCGCCAAGAAATAGCAGAATTACACAGGGTAATTCCAATAACTCTGGACAGGAAGCAAAAGCAACTGCTGATTAAAAGGCTGCACGAAGTAAAACAAGATGGGCTCATCAAACTCCAAGGATGAAATCATAAATGACAACCTAGAGGCCAACAACAACAACAACAACACTAGCGTTAATGATAATTTAATTTATGTAATACTAGTTATAGTAATAATATTGTTGATTTTAAAAGTAAACAGTCATTATAAAAAATATGTTAGAAAACAAATTATAAGAAATAGAATAAACCATGTTTAAGAAAATAAAATATGGAAAATTTTAAATTAGTTACAGAGTTATTGAAAAACCTAAAGAAAAATCCGAATAGGGAATACACTAAAGAATTCATAGCAGAAAAAAGATTAGAGATAGAACAGATTTGGGACAATATATGTAAAGATATAGAACAGGAAGAACTAGAGGAAGCAAAAAGATATTTTGATACAATTGTAGACCAGATTAATACACTTTTATAATCAAAATTAGCAAAATTACCAAACATAAGAATTGATGAAGAAAGAAATGGTAAGATTTGACATATTAACAGCTGTTAAGCTGGTACAAGAATTTGATGGTGACCAAAAGAAATTATCTAACTTCCTAGGGTTAATAGAGTTCTATAGTGAAACCTTAGCTGACAACAATGAAAAGAAGAAACTGATCGACTTTATACTGACAACCAAACTAACTGAAAAGGTAAGAAATAAACTACTTACAGAAACAAGACCTGAAAATCTACAGACACTAAAAAGCAACAAGTAAACCTATTAAAAATACATAATTAGTTAGCTAAGATGCATCAAGGCAATGCCAGCATAAACACATATGCTGAAAAAATAATAGCACAGTTAAATGAAATACAAATAGCTGCTCAGGGAAAAACTAACAAACAGGTTATTGTAGCACTAAAGGACCAATTAGGTCTAAATGCCTTCAAAAACGGTCTAAATGAAGGAATTAGGGCAGTAGTGCAGGCTTTAAGAGTAGAGAAGCTCAGCGAAGCTATACAAATTGCATCAGAAGTAGAATCAACACCCTCACAAAATAACATAATGCGCTTCGGAGCAAGTATGAGAGGAAGCTTTTAGAGGCACCGTGGAAATTTTAATCCACATTCAAATAGCAATAACTATGATCATAACAACAATTACAGAGCAAGAACTGATAATTTTAGCAATAGGGCAAGGAGACAGTTTAGTTATAGAGGGAATAGAAACAATAACCAACAGCATCGAGGAAATACACAGCATAATGACAGGTCGGAAAACACGGGTATCCCCGGTCAACAGAATCGGGGAATAGGATTCAGCAGAAGAAATTTTGTTAGCATTAAAATAAAAAAAACATAAAGGAATATTCACCTTTCTGGTGGATACAGGCGCAGATATTTCTGTCTGTAAAAATAATGTGACAAGAACAATAAACCATAAAACATTATGTCAGATAAACGGCATCACAAATAAGACAATATTTTCGGAAGGTACAGCTGAATTAGACTTATTAATAGGGGATAAAATAGTAAAGCATCAATTTCACATTGTTAATGATGATATGAATATACCAACGGATGGAATATTAGGACGGGATTTTCTGAGAACCTATAACTGCAAAATAGACTATGAAACATATGTCTTGATAGTTTATGCAGAAGAAGAGGAAATAACTCTGCCGATGAATATGAACATGAAAGATCTGAGCAAACTAACAATATCACCAAGAACAGAGATGATCCAAGTAATAGATATGCAGCTTAGTGAAGACAGTGTAATTATAGGAAGGGAAATAAAACAAGGAGTATTTGTGGCCAATACGATAATTCCAGCAGAAGGTTTAAAACACACAAGAATTATGAATACACAGGACAGCATTGCAACAATTGAAAATACCATGATCGGAATACAGCCTCTGAAACACTACAAAATATTATGTTACAAGAACACCACAAGTCAATGCGAACGGCTCGAAAGGTTAAGGAAAGAAATCAAGATTGATAATTCGAATAAAACAACAACAGAAACAATCTTGAAAATATGTGAAGAATTCCAGGACGTATTCCATCTTGAAGGAGAAACCTTAACTGTAAACAATTTTTATGAACAGCATATAAAAAAGACAGAAGCCAATCCAACGTATAGAAAAAAATTAACAGATTACCACATGCACACTTAGAGGAAATAAATAAACATGTATCAAACCTGGTACAGGAAAACATAGTAGAAAGATCAGTTAGTCCATACAACTCCCCACTTCTAATTGTACCCAAGAAAAGCAACAGCGGTCAAAATAAATGGAGATTGGTGGTAGACTTCAGGTCGTTGAACAAAAAGGTGGTGGACGACAAATTTCCAATAACCAGATTGGAAGATATACTAGACAGACTAGGCAATGCAAGATATTTTTCGACACTGGATATGACAAGTTCATTTCACCAAATACCACTACACGAACAGTCAAGACTATTTACTGCATTTTCGACGAATGAAGGCCATTTTCAATTCAAAAGACTTCCATTTGGGCTAAAAATATCAACTAACAGTTTCCATACGATGCTATCAATAGCTTTGAGCGGATTACAAGAAGCAGCATTTCTATACGTGGATGACATAATAGTATTTGGTTCAAACTTGAGAGAACATAACGGGAACTTTATCAACGTGCTCGAGAGACTCCGCAAATATAACCTAAAACAAAATCCAGGAAAATGTGACTTTCTAAAACAAGAAGTCGTATATCTTGGACACCTAATAACTGCAGATGGAATTTGCACAGATCCAAAGAAATACGAAGTAATTAAAGCATATCCTGAACTAAAAAACGCTGATGAAGTAAGAAAATTCGTAGCCTTTTGCAACTATTATAAGCGATTTATTCAAGATTTTGCTAACATATCAAGACCTCTTAATCAATTATTTAGAAAAAAAAACAACTATTTACTTGGAATGAAGACTGCATTGCAGCATTCAAAACACTGAAACAGAATTTAATGTCACCGCCAGTATTGAAGTATCCTGATTTCTCAAAACCATTCATTCTAACAACAGATGCTTCTAATTTTGCGTTGGGAGCAGTCCTATCGCAAGGAGAAATTGGAATGGATAGACCAATAGCATATGCGAGCAAAGCACTCAATAAGAACGAACTAAATAAACCTGTCATAGAAAAGGAGTTATTAGCAATTCACTGGGGAATAAACTACTTTAAACCATATATTCGGAAGAAAATTTATAGTTTACACCGACCATAGACCACTAGTAAGCTTATTCTCGCACAAAAATCCTTCTTCTTAGTTAACCCGAATACGTGTAGACTTTATGGATTATGATTACGAAATAGTATTCAAACAAGGAAAAATGAATACAAGTGCAGATGCACTTTTTAGAATACAGACAAGCTGAAAGAAATGATACCAAAATGCAATGTTGATGTCATTACAAGAGCGATGAAGAACAACATAGAGAAAAACGAGAAGAAAACAAGAAAAGATAAAAACTGTGCAAAAGCCTTAGACTCAAATGTAGGGACTGATCACATGCACATATGGGACTGTACATCACTGTCTGACATAACGCGGATAAAGAAAATTGAATTTAAGGAAATGAAAAGTATAGAAAAAGGAGCCCAAAGAAATAAAGTTATAATAGCAGCAAATACTGTAATTGTGGAATTTAGCGATAATTCTCTATCAGAGTTAAAATTGATCTTGAAGAAGCTAATATTCATGATGAGCAATGCAGGTGTTAATAAACTAGCTCTAGCGAGAAATAGTTTAATATTTAAAAAAGTGAACGTATACGAATTCAAAAAGATATTTAATAAGCTGCAGAAGAATAGAAACATTGATGAATGTTTAGATATTTTAATATATGAACCTCCGAAGAAGGTCATAAGTGAAGAAGAAAGCACAGATTAATCGAAGAACAGCATAGCTCTAAGATAGAAGGACATTGTGGCATTAGAAAATGTATCAGCAAATTAAAACAAAAATATGTCTGGAAGAATGTGAGTAGAATGATAAAATTATTCATAAACAACTGTGAAACATGTGTGGCGTCCTATAGTAACCGCGAAATTTGAATTCAATAATAAACCTTTCTCAGATCGAATTATAGATGTCGACACAAGTCTACAATACGAACTATATAAATGCGCGCGGCTAGCCACATCTCTCTCTCTCTCTCTTTTGACAACCCAAAAAGAATTGTTACAAACGGTTGCGTGTTCGTTCTTTGCCCAATGTGGTAAATGTATTTTGTAAGATAAATAAATCGAAGTTAACTAAAACGAACTGCAAATTGTTCTAAATTGGTGACCCCGAGTACACTATGAAAGGTAAAGGTGAAAATTCGGGCGATAACGCGGGAGACAATGCTGGTAACAGCGCCCCGGCCACGTCTGCCAGTGAAAATAACAATGAGGCTGCGCAAAACGCAAACCAGCAATACGAACCAGATCAGATAACGCGCCTGCAACTGCAACTCCAATTAATGCAGCAGATACAAGCCATGCGACCTTCCGAAGTGGAAGCAAACCACGCACAAGTGAAACCACCTCCATTTTGGCGAGAAAACGTGAGACTTTGGTTTTCACAATTGGAAGCACAGTTCACCCTCGTAAATTTGCGATCTGATGTACGCAAATTCAACATAGTCGTCGCCCATCTCGACCACGTGACCGCAACAGAAGTCCAGGACATTATTATAAACCCACCACAAGGTAATGCTTATGTAGGTTTAAAAGATGAACTGATTTCTCGCTTAGCTCCATCTAGAGATCAGCAAATACGTCAAATGTTGGACAGAGAGCAACTCGGCGACAGAAAGCCCTCCCAATTCCTCCGTCATCTAAGGAATTTATGTGGCACCACAATGACTGACGACGCACTGAAGGCAATTTGGTTGGATAGACTTCCAACGAGCGCACAGTCAATACTTGCGGCTCACACCTCAACTACTCTCAATGAGTTGGGAGCAATCGCCGATAAAATAAACGAAGTCATTCCTCAGCATCAAATCGCTAGCATATCTCCAGGAGAAAATTCATCTTTTTGTCGCTTGCTCCAGCAAGTTGAGGAGTTAAGCAAGCAGGTCGAAGCATTATCTATTGGGCGAAATAATAACATGCGAAATTGGAACCACCGCTCTCGTTCAATATCGCGTCGCAGACAGCAGCGCCAAACTAACAGTCCTCATCAACAGGTGACTGACAATGATTCACACTCTCGTACACAAAGGAGAAATGGCCGTTGTTTTTATCATCACAAGTTTGGTACCAACGCAAGAAAATGCCAAGTGCCATGTAACTTTCACCAGGGAAACGACGAAGGGTGTCATTAATGGCGGTAAATGACAGCCAAACTTCCAGCCGCTTGTTTCTCACTGACAAGAAAACCAAAATTCAGTTTTTGGTAGACACAGGATCAGATGTGTCCGTTCTCCCACCTGTTCGTTCACGTCATCGGCGAAATGCCTCGGAGTATACCCTCTTCGCTGCCAACGGAACACGTATACCAACGTACGGATGCCTCACTGTTCCAGTCGACCTCGGACTACGACGCGATTTTACTTGGCGTTTCGTTGTGGCCGACGTAGGCAAACCGATCATTGGAGCAGATTTCCTGGCATACTATCGTTTACTTGTAGATGTGGCGCATAGCAGACTCATAGACGGCATCACAGGAATGCATCTGTGAAAGGCGTCGTACAAGTAAAAACCGTTTCTGGCAAATCTCAGTACATTGAACTCCTCAAAGAGTTTCCCAAATTAACAAGACCCGATGGTGCCTTCAAAGATATTTGCCACTCTACTGTTCACCATATCAAGACAACGTCCGGACCGCCAATTGCCTGCAAAGCCCGTCGTTTGGCCCCTGACAAAATGAAAATTGCCAAACACGAATTCGAGACAATGGTAAAAATGGGAATTGCTCGTCGCTCCAAGAGTTGTTGGTCATCACCCCTACATCTAGCTCCAAAGAAAACTGGTGAGTGGCGTCCTTGTGGCGACTACAGAACGCTGAACGCTCGCACTATACCGGACAACTACCCACCACGAAGCATTCAGGATTACTCAGCGAACCTAGCTGGCAAAAAGATTTTTTCGAAGATCGACCTCATCAGGGCTTTCAATCAGATTCCAGTGGCCGCTGAGGATATCCAGAAAACAGCCATAATTACTCCATTTGGACTCTTCGAGTTCCCCTTCATGACGTTCGGTCTGAGAAACGCTGGACAAACGTTCCAAAGGTTCATCGATGAAGTAACAGCTGGACTAGAGTTCTGTTTTCCCTATATAGACGACATCCTGGTGGCATCAGAAAGTGAAGATCAACATCTACAACACCTCAGAAGTCTTTTTGAGCGTCTCAGCGAGCATGGAGTGGTGATAAATTTAGCGAAGAGTGAATTTGGTAAACATGCCATAACATTTTTAGGCTATTTCATATCAACAGAAGGTACGAAACCACCCGAAGAACGTGTCAAGGCCATCATGGATTACAAACCACCAGAAACAGTGAAGACATTGCGCAGATTTCTTGGATTAGTCAATTTTTATAGGCGTTTCATCAAAAATGCAGCCGAACTTCAAGCACCACTGAACGACTGTCTTAAAGGACAAAACACCAAGGGGAATAAGTCTATCGTATGGACACCATCTCTTCAGCAAGCCTTTAATTCTTGCAAGGAAGGTCTCGTTCAGGCTGCGCTACTGGCTCACCCTAATCCAAACCTGCCTTTGGGATTATTCACCGACGCATCAGACAACGCGATGGGAACAGTCCTACAGCAAAAATCTTCTCGTGGGTGGCAGCCGTTATCTTACTTCGCGAAAGGATTCAGCCCAGCACAGCGGAAATACAGTACCTACGACAGGGAACTATTAGCAGTATATTCAGCAATCAAACACTTCAGATTCATGCTTGAAGCCAGAAGTTTTACGATCTATACGGACCATAAACCATTAGTCTTCGCATTCAGACAAAAACCCGAAAAGTCATCGCCGAGGCAGTTTAGATACTTGGACTTCATTGGCCAATTTTCAACAGAGATCGAACACATATATGGTGCCGATAACGTGACCGCTGATACGTTGTCTAGGAACGAGGCAATAAGCAAACCAATAGATGTCAACGACTTAGCAGCAGCCCAATCAGGTGATGTAGAATTAAATAACCTTTTAAAGTCCGATTCTGCTTTACAGATCATCAAAGTACAACTGCCGAATTCACCGTCACACCTTTATTGCGATGTATCTCAGAAAACTGCCAGACCTCTCATCCCACAAGAGTTTCGACGCCAAGTTTTCAATTCATTGCATAGCCTGAGTCATCCTGGTGCAAAAGCTACAGCAAAGCTCGTCGCTTCAAAATACATCTGGCCATCGTTACAAAAAGACTGCAAAGCATGGGCACGAGCATGTGTAGCATGCCAGAAATCGAAGGTCACTCGCCATACGTCATCTCCCGTAGCCGATTTCGCATCTCCAGGTTCGAGGTTCGAACACATACATGTGGACTTCGTGGGACCCTTACCGCACTCTCGAGGCGCAAGATTTTGTCTCACCATCGTGGATCGGTTTTCACGTTGGCCGGAAGCCTACCCTCTCGAAGACTCGACGGCGGACACCCTAGCAAGAACTCTCTTCGGCAATTGGATCGCTCGCTTTGGAGTGCCCTTAAAGGTAACATCTGACCGTGGAAGACAATTTCTCTCCAATTTATTTCAGGCGCTAGCTAAATTATTCGCCATCAACCACCTGACGACCACAGCGTACCACCCTGCAGCAAATGGCATGGTCGAGCGGCTTCATCGCCGATTGAAAGCAGCTATAGAATGCCACGAATCGCCATCATGGGTCGATAAACTACCAATCGTTCTGCTAGGACTCAGAACAGCTTTCAAAGAAGACATCAAAGCAACTGCGGCTGAAATGGTGTACGGAGAAACCATTCGGGTACCTGGCGAGTTTTTGTGTCCAAGGCGCAACAACAACACTGATCCTCAAGATTTCGTCAGCCAGCTTCGACGTCACTTCGAAATTTTGAAGCCAATTCCAGCCTCACGCCACGGATCAAGATCAACTTTTATCTTCAAAGACTTATCATCAGCATCTCATGTGTTCATCAGAAGAGACTCATTAAGAAGTGCATTGCAGCAGCCATACGAAGGACCATTTCCAGTTTTGAAACGAGCAGACAAATACTTCACCATCAGAGTAAAAGGCAAAGATCTTACAGTATCTATCGATCGCTTAAAACCAGCATTCCTCTTGTCAAACGATGACCAAATGCAACAGCCAGAGGTCAGTACACCAGTATCATCATCAAGGCCAACTCTTGGGTCAACATCCAGCTCTACGAAGACACGCTCAGGAAGACGAATACATTTATCGTGACTAGTTTAGAGTACTACGTCACTCGGAGGGGAGTGATGTGGCGTCCGATAGTAACCGCGAAATTTGAATTCAATAATAAATCTTTCTCAGATCGAATTATAGATGTCGACACAAGTCTACAATACGAACTATATAAATGCGCGCGGCTAGCCACATCTCTCTCTCTCTCTTTTGACAACCCAAAAAGAATTGTTACAAACGGTTGCGTGTTCGTTCTTTGCCCAATGTGGTAAATGTATTTTGTAAGATAAATAAATCGAAGTTAACTAAAACGAACTGCAAATTGTTCTAAACATGCAACAAAGTCAATATAACAAAATATACCAAAGAAAATTTTGTCATAACAGACACGCCGAGTACTTCATTTGATATTATTTCAATAGACATTGTAGGCCCTTTGAGACCTTCAAATGGATTTAGATATATATTAACTATACAATGTGAACTAACAAAATTTGTGGAAGCATTCCCAATAGAAAACAAAGATGCAGTAAGCTTTGCGAAAGCTATAGTTGAAAGATTAATACTGAAGTATGGATGTTTTAGAAAAATTAAAACAGACAAAGGAACCGAATTTACGAATGAACTACTAAAGAACATTTATAAACTATTAAATATAGAGAGAATAGTATCAACCCCATACCATCATGAGACATTAGGAGCTTTGGAAAGAAATCATAGGGTATTAAATGACTATTTAATTTAAAGATAATTGGGATGAATGGTTACCATATTATACATACTGTTATAATTCAATGCCACATAGTAGTACTTCGTATTCACCATTCGAACTAGTATGTGGTAAATCAAGCACACTACCTTGTGAAATTTTAACAAATAAAGAGAAAATATATGCTTTAGATGATTACCTAAATAAATTAAAATGTAAATTAAGACATGCACACAACCAAGCAAAAGATAATCTGTATCAAGATAAACATAAAAGGCAAAATGCACAAACAAAAATAAATGAATCTAATTTCAAAATATATTTAAAGGTCCATATAAAGTAATTTCACATAATGGCCCAAACAGTTGTATCGTAATAGATGGTAAGGAATATGAAATACATAATAATAATTTAATTAAATCTAGACAGAATTAAGAATAGACATAAGAAGAGAGTATAACTACATCTAAGATTATCATATATCAACATTGTATATCCACATACAAGATTTGCATACTATTTAAGCACGCATTGATCCCAAATTAAGAATGTATTCAATCAAATAATATTTATTTAAATTTCAAGAAATGTTAACAAATATCATTTTTCTGTGGGGGAAGGATGTACTGTGATTCAATGCCAGCACACAAAGTGGAAATGAGGAACCATTACACAACACATTCCACACATTCAATCGAAAGTGTAATATGGCATTCAATTGAGGTCGAGAGTGATTCACGCTACGTAGAAGTTCACTTCAGTTCATGTGGTTCATGTTTTATTCTTTGTACCCACCGTTCATAAGTAAAGTAGAGAAGAGTAAGGGGATCAAATTAACAAATTGTAGTATTTTATGTTTAGAATAATTAATGCTCAATGTACATAGTAAAATCTAGTGTTAAGAATTTTGTATAAAAGGAGAATGAACATTGGAATAAAGGCAGTCTTAAAAGTGATCTAGACTCACATCACTGCGGCAGTAATTTGCCATAAACTTACAGCGAGCTGCGCTTTAAACAGCTTAAGAAGAACGTCCTGCTCTTGGTACAGCTTAGGGGGTAGGCTCCGTATGAGACGAACACCACACTATTAAGCATACGGTTAAGCATGCCGTTCGATGGTTGTGATACTGATGGGTGGCGATGATCAGTAATCAGCTGTTTATCATCGATGACGAAGAAATGAATTGACTTGCAGCTGTAGCCCCATTTTGTGTTGTGTTGTGTACGTATGTACAATTGTACATCCATATGTACATGGATGGATGGGTTGAAATGTTGAAATGTATGGGTTGAGTGTTTACAATTTGTATTGTGTTGTTTTTTTTTATATTTGTAATTGTTAATTGAAAAATAAATTTTTAGTTGCTCATAGTTCAGGCCCCTATCACTTTCATTTTCCTGCAGAAATTGCCAAAACCATATCTCTGCAAAACCGCTTACGAGGTGATCGATATAGGTAAATAGCTGGTGGTTGTTGATACCGTTCTGGCGTTGCAAGGTTCCAACGCCAAACAGAAAACACTCTACGGAGAGATATTCACTTGGGAATATCGACCTTCCTTTTCGAAAACCCTGAAGAAAATGGTTCGGTGAATCGTGGAACCTGGTCATGTCTCCGTTCGTGTAGAGGTACTTATCGTTCGTGTGGTGGTTAAAAGCCGGTCTGTTTAGTATCGGTGTAGGTTGATCTAACAGTTCCGTCCAGTTGATTGGGTGCGATTGAGCGAACTGACATCTGGGCAGCTGCGGAGAGTTCCAGGTTGCAGATTTTGTAGCTGATCACCTTGAGGTTTTCCTGTTCATGCTATCGGCGAACACCGACATGATCTCAACCTGGTTCTTCCTTATCGCTTGAGACTACCTTTTGTATCTCCTGTGTAATCCGTCTTGTGTTCTCCACAGTCTTACTCCGCAAGTCAGTTCGGTCGTCTTCGTCGTCAGAAGTTTGTTGTCCAACCCTGGTCTCTGCTACTGTTGCTGTCAATTAGTTGTCTAGCGACAGACTTAAACGTTGGATACGTTGTCGTTCAAGTTCTCTGGCTTGTAGTGTTGCGTGTGTTGAATATCGTCCATTTTGTATGTCGTTCAAGTCAACTAAGAATTGTTCCATTGGAAGGGTTCTTTGCTCCAGGCCCTTCCGCAATTCTACGGTGGACCGAGTTACCTTCTGTCTTGTCGTCGCAGTATGGTCTGTCATGTTAAAGTTCGTAGGGTAATTTCCGTCGTCTTGGCCAAAGAACAGGCAGTCGTTGGTCGTCCCTTGTCATACGTCTCTGCCGTTAGTTAGTTAGGTGGCAAGTCGTATCCGTCAGTTCCTTATTGGCGTTCCAAACTTGCCCTTAGACGCGATACCCGCATTCCTGATGGAACTGCTCTTTGGGACCCAGTGTTCTTATTTACTGCCCCTAAATTTCTACTTTCTCCCTCCATATTAGAAAAAAACAGTAAATCCTACTTCACTATTTAAAACTTGAAATAGGGATTAAGGGGTAAGAATAAAATAATATTAAAAAAGGTGTAAAAAAAACTAATAATATTAAAACAATGTTAAAAAAACGCGAAACCTTAAAAAAATAGAAAAAATTTTAAGTAAAATTAAAAAAAAAAAATATAGAATAAAAAAAAATTGTATGTGTGTAAAGTGGTGAAATATGTGTGCGCTTTGGTGTGAGGATAGATATTAGTCTGTCCGTACTCGTTAGGATAACGTCAGTATCGTCGGGTAGAGACTGGTGCCTCGGATACTTGACGAGGTGTTAAAGTAGATCCTTTACTTTATTACCACTACTTGCTATCAAGTAATACCCAATAGAAGGCTGGCCAGGATTTCCCAGATCAACTCCAACAGGGACAAAGCTTCGGGGCCACCATTCTAGGGGCAGCAGCTGGCATTCGGCCACTCTAACTTGTCCGATCTTTGCTTATTCACAAACCTCCAACTACCTCACAGGATCCACTAGCTGTCTTCAGTCCGTGACTAAGCAAGGAGCATTTACAGCCCTTGAATCTAAAAAACAGAAAAGTATAAAAAAATATTTAAAAATGGAAAAAACTAATTGCACATGAGGCTAATTGATATAAGTCCAAGGCGACGACTATCGAAAATAGAAAATCGTCCCCTTGGAGTCGCAACCGTGCCTCTTGTAGCCGGTTTTGGTAAAAATAACGTCTCGCCATTGTCGAGAGCTATGGTTGGCCACGGAGGCGTCTTTGGTGCGAGTAAGGAGGACGGTGGCACACTCGCGGTTGCTCTGCTCAGCTCGTCGGACGGGGTGGTTTTGGTCCACCTTAAATTACACACCTGCTCAGCACACAAAATCTTGTGCCATTGTAATAAAAAAAAATCAAAAGAGAAGAAGGAAGTTACTCTACTCTGACTTCGGACGGAAAAGAAAGAAAAGGAAAAATCCAAGGACTTATGCCCATGGCCAGGGGAAAGGTCGAGAAGGATCAGGCGAACTTACCCTAACTAACCCAACAACTTAAGCTAAATCCTAAATTAATCCTAACTGTCTTAACCTAGAATATTTCTACTCCCTATCACGCAAATTATCTTTCCCCTAAACCTGTCCTCGCCAAATGGGTTCATCAAGTACCCGAGGTATGCCTGGTGGAAGTGGCAAAAGCTAGCCTGCCCAACATGCTTGTCTTGTGACTCATCCAATTGTTATATCTCTGGCCAAAAATTGCGAGGGATAGCCCCTAGGAGTGCTTCACAGTCACGACCTAAGTCAGGCGTAGAGGAAGTCTCTGGTCTGTGGTCACGTTACATCGTCCTCTTTCGTAATCGTCCTGTCCTGTCATCGTGCATCTACAGAAGGACGGCCCGACCGGCCATCCACACACCAAAAGAGAAAATCCTATCCACATATCATGTTAATTTATAACCACTGACAAAATTTGTTTGTGGGCTCATTTTAATTATTATAAAAATATATACACTTCAACTTACTACTAAAAGTAATGAAACTAAAAAATTTTCTTTTAAAAAAATTACTGAATGTGCTCACTTTTATCTACGTCCCCTGTTGTCTTGCCGACAGCACAAGAAAGGATATTTTATCTCCTCATTTCCCTTTGTTTTCGTATCGAAATTGTCCGCGACGCAAAAACACTATCACACTACTTAACGGAATTCACAAAATTAGAACCTATTCTAACCTTAATTCAATTAAACACTAATTCACTAATTCAAAGATAAGGAAATCTATATTTTTAAAAAAAAAATCGAAGGAAATTTAAAAAAATTAATCTATGCAGGGCTTCAGAAGTTCACTATGGACTTTCAAAACTAACTTAAAAGGAGTAAAAGTTATGGCACTGAAAACTAAAAAAGATTCCACTAGCAGATTCACTCCAACAAAATTATTTTTTCTTTCTCACTTAAGAAATTCAGTAAAAAAAACGTTGAGTTCCCCGGAGCACCTCCTAGGGGTGTTGAATTTTTTCCATGGGGGAGCACCCCTTGTCGCCGTTCTTTCTTGTGGACCACCGCTACCGCTATTATCGCCTGCACCGGTCTTGTCCGGTTGCAGAGGTACGCAATTCGCACAGTCCTGGCAGTGTTACGTCATGCACTAACCTTCCGTTCGCAGAAATCGGTTTTCCCCACTCCCTTTCCTCATAATCCAATCCCACGCGGAACCAACGTGATCCGTTGCACGCGCATCCCACATGACCCGTTATGAAGAGCCATTTTGCAAACATAAGCATATTTGTGCTGCAGGTGCATCCCACTTTTCCCGTTATGAATACGCGCATATATTTTCATTTGCATAAGCAAATTTCGCTACACGCCCAGACATGAAAGATAAAACCACAGATAATAAATATGTATACTCGTACCCAGATGTCTTATTCATATGGGACGAAGTGATATATGAAAACGAAATTCACTAAAAAAAAGCTTTTCTTACAAAAGGGAAAAAATCAGTACACAGAACATTTGTTTTTTCTGCTCACTTTTTAGTCCATCTTGTCACTCACACATACCGTTGTTTACCTTCACTGCAAAAAAGAAACAAAAAAAAAAAAAAATATTTTGTACGACTGCGGTGGCGGAGTTCTGATGCCGACACGTTGGTAGGATGGATATGGAGTATATATCGTATATATACTTATATGTGCAAATAGTTGGGCTTATGTTATGTGCTTGTTATTCCGTCTGTATGTACATACGTACCTTATTTTCAGCACTTGATGAAATAAATAAAAACTCTGTAAACTTTGTGGACACAAATTTGCTTTGAAAATGGGTATGAATATGAGTTTTGCATACTGAATTTTATATTTATGCCCTTATAATAACTAATCACTGCTCTTTTTTTTATAATTTGCACGTGTTAAAGGGGTTATGAATACCCTTATACTAATTTTTAGGACACGTGAGTTTTTTTTTTTTGGAGGAAAGGGGAAGAGACAGAGAGAAAGAAAGGTGTAGTTTGAAACTCAGGTGGTATTAAGTTTCTGTAAACTCCAAGGGTGGCTGTCCAGATAACAGAGGAGTATTTGTTTGTTTTCGCTATTAATGTCGTTGCTTATGATTCACAGTATTTTGTCCTCCTGCTGTCATGATCACGATCAAGTTGTATTTTAGCCATATGACCACCCTACTGCCAGTGTTATTCCTTCACAGTAGAGTTGATTTAGCTTTCGCAAGTGATCGCCTCTTTTATTTATTTAATGCAAAATAAATAGATGATTCTTGACATCAGGATTCGAACCGTGAATCAGCAGCGTGACAAGCGATGATGTTACCACTACACCACGGCCACACTTAAGTGAAGGTGACTAATGTTCTAAATTATTATTAAAAAAACTAACTAACTTAACAAAATAATCGTTAACTTAAATTAGGTGAGTATTAAATTGCAGTTAAATCACATTAACTGAAGTAGTTTCCAGGGGACACGAACGAGGACGTGGCAGGATATCGACCTCCACCCTCCCAACCTCCCAATAACCATTACCAATTTATCTGTCGAGTTTACTTTTTAAGCGTTCATTACATTTCGCAATTTTTTTATTTTATTTCTGGAAATTCTACTTTTATTTAAATTTTTATTAAGGGCACATTTACAATTTATCCAGAGCAATACCACTATTTGGAAATTTATTAAATTAATTTTGTGGTCATAACATATATTGAACTAATTCGGAAAATGTATATATTACCTTTACACATTCTTTGATTATATTTTCTTTTAAGTTAGATGCAAAAGGTAGTTTTCGAAATTATTCGGAAAATATTTGTACATGAAGATGGCATATTTGAAAATATTTTTTCGATGGCCATAAGAGAACCGTATTTTCTTTTGAATATTCATATTCTTTTAATTTTATCAATACTTCCGTTAGATCATTCCATATAAGTGCTGCTTTTCCATTTAATAGGTCGAAAAGTCGATCTATTTTTTTTATAAATTCAGCTGTCGATTTTGCAAACTGGGCTACATGACTTGGAAATTTGTTGAGTTTTATTAAAGCTTCAATGCCGCAGGCTACAGATCTCTCAGTAAACTCAGTACTTGCGACCTTTTTTTGTGCTCTTTTAAATGACGAATTCTCTGCAGCAAATTTATTTTCGATTTGCGATTTCCTTTTATTGTTATCCTTAAGCTATTGTTCAATTTCATAAGCCTCTCAATTCTTTTTATATAAATAGATTGCCTTTTATATGAGTCGCACAGTTGGCGCAAGTAAATTCAACGTTATCATAAAATCTTTTTCTTGATAACCTTTTTGAAGACAAGTTTAGTTCTTCTGCTGTAACATCATTCGAATCCAGTACTAATTTATTGTAGGTTTCATATGTAACCTTAGCTCTCGTTGGATCAAAACAAATGAACTCATCATCAAATATATCAACACTTCGTTTTAACAAGAGAGAAGGGTAAGCATTTTTTTTTTAAATATTTCTTTCCAATAAAGGCATTCTTAAAATGTTTGCTGCATTTATAGGGCATTTTAAGGCTCTTTATGTGTTCCCGAGACTCCTCTGCTAAAACTAGCCAATCATCGTATTTAGCTGTACCTTTTTTAGCAAATTTAAATAATTTTTCATCGGGCATCTTTCGTAATCGTCCTGTCCTGTCATCGTGCATCTACAGAAGGACGGCCCGACCGGCCATCCACACACCAAAAGAGAAAATCCTATCCACATATCATGTTAATTTATAACCACTGACAAAATTTGTTTGTGGGCTCATTTTAATTATTATAAAAATATATACACTTCAACTTACTACTAAAAGTAATGAAACTAAAAAATTTTCTTTTAAAAAAATTACTGAATGTGCTCACTTTTATCTACGTCCCCTGTTGTCTTGCCGACAGCACAAGAAAGGATATTTTATCTCCTCATTTCCCTTTGTTTTCGTATCGAAATTGTCCGCGACGCAAAAACACTATCACACTACTTAACGGAATTCACAAAATTAGAACCTATTCTAACCTTAATTCAATTAAACACTAATTCACTAATTCAAAGATAAGGAAATCTATATTTTTAAAAAAAAAATCGAAGGAAATTTAAAAAAATTAATCTATGCAGGGCTTCAGAAGTTCACTATGGACTTTCAAAACTAACTTAAAAGGAGTAAAAGTTATGGCACTAAAAAAGATTCCACTAGCAGATTCACTCCAACAAAATTATTTTTTCTTTCTCACTTAAGAAATTCAGTAAAAAAAACGTTGAGTTCCCCGGAGCACCTCCTAGGGGTGTTGAATTTTTTCCATGGGGGAGCACCCCTTGTCGCCGTTCTTTCTTGTGGACCACCGCTACCGCTATTATCGCCTGCACCGGTCTTGTCCGGTTGCACCGGTACGCAATTCGCACAGTCCTGGCAGTGTTAAGTCATGCACTAACCTTCCGTTCGCAGAAATCGGTTTTCCCCACTCCCTTTCCTCATAATCCAATCCCACGCGGAACCAACGTGATCCGTTGCACGCGCATCCCACATGACCCGTTATGAAGAGCCATTTTGCAAACATAAGCATATTTGTGCTGCAGGTGCATCCCACTTTTACCGTTATGAATACGCGCATATATTTTCATTTGCATAAGCAAATTTCGCTACACGCCCAGACATGAAAGATAAAACCACAGATAATAAATATGTATACTCGTACCCAGATGTCTTATTCATATGGGACGAAGTGATATATGAAAACGAAATTCACTAAAAAAAAGCTTTTCTTACAAAAGGGAAAAAATCAGTACACAGAACATTTGTTTTTTCTGCTCACTTTTTAGTCCATCTTTTCACTCACACATACCGTTGTTTACCTTCACTGCAAAAAAGAAACAAAAAAAAAAAATATTTTGTACGACTGCGGTCACGGAGTTCTGATGCCGACACGTTGGTAGGATGGATATGGAGTATATATCGTATATATACTTATATGTGCAAATAGTTGGGCTTATGTTATGTGCTTGTTATTCCGTCTGTATGTACATACGTACCTTATTTTCAGCACTTGATGAAATAAATAAAAACTCTGTAAACTTTGTGGACACAAATTTGCTTTGAAAATGGGTATGAATATGAGTTTTGCATACTGGATTTTATATTTATGCCCTTATAATAACTAATCACTGCTCTTTTTTTTATAATTTGCACGTGTTAAAGGGGTTATGAATACCCTTATACTAATTTTTAGGACACGTGAGTTTTTTTTTTTGGAGGAAAGGGGAAGAGACAGAGAGAAAGAAAGGTGTAGTTTGAAACTCAGGTGGTATTAAGTTTCTGTAAACTCCAAGGGTGGCTGTCCAGATAACAGAGGAGTATTTGTTTGTTTTCGCTATTAATGTCGTTGCTTATGATTCACAGTATTTTGTCCTCCTGCTGTCATGATCACGATCAAGTTGTATTTTAGCCATATGACCACCCTACTGCCAGTGTTATTCCTTCACAGTAGAGTTGATTTAGCTTTCGCAAGTGATCGCCTCTTTTATTTATTTAATGCAAAATAAATAGATGATTCTTGACATCAGGATTCGAACCGTGAATCAGCAGCGTGACAAGCGATGATGTTACCACTACACCACGGCCACACTTAAGTGAAGGTGACTAATGTTCGAAATTATTATTAAAAAAATTAACTAACTTAACAAAATAATCGTTAACTTAAATTAGGTGAGTATTAAATTGCAGTTAAATCACATTAACTGAAGTAGTTTCCAGGGAACACGAACGAGGACGTGGCAGGATATCGACCCCCACCCTCCCAACCTCCCAATAACCATTACCAATTTATCTGTCGAGTTTACTTTTTAAGCGTTCATTACATTTCGCAATTTTTTTATTTTATTTCTGGAAATTCTACTTTTATTTAAATTTTTATTAAGGGCACATTTACAATTTATCCAGAGCAATACCACTATTTGGAAATTTATTAAATTAATTTTGTGGTCATAACATATATTGAACTAATTCGGAAAATGTATATATTACCTTTACACATTCTTTGATTATATTTTCTTTTAAGTTAGATGCAAAAGGTAGTTTTCGAAATTATTCGGAAAATATTTGTACATGAAGATGGCATATTTGAAAATATTTTTTCGATGGCCATAAGAGAACCGTATTTTCTTTTGAATATTCATATTCTTTTAATTTTATCAATACTTCCGTTAGATCATTCCATATAAGTGCTGCTTTTCCATTTAATAGGTCGAAAAGTCGATCTATTTTTTTTAAAATTTGTTGAGTTTTATTAAAGCTTCAATGCCGCAGGCTACAGATCTGCTTAGAACTTGTGTAGCCAACTTCACGTACATTTTCTGAAACTCAGTACTTGCGACCTTTTTTTGTGCTCTTTTAAATGACGAATTCTCTGCAGCAAATTTATTTTCGATTTGCGATTTCCTTTTATTGTTATCCTTAAGCTATTGTTCAATTTCATAAGCCTCTCAATTCTTTTTATATAAATAGATTGCCTTTTATATGAGTCGCACAGTTGGCGCAAGTAAATTCAACGTTATCATAAAATCTTTTTCTTGATAACCTTTTTGAAGACAAGTTTAGTTCTTCTGCTGTAACATCATTCGAATCCAGTACTAATTTATTGTAGGTTTCATATGTAACCTTAGCTCTCGTTGGATCAAAACAAATGAACTCATCATCAAATATATCAACACTTCGTTTTAACAAGAGAGAAGGGTAAGCATTTTTTTTTTAAATATTTCTTTCCAATAAAGGCATTCTTAAAATGTTTGCTGCATTTATAGGGCATTTTAAGGCTCTTTATGTGTTCCCGAGACTCCTCTGCTAAAACTAGCCAATCATCGTATTTAGCTGTACCTTTTTTAGCAAATTTAAATAATTTTTCATCGGGCATCTTTCGTAATCGTCCTGTCCTGTCATCGTGCATCTACAGAAGGACGGCCCGACCGGCCATCCACACACCAAAAGAGAAAATCCTATCCACATATCATGTTAATTTATAACCACTGACAAAATTTGTTTGTGGGCTCATTTTAATTATTATAAAAATATATACACTTCAACTTACTACTAAAAGTAATGAAACTAAAAAATTTTCTTTTAAAAAAATTACTGAATGTGCTCACTTTTATCTACGTCCCCTGTTGTCTTGCCGACAGCACAAGAAAGGATATTTTATCTCCTCATTTCCCTTTGTTTTCGTATCGAAATTGTCCGCGACGCAAAAACACTATCACACTACTTAACGGAATTCACAAAATTAGAACCTATTCTAACCTTAATTCAATTAAACACTAATTCACTAATTCAAAGATAAGGAAATCTATATTTTTAAAAAAAAAATCGAAGGAAATTTAAAAAAATTAATCTATGCAGGGCTTCAGAAGTTCACTATGGACTTTCAAAACTAACTTAAAAGGAGTAAAAGTTATGGCACTAAAAAAGATTCCACTAGCAGATTCACTCCAACAAAATTATTTTTTCTTTCTCACTTAAGAAATTCAGTAAAAAAAACGTTGAGTTCCCCGGAGCACCTCCTAGGGGTGTTGAATTTTTTCCATGGGGGAGCACCCCTTGTCGCCGTTCTTTCTTGTGGACCACCGCTACCGCTATTATCGCCTGCACCGGTCTTGTCCGGTTGCACCGGTACGCAATTCGCACAGTCCTGGCAGTGTTAAGTCATGCACTAACCTTCCGTTCGCAGAAATCGGTTTTCCCCACTCCCTTTCCTCATAATCCAATCCCACGCGGAACCAACGTGATCCGTTGCACGCGCATCCCACATGACCCGTTATGAAGAGCCATTTTGCAAACATAAGCATATTTGTGCTGCAGGTGCATCCCACTTTTACCGTTATGAATACGCGCATATATTTTCATTTGCATAAGCAAATTTCGCTACACGCCCAGACATGAAAGATAAAACCACAGATAATAAATATGTATACTCGTACCCAGATGTCTTATTCATATGGGACGAAGTGATATATGAAAACGAAATTCACTAAAAAAAAGCTTTTCTTACAAAAGGGAAAAAATCAGTACACAGAACATTTGTTTTTTCTGCTCACTTTTTAGTCCATCTTTTCACTCACACATACCGTTGTTTACCTTCACTGCAAAAAAGAAACAAAAAAAAAAAATATTTTGTACGACTGCGGTCACGGAGTTCTGATGCCGACACGTTGGTAGGATGGATATGGAGTATATATCGTATATATACTTATATGTGCAAATAGTTGGGCTTATGTTATGTGCTTGTTATTCCGTCTGTATGTACATACGTACCTTATTTTCAGCACTTGATGAAATAAATAAAAACTCTGTAAACTTTGTGGACACAAATTTGCTTTGAAAATGGGTATGAATATGAGTTTTGCATACTGGATTTTATATTTATGCCCTTATAATAACTAATCACTGCTCTTTTTTTTATAATTTGCACGTGTTAAAGGGGTTATGAATACCCTTATACTAATTTTTAGGACACGTGAGTTTTTTTTTTTTGGAGGAAAGGGGAAGAGACAGAGAGAAAGAAAGGTGTAGTTTGAAACTCAGGTGGTATTAAGTTTCTGTAAACTCCAAGGGTGGCTGTCCAGATAACAGAGGAGTATTTGTTTGTTTTCGCTATTAATGTCGTTGCTTATGATTCACAGTATTTTGTCCTCCTGCTGTCATGATCACGATCAAGTTGTATTTTAGCCATATGACCACCCTACTGCCAGTGTTATTCCTTCACAGTAGAGTTGATTTAGCTTTCGCAAGTGATCGCCTCTTTTATTTATTTAATGCAAAATAAATAGATGATTCTTGACATCAGGATTCGAACCGTGAATCAGCAGCGTGACAAGCGATGATGTTACCACTACACCACGGCCACACTTAAGTGAAGGTGACTAATGTTCGAAATTATTATTAAAAAAATTAACTAACTTAACAAAATAATCGTTAACTTAAATTAGGTGAGTATTAAATTGCAGTTAAATCACATTAACTGAAGTAGTTTCCAGGGAACACGAACGAGGACGTGGCAGGATATCGACCCCCACCCTCCCAACCTCCCAATAACCATTACCAATTTATCTGTCGAGTTTACTTTTTAAGCGTTCATTACATTTCGCAATTTTTTTATTTTATTTCTGGAAATTCTACTTTTATTTAAATTTTTATTAAGGGCACATTTACAATTTATCCAGAGCAATACCACTATTTGGAAATTTATTAAATTAATTTTGTGGTCATAACATATATTGAACTAATTCGGAAAATGTATATATTACCTTTACACATTCTTTGATTATATTTTCTTTTAAGTTAGATGCAAAAGGTAGTTTTCGAAATTATTCGGAAAATATTTGTACATGAAGATGGCATATTTGAAAATATTTTTTCGATGGCCATAAGAGAACCGTATTTTCTTTTGAATATTCATATTCTTTTAATTTTATCAATACTTCCGTTAGATCATTCCATATAAGTGCTGCTTTTCCATTTAATAGGTCGAAAAGTCGATCTATTTTTTTTAAAATTTGTTGAGTTTTATTAAAGCTTCAATGCCGCAGGCTACAGATCTGCTTAGAACTTGTGTAGCCAACTTCACGTACATTTTCTGAAACTCAGTACTTGCGACCTTTTTTTGTGCTCTTTTAAATGACGAATTCTCTGCAGCAAATTTATTTTCGATTTGCGATTTCCTTTTATTGTTATCCTTAAGCTATTGTTCAATTTCATAAGCCTCTCAATTCTTTTTATATAAATAGATTGCCTTTTATATGAGTCGCACAGTTGGCGCAAGTAAATTCAACGTTATCATAAAATCTTTTTCTTGATAACCTTTTTGAAGACAAGTTTAGTTCTTCTGCTGTAACATCATTCGAATCCAGTACTAATTTATTGTAGGTTTCATATGTAACCTTAGCTCTCGTTGGATCAAAACAAATGAACTCATCATCAAATATATCAACACTTCGTTTTAACAAGAGAGAAGGGTAAGCATTTTTTTTTTAAATATTTCTTTCCAATAAAGGCATTCTTAAAATGTTTGCTGCATTTATAGGGCATTTTAAGGCTCTTTATGTGTTCCCGAGACTCCTCTGCTAAAACTAGCCAATCATCGTATTTAGCTGTACCTTTTTTAGCAAATTTAAATAATTTTTCATCGGGCATCTTTCGTAATCGTCCTGTCCTGTCATCGTGCATCTACAGAAGGACGGCCCGACCGGCCATCCACACACCAAAAGAGAAAATCCTATCCACATATCATGTTAATTTATAACCGCTGACAAAATTTGTTTGTGGGCTCATTTTAATTATTATAAAAATATATACACTTCAACTTACTACTAAAAGTAATGAAACTAAAAAATTTTCTTTTAAAAAAATTACTGAATGTGCTCACTTTTATCTACGTCCCCTGTTGTCTTGCCGACAGCACAAGAAAGGATATTTTATCTCCTCATTTCCCTTTGTTTTCGTATCGAAATTGTCCGCGACGCAAAAACACTATCACACTACTTAACGGAATTCACAAAATTAGAACCTATTCTAACCTTAATTCAATTAAACACTAATTCACTAATTCAAAGGTAAGGAAATCTATATTTTTAAAAAAAAAATCGAAGGAAATTTAAAAAAATTAATCTATGCAGGGCTTCAGAAGTTCACTATGGACTTTCAAAACTAACTTAAAAGGAGTAAAAGTTATGGCACTAAAAAAGATTCCACTAGCAGATTCACTCCAACAAAATTATTTTTTCTTTCTCACTTAAGAAATTCAGTAAAAAAAACGTTGAGTTCCCCGGAGCACCTCCTAGGGGTGTTGAATTTTTTCCATGGGGGAGCACCCCTTGTCGCCGTTCTTTCTTGTGGACCACCGCTACCGCTATTACCGCCTGCACCGGTCTTGTCCGGTTGCACCGGTACGCAATTCGCACAGTCCTGGCAGTGTTACGTCATGCACTAACCTTCCGTTCGCAGAAATCGGTTTTCCCCACTCCCTTTCCTCATAATCCTATCCCACGCGGAACCAACGTGATCCGTTGCACGCGCATCCCACATGACCCGTTATGAAGAGCCATTTTGCAAACATAAGCATATTTGTGCTGCAGGTGCATCCCACTTTTCCCGTTATGAATACGTGCATATATTTTCATTTGCATAAGCAAATTTCGCTACACGCCCAGACATGAAAGATAAAACCACAGATAATAAATATGTATACTCGTACCCAGATGTCTTATTCATATGGGACGAAGTGATATATGAAAACGAAATTCACTAAAAAAAAGCTTTTCTTACAAAAGGGAAAAAATCAGTACACAGAACATTTGTTTTTTCTGCTCACTTTTTAGTCCATCGTGTCACTCACACATACCGTTGTTTACCTTCACTGCAAAAAAGAAAAAAAAAAAAAAATATTTTGTACGACTGCGGTCACGGAGTTCTGATGCCGACACGTTGGTAGGATGGATATGGAGTATATATCGTATATATACTTATATGTGCAAATAGTTGGGCTTATGTTATGTGCTTGTTATTCCGTCTGTATGTACATACGTACCTTATTTTCAGCACTTGATGAAATAAATAAAAACTCTGTAAACTTTGTGGACACAAATTTGCTTTGAAAATGGGTATGAATATGAGTTTTGCATACTGGATTTTATATTTATGCCCTTATAATAACTAATCACTGCTCTTTTTTTTTATAATTTGCACGTGTTAAAGGGGTTATGAATACCCTTATACTAATTTTTAGGACACGTGAGTTTTTTTTTTTTTGGCGGAAAGGGGAAGAGACAGAGAGAAAGAAAGGTGTAGTTTGAAACTCAGGTGGTATTAAGTTTCTGTAAACTCCAAGGGTGGCTGTCCAGATACCAGAGGAGTATTTGTTTGTTTTCGCTATTAATGTCGTTGCTTATGATTCACAGTATTTTGTCCTCCTGCTGTCATGATCACGATCAAGTTGTATTTTAGCCATATGACCACCCTACTGCCAGTGTTATTCCTTCACAGTAGAGTTGATTTAGCTTTCGCAAGTGATCGCCTCTTTTATTTATTTAATGCAAAATAAATAGATGATTCTTGACATCAGGATTCGAACCGTGAATCAGCAGCGTGACAAGCGATGATGTTACCACTACACCACGGCCACACTTAAGTGAAGGTTCGAAATTATTATTAAAAAAACTAACTAACTTAACAAAATAATCATTAACTTAAATTAGGTTAGTATTAAATTGCAGTTAAATCACATTAACTGAAGTAGTTTGAAGGGGACACGAACGAGGACGTGGCAGGATATCGACCCCCACCCTCCCAACCTCCCAATAACCATTACCAATTTATCTGTCGAGTTTACTTTTTAAGCGTTCATTACATTTTGCAATTTTTTTATTTTATTTCTGGAAATTCTACTTTTATTTAAATTTTTATTAAGGGCACATTTACAATTTATCCAGAGCAATACCACTATTTGGAAATTTATTAAATTAATTTTGTGGTCATAACATATATTGAACTAATTCGGAAAATGTATATATTACCTTTACACATTCTTTGATTATATTTTCTTTTAAGTTAGATGCAAAAGGTAGTTTTCGAAATTATTCGGAAAATATTTGTACATGAAGATGGCATATTTGAAAATATTTTTTCGATGGCCATAAGAGAACCGTATTTTCTTTTGAATATTCATATTCTTTTAATTTTATCAATACTTCCGTTAGATCATTCCATATAAGTGCTGCTTTTCCATTTAATAGGTCGAAAAGTCGATCTATTTTTTTTATAAATTCAGCTGTCGATTTTGCAAACTGGGCTACATGACTTGGAAATTTGTTGAGTTTTATTAAAGCTTCAATGCCGCAGGCTACAGATCTGCTTAGAACTTGTGTAGCCAACTTCACGTACATTTTCTGAAACTCAGTACTTGCGACCTTTTTTGTGCTCTTTTAAATGACGAATTCTCTGCAGCAAATTTATTTTCGATTTGCGATTTCCTTTTATTGTTATCCTTAAGCTATTGTTCAATTTCATAAGCCTCTCAATTCTTTTTATATAAATAGATTGCCTTTTATATGAGTCGCACAGTTGGCGCAAGTAAATTCAACGTTATCATAAAATCTTTTTCTTGATAACCTTTTTGAAGACAAGTTTAGTTCTTCTGCTGTAACATCATTCGAATCCAGTACTAATTTATTGTAGGTTTCATATGTAACCTTAGCTCTCGTTGGATCAAAACAAATGAACTCATCATCAAATATATCAACACTTCGTTTTAACAAGAGAGAAGGGTAAGCATTTTTTTTTTAAATATTTCTTTCCAATAAAGGCATTCTTAAAATGTTTGGTGCATTTATAGGGCATTTTAAGGCTCTTTATGTGTTCCCGAGACTCCTCTGCTAAAACTAGCCAATCATCGTATTTAGCTGTACCTTTTTTAGCAAATTTAAATAATTTTTCATCGGGCAATTCATTTTTAGTTATAGAACAGTGTGCAATAGCGCACTTCGTTCTTTCCCAGGAATTTTTTTCCTTGGAGACAATTTTCTAATGCCTTTTATTTTTTTAGTATATGTATGTAATATGTATGTTAGTAATTAACCTGAAAATCTAAATGACTGATACTGGAGCAAAATCTCTCAAACCGTTATTGAAATATTAAAGTAACTTTATGTAGACAATTAATAAACTACCCCGATGTCGCACGAACATATAAAAAATTGGAACATATTTTTGTCGTGTGGCAGACAAACAGCTTTCAGAATAAGTACAACAAATACGAGTAAAGCTTTTTCTTTTCCTCACGCCGTTCGCTCGTTAGGGAAAAGTTCTTTTTCTTATCGTGTGTTGTGACATGCGAACGAGCGTGGTGAGGAAGTGTAAAGGTGTATGCGGGAAGATGCATGAAGATGCATGACGGTGTGATTTCCATACCACCGCAGCAAAATAATAAATTTTCATGAACGGAAGTTTTGCAAACGCGTATGCGTTGTATATGAAAAGGTGTAACTGATGCGCTGGAAAAGTCAATCATTTCGTTGCACTTTGTGATGAAAAGTAGACGAAAGTTACAAAATATAAAAGTGCGTGATTTGTGCACAGAGATTTTCATCATGTCAGCATATTCCGTCACGTAGAGGACTGTTGTTTGATTCCCGTCGAATATCTTTGCTGTTTAAGTTTTTAAGTTTCAATGTTCTGTAGTTCACTAAAAAGCTTTCTAAAAAGCTTAAACTTCTTACAAAAGGGACAAAATCAGAACACAGAACATTTGTTTTTTCTGCTCACTTTTTAGTCCATCATGTCACTCACACATACCGTTGTTTACCTTCACTGCAAAAAAGAAACAAAAAAAAAAAATATTTTGTGCGAATGCGGTCACGGAGTTCTGATGCCGACGCGTTGGCAGGATGATATGGAGTATATGTAGATCGTACATATATACTAGCAAACTCATGCCCGCTTCGCTGAGCACATTTGCAAGTTGTTGTTCCCTCTAAAAAAAATGCAGTTTATTTAAGGGGCGTAAAATTCTTTCAATTCGTCAGGCTTGAGAAAAACTAAAACTTAAAAGAGCAGAAAGAAAACTTTGAATAAAATTCGTTTTGAAAATATCTTACATTTTATGCTAATGCTTTCTTGTAAACAACGTTTTTGGTTTTTCCATCTTTTACGTAAATAAAATGTGCGGTCGGTTTCCCTACTCCAGAACACCCAACATACAGTTGACCATGAAAAAACACCGGATATTCTATATCTATACCGACAATTTTCAAAGACTGACCTTGCGCTTTATTTATAGTGATGGCAAAAGCAAAACGAATAGGAAATTGAAAACGTTTAAAATCAAATTACAAATCAGGTAGGATCATTAGAATTCTGGGGATTAGAACGACTTCCCCTTTATATTTGCCACTCAGAATCGTAGCTTCAATCAGATTGTTCAACTTTTTTACAGCAAGTCTCGTATCATTGCAAAGTTTTGGTTGATTAATGTTATGCAGCATTATAATCGGGGCCCCAACTTTTAGCGCTAAATAATGAGGTGGCATTCCCGGTAAATCAAGCGAATTCAAAAATTCCGTCAAGTAATTCACTACGTCATCCTCATTTATTATAGTGTCAACTGATTTGTATACAAAAAATTGTCCATCTATTTCCTCCAAAATAGATGCATTAATTTCAGCGACATCTTTATTTTTGCCAGCCAATATAGCTCTTTCACTTAACCAAGTATGATTTTTATAGTTCTCCACTATACTTGGAAACACACTTTGATCCAATTCTTTCATTGAATTCCTTATACAATAGAAATTGGTGGCAGTGTTATTAGTCCTTTTGAACTATCAACGGGCATTTTTCCACTCCCAATATCCAAAAGCTGCTTTGAAAATTCTGCCGCAGATGGATCGTTTCGTAACTGTACACGGACAAAGGAGAACATTTAAGGCAGGCATTGAGTTCATCCGCAGCAGTGGAACGGGGTATGACCGGCAAAGTTTGTCTGAAGTCACCCGCCAACAATATCATGGCGCCGCCAAATGGATTATAAACCAAAATCTTTGCCGGTTGTATCCTTGCGGGGTGACGATGATATTACATTTTTGTTTCATTGTCAGTTGTATCGTCGGGAAACGATTGCTGTTCACCACTTTCAAATGAGAGACCGACTAAGCGATAGACTTCTTCAATTCAATAGAACATCGGTTTCTATCGGCCTTACATTTTCCTTGTCATTGTCGCCTAAATAGTCCATTTTGCACTAATTGACACGGACAAAATCCACTTCAAATACTTGAACAAAATGTTTGACAAATATTAATACTAACCGTGAATGATGTTCGCCAAAAAATCACAAAACGCCAATTATAGCACTTGATTTAGATTTACGCAAAAGAAAAATCACTTAAATTTTATCCAACATGCACATACTCGTAGCAGAGACGCTGGCTATTCCAATGTCTGCAAACATACACTCGAGTGGAGTGTGAATGGTAGAAACAGAGAAACGATGTTTTTTCTCCGTTCATTCACTTCGTTAGCTCTAAGGACCTGCTTGCCGTGTATTTGGTATACGCGACGCGACGTCTCTGTTTTTTGGCTGACAAAAATATCAAAAATCTCCAGTTTTGCAATTCCGATTTCGATGATTTTTTCGTTGAAAAGGTATAGTTTTTTTTTTTACATACAAACCTGCTACAAAAAAATACTTTGCAGGCAAAAAAAATCATAAAATTCGGTGCTGCCAAACTCGAGATATAAAAGGACAAACATATATCAAAGTCATTTTTATATATATAGATGTGCAAATGGTTGGGCTTATGTTGTGTGCTTGTTATTTTGTCTGTATGTATGTATGTACCTTATTTTCAGCACTTGATTAAATAAATAGAAACTCTGTAAACTTTGTGGACACAAATTTGCTCTGAAAATGGGTATGAATATGAGTTTTGCATACTGCATTTTATATTTATGCCCTTATAATAACTGATCACTGCTCTTGGCCTACTTAACTGAAGGTGACTAATGTTCGAAATTATTATAAAAAAAATTAACTAACTTAACAAAATAATCATTAACTTAAATTAGGTTAGTATTAAATTGCAGTTAAATCACCTTAACCGAAGTAGTTTCCAGGGGACACGAACGAGGACGTGGCAGGATATCGACCCCCACCCTCCCAACCACCCAATAATCACTATCAATTTATCTGTCGAGTTTACTTTTTAAGCGTTCATTACATTTTGAAATTTTTTTTATTTTATTTCTGGAAATTCTACTTTTATTTAAATTATTATCAAGGACCCATTTACAATTTTTCTAGAGCAATACCACTATTAGGAAATTTATTAAATTAATTTTGTGGTCATAACATACATTGAACCAATTCAGAAAATGTATATCAATTCAATTCAATTCAATTTATTTAAATAATTTATGGGTACATTAAGATAGATGTCCTTTGTAGTGCTCAGAGTTAAACATTCAGAACATAATTTCAATTAATAAGAAGAAGAAACAGAAAAAAAAACAAAATAAATAATAGATAAATAAATAAAAATCATATATCTTAAAGCTAAAATTATAAAAATATTTAGTTAGGATATAGAAGAGGAAAAAGAAAGAAGGAGAGGTGAGAAATATAGATATTAGAATAACATAGAATTTAAGATAGAAGTGAGAAATGTATAAAAATTGCGCTTTTAAAGAGAGTGGTATTGGTAATAGTTCTGATATTTATTGGTAGAAAGTTCCATAATTTGATAGCATAAATAAAAAATTAACGCGACGAATTCAAGTAGTTATAACGTGGTGGAATTAAACACAGGGTTCTACGGGACCGAACGAAATTAAGTTTTTCATATAAATAAATAGGAATCTTATTAGTTATAATATTATTTAAGAAAATACAACTTCTGGCGTCAATGTAATGTTTGAGGGTAGTAGAACATATTTCATAACATACAAAAAGCTTACTGGGCTTTTTGTATGTTATGAAATATGTTCGTATCTTGGTAATCCGTGAATATATCTTACTGCGTCATTGAATGCTGCTTGCACCTTGCGTTGTGATAAGGAATCAATGTTACGGTATACGACCTCGGCATACGTAATTAGGGGTAAAATGAGGCTTATTACAAGCTTTCGTCTCGTTTCAGTGGGCGTAAAACTTGCGGTTACCCATAGCTTACGAAGGCATCCATATATTCTTCCTAATACATAGTTGGTATGGTCGTATCCTGATAAGTTCGAGTTGATAACAAAACCCAAGCTATTTACAGTTTGAACAACTTTTAGTTTATTGTCAGAAAGTACAACATCAGGTATGGTATTGAGGATTACGTTTTTACTCGATATATTAATAACCTTCGACTTATTTGGGTTTAATACTAGTCCATTAGCTACAGACCAGGAATAAATACTGCAAAGGTCCACATTTAATTTGTACACAAGTTCATCTGTATTATTGAATGGCCTAGCCAGGTACAACTGAACATCATCAGCATAGAAATGAACCGATGTATATTTACAGACAGATAGTAAATCATTAATGAACATACAGAACATTATGGGACCAATGATTGATCCTTGTGGCACACCCTGCTTCACCGGTAGAAGAGCTGAATAAGAATCGGAAGTTGCAACTTTTTGGAATCTATCAGAAATAAAACTTTCAAAAAGCCTCACTGCGCTAGTACCAAAACCATAGAAATGTTTTAATTTCCAGCAAAGAATTATGTGGTTTACTTTGCCAAAAGCCTTTGAAAAATCAAGCAGACATAGAAGCGTAAGCCATCCCTTATCAAATAGTAGTCTTATTTCTTCGAAGATCTTAACCATAGCCGTAGAGTAACTGTGGTTAGATCTGAAAACAGATTGTCCTGCATACAGAAGGCTATTGAGAGATAGGTGTTGAAGAATCTGTTTTGCCATAAGTTTCTCAAAGACTTTTGACAAGCACGGTAAGATGCTTATTGGTCTAAAATCGGCGGGAGGTATCGGAGAATTTTTTTTTGCAACAGGTATTATTCGAGCTATCTTCCAGGATTTGGGGAAAGTAGACGTTGTAATGCAATGGTTAATAATACGGGTCAAGTGATTTACGATGTAGGGCAGAATTAATTTTATAAAGCGCGGTGTTATCCCATCTTCACCAACAGCGTTTGATTTAATGTCTGCAATCGAGTTTATAACCTCATTGTCAGTTACTGATTAAAGTACAAAATCTCGAACCGGATGTAAGGTTAGTACTTTCAAGAAAATTAAAACTTAACTCAGTATTTTCAAGAAAATAATTATTTAAAATATCAGGATCAATGTCACATTTTAAATTATTTTTAGCACCGGAAATACCAATTTGTCGCAGATTTCTCCATAGCTTTTCTAGGGGAAGGGACGTATTCAGCTTAGAGGCGTAGTAGTTTCTTTTTAGAGTTTGGTATTATCATAGTCCAATGGTTCCGTATCACTTTATATGCAAACCAATTTGAATTAGATTGACTATATTTCCATTTCCTATAAAGTTTGTTACGAACTTTTATAGTCTTGATATCTTCGTTAGTAAACCAAGGACAGCTACTATTTCGAACACTAACCATTTGAACTGGTACATATTGATTGCATAACTCCGCAACTACTTCTTGAAAATAGTTTAGTTTGGAATCGGGATCCAAAGGGCGCTGAATAGGCGGCATATTGGAGGTCGGCAATGTTTATTGACCTAAAGCCCTTAAATGTAAAAGTCAGTGGGACAGCAGAGTGATTAAAGTCAATATTGTAAGTACAAAATAAGAGATCATGATCAGAGATACAGTCAAGCGAAAGCTGTTCGAAGAGAATAACACGAGATTGGTCGGTTACGATTGCCAGATCGATGAGGCTAGGAATGCAATCTTTAGCAAATTGCGATAGATAGGTGACATTAAATATATGAAGTCCTACAGAGGAAACAAAATCTTTTATTTGGAAGGCATGAGAATCATTGTTTAGCAGGTTTGAATTAAAGTCACCACATACAATTACGTGTTCGTAAACAGACGAATATTGTGAAGGAACAGAGAAAAATGGTTGAGGAGAACAACTCTGGTCCGGAACATAGGCACACGCAACCAAGCATTTGGTTCAACCATCATGGATTTCAACAATTAAAAACTCTGATTCAGTACCGACAGATTTACTAATAATTTTACATTTTACAGACGATTTGCTATAAATTGCAATCCCGCCTCCCAATGTATAAGTTATGCTATGATTTCTAGAAATTACATAATTGGGTATATTATACTGTGTATCAGGTATATCACGCTTAAAACAAGTTTCACAAACACAAACAACATTAACTCCAGAATTTGTAAACATGTATTTCAAATAATCTAATTTATGCTGATTAAGACTACGTGCATTTATATGACAAACCTTAAAGCCATCACGACAATTAGAAAGAACATTAATCATTGTGTGCGTTAATTTTTTATACACATTGTAACTGGAACGTACTCTATTCATATTATATTAAAAACGAAAACAGAACAAACGAATATAACGCCAGACACTTAAAAGCACAGGACAGAGAGAAGAAAGGAAAGAGAAAATAAAATGAAAAAGAAGGGCTAATCAATAACAATTTTAAAATAATATGTCAATGGAATACAATTACAATTTTAAAATAATATAACAAGAGAATACAAATACAATACGGTGATTTTAATGATGAGTCGCAGCAGCGCCAGGAAGAGCAGCACCAGAGGCAATGGAGTGAAGATCATCAGAGCTTTCATTTATTGCCTTTATACATTCTTTGGTTATATTTTCTTTTAAGTTAGATGCAAAAGGTAGTTTTCGAAAGTATTCGGAAAATATTTGTACATGAAGACGGCATATTTGAAAATATTTTTCCGGCGACCATAAGAGAACCGTATTTTCTTTTGAATTTTCATATTCTTTTAATTTTATCAATACTTCCGTTAGATCATTCCCTATAAGTGCTGGTTTTCCATTTAATAGGTCGAAAAGTCGATCTATTTTTTTTATAAATTCAGCTGTCGATTTTGCAAACTGGGCTACATGACTTGGAAATTTGTTGAGTTTTATTAAAGCTTCAATGCCGCAGGCTACAGATCTGCTTAGAACTTGTGTAGCCAACTTCACGTACATTTTCTGAAACTCAGTACTTGCAGCCTTTTTTTGTGCTCTTTTAAATGACGAATTCTCTGCAGCAAATTTATTTTCGATTTGCGATTTCCTTTTATTGTTATCCTTAAGCTATTGTTCAATTTCATAAGCCTCTCAATTCTTTTTATATAAATAGATTGCCTTTTATATGAGTCTCACAGTTGGCGCAAGTAAATTCAACGTTATCATTGAATCTTTTTCTTGATAACCTTTTTGAAGACAAGTTTAGTTCTTGAAGATGAAGACGCAATATCAGCCAAGGTACCGCAAGTCCACGACCTTGCTACAAGATACTTTGCCGGATACTGCTTTTTTAAAACAATAAAAAAAAATAAAAAAAAAACTGTGAAAATTGTGCTGAAGAAATGTCACAGACAAACAGAATTACGTTCTTACGGAAGTATTGATAAAATTAAAATAATATGAAAATTCAAAAGAAAATACGGTTCTCTTATGACAGTCGGAAAAATATTTTCAAGTATGTCTTCATGTACAAATATTTTTCGAATACTTTTGAAAACTACCTTTTGCAGCTAACTTAAAAGAAAATATAATCAAAGAATGTATAAAGGCAACAAATATATTTACATTTTCCGAATTGGTTCAATGTATGTTATGACCACAAAATTAATTTAATAAATTTCCTAATAGTGGTATTGCTCTAGAAAAATTGTAAATGGGTCCTTGATAATAATTTAAATAAAAGTAGAATTTCCAGAAATAAAATAAAAAAAATTTCAAAATGTAATGAACGCTTAAAAAGTAAACTCGACAGATAAATTGATAGTGATTATTGGGTGGTTGGGAGGGTGGGGGTCGATATCCTGCCACGTCCTCGTTCGTGTCCCCTGGAAACTACTTCGGTTAAGGTGATTTAACTGCAATTTAATACTAACCTAATTTAAGTTAATGATTATTTTGTTAAGTTAGTTAATTTTTTTTATAATAATTTCGAACATTAGTCACCTTCAGTTAAGTAGGCCAAGAGCAGTGATCAGTTATTATAAGGGCATAAATATAAAATGCAGTATGCAAAACTCATATTCATACCCATTTTCAGAGCAAATTTGTGTCCACAAAGTTTACAGAGTTTCTATTTATTTAATCAAGTGCTGAAAATAAGGTACATACATACATACAGACAAAATAACAAGCACACAACATAAGCCCAACCATTTGCACATCTATATATATAAAAATGACTTTGATATATGTTTGTCCTTTTATATCTCGAGTTTGGCAGCACCGAATTTTATGATTTTTTTTGCCTGCAAAGTATTTTTTTGTAGCAGGTTTGT